>CM068956.1:20851946-20868765 GCA_035128595.1 Eptatretus atami | reverse complement strand
GTTGCCCGATTGCACATGCATGCATAATATATATATATATATATATATATAATGTATGTATGTATATGTATATATATATGTATATATGTAATATGTATATATATATGTATATGTATATGTATATATTATGTATGTATAAGTATATGTATATGTATGTACATGTACATGTGTATATGTATATGTATATATATGTATATGTATATGTACATGTATATGTATATATATGTAATGTATATATATATATGTATAATGTATATGTATATATATATGCATATGTATATGATATGTATATACACACATACATATATATACATATATACATATATATATATATATATATATATATATATATATATTGTTGCGGTTCTGGAAACTGCATGCCTCCAAGGCAATTGCATCCATCATACAGTTGTCCCAGACAGTTATTTCATTAATATACATGCAGTTAGACTTTCCCTCATCAAACGGGACGAAGTGCGTTGTGTGGATCTCATAGTTAGGTCTGATTATATCTCTATCTTCATTCCAACTCTTTTCCTCTTATTCCTGGAATAATCCAAGCACGCACCGCACCCAGACGGGCGCTTCTGAAAACCACAGCAACATCCTCCATGATAAGAATGTGTTCTCGCGGAGGCCAGAAGATGCATAACCTACACGACAGCTCCGCTTCGAGAATACGGCGTCAAGGCGATAGGAGAACCAAACACTAAACGCCAATGTTGTACAGGATGCAGGAGGCGTGTTCTTTTCAACCATTTCTGCATCTAATAATTAATCCAATCCTTTCCTCCAATCCAGGACACAGATCAGGGCCGGCACCCACACACACCGCCTGTGAAGATCACCACTGTGAAAGATAACCACATGCACAATGGCAGACCCACGCGCAGCCCCATGATATAATTTATCCTGCTCGGCTGTTGAATTAATACCAGGTGTGGTTGACTCTGCCCGTCATCCTTCCGAGGTCGGCAAAATGAGTGCCAGCTTGCTGGTGTCCTGTGTCAGAGTGGCGACCCGTCCAGGATTGTGCCCATTAGCCAGGAGACTGCTTAGGCGGCACCAACGCTCTGCACAGAGTATGGTCCCAATGGATGATGGATGGCATGCGCAGAAACGAAATAAAGCCACGAACGCTGTCGTCTCCAGGCATTTATAAGCATTGCAATGTATCCAGCGATTCATGGGTTTGTTGATCAGGCATTTGATGATATGAGTGAGGAAAGTGAAAAAAAAAACAAACAAAAAAACTTCATCATGAAGAAACCGTTGGCGGCCTGTTCCAAGTAAGGCGTTGTTGAGCAGGCCAAAAAAAAAAGATGATGAATTAAGATCCCAGCGAGGGACAGTGAGGTGACTAAGGATGAGCCTCGATAAAGGATTATTAAATAATCCGGTTAATTATCTTCAAAAGGTTTTTTTAATTAACCCAAACACCCAATTTTGATTCCTGTACTCCTTTGGCGTTCCCTTAATATGCATGCAAAGTTTCAGACTGTGAGGTTTCATGGTTTTGGAGTTATCGAGGAGACACACACACACTGACTGAACTGACATTTATTATTATAGATGACAAATTTGGTAGAAAAACACATTCATGTATGAATGGCCTCGCGCTATATGTGGTGGAGAATCCCTGGCTGGTCCTTGAGAGGTTGTGTATCACCCACCGTTGTTTTCCTTTGGTTGTGTCTGTACTTTGCTGTTATCTCCAGGTACACCATGAATTTCAATTGACACACATGGATCGACAATGGACCCTCTCCGACCTCCCTCAACCTTGGGGAGCTTGGAGCCACTGATAACCTGACAAAACCCACAAAGAACACACATTATCACAGCACTGCAAATGGATCCCAATATGCAAATAAATCCCAAAATTATGGCCAACACACACACACACACACCACACAACACACACACACACACACACACACACACACACACACACACACACACACGGATATGTTGAGACCGTACGTACGTACGTAACGTCTGTGCTAATTTTCTCTGTTTTCTCTGCAACCACTTATCCAATTGACACAAAATTTACATCATCGATGCGACTACTCATGTGGAATGTTTTAATGATAATTATGACGTCATAGGTCACGTGGTGTGGCAGCCATGTTGGAAAAAAGATTTTTAAAAAAAACTTTGGATCTCTGTATCTCAGAAATCACTTAACGGAAAAAAATTGAAACTTGGCACATGCCAAGTGGTTGCATGGGAAATAAGTTTCATATTTTGATGATGTCATAGGTGGTTATGTCATATGTCATAGGTCATAGGTGCTTCCCTAACAGCTCGGATATGACATCATAATTGCATATGTGCAACACTTTATCCGATCAGTATGAAAATTTTTGAAGGTCATCTCGGGCTAAATTGAATGGGGTGGGAGGGGGGGGAGACGATGACGTCATCAGTCACGTGGTCGGAATCCATTTTTTTTTTTTTACATAAAAACCTTCAAAAATCTTCTCCGAAACGGCTGAAGAGGAACAAAAAGTTCTCCACCTGTGATGTCGTAGGTCACCTGGTTTGGCAGCAATGAGTTTGTGATGTCGCATGTAATGAGGTGTATTTAACCTAAGATGCGGTCTCGGAATGTGGGAAAGGAAACTGTCTCGTGCGGTGAACTTTTTCTAACAATTTCCATTGTAAAGATTAAATTTATAATGAGGTCGGTAAACCTACCTAATATTGCACAGCGTTTGAAAAATTAAAACGTAAAATAAAAATTCTTGACACTGCAGTCTTCAGCTGGAATGGTTCCAGGTGGAGTTCAATGGGTCTGATGACCCTTCCCGTTCAGTTCAAAGCCCCTTTGGATTCAGGATAAACCAGGATTCAAAAATAAAACAAAAAAGTTTTTAAAAATCCAAAAACTGTTTAACTGAACTTATTTGTGCTGCTGAACCAGTCGATGTTCAAGTTCATTTATACCCCTATATTGTCTGCAACAACGTGTCATTGCTATGAAAGACAATTTGAATACCAAGACAGAGATACATTGACCAAGACTAGTGAATTATAGTATCATTGTGGGTTTCATCACAGGAAGATTTTGAAGGACACTGTCCATCGCACAATATCATCAATGGATGTTACGCGTGACAATGGCAGTTTTATTCATTCAGTATTGCTGTGCTGCACACCAATGAATATATCACAGGCGGATGCAGTAAAAACGTTCTACAGATTGACAGTTGCACACAAACCAATCAGAACGTTGCAACTTGCTGGTCAAGCAATGCTATCAGGAGAAGTTGCAAGTCCCTTACTTTACCTATGGAGCGAGCCGCGACACACGTACACAATGAGTGCACTCCACTCCCCCCCACACAGCTCACCACCTCCCCTTTCTTAATCCTGGAACCCACCCTCATTCCATCAGTTGGGAATGCAGAACCTATTGGATACCAGTCCAATGTTCACCCTACATGTCAGCTCCCACCAACCAGAAGTCAGTCCCTATCCAAAACATCCCATAATCAATAGAAACTGTAGTGTGGGGTACATTTACTTTCAATGTGAGTTTGACTGGGGAGGATTTGGTTTGAGGATCATTTGGCGAAAATGTGCTTGAAGGGTTTCTCAAGAATTCTGGCTTGAGTACGAATCACAGCCTCCATTCTGTCTGAATCGTCCTTGGTACAACTCCATCTCTTCACCAACGTCTGCAGGTTTAAGGCCACTGCGGTGACATGAGGAGAAGTCATGGCACAGCAAATGTTATCAAGTCACTTAAACTTTGTTGTCCTCGAATGAATATGACATCACCATATTTTAGCACAAAGTCAGTGAGGCGTCACCTACCAATCTGGCAACCCACATTCCACATCCCTTGCGGATTGTAGTTGCTTGATAAGACTCGCCCACCATAAGGATAGGTACGACTCAAGTGTGCAGCATTGTGCTGCACAAAATCAACACCTGCAAAAGAAATTAAAAAAAGGAAAATAGGAGCAGTAAATCAGAACGGTTGAAAATAAGCGCTTTGATATTTTGCTTCTAAATGAAAATTGCGATACAAAGATAACGATGTGTAACTGGGAACATCACTAGATCATGGGAGCAAAATGATGTAACACATGTTGCGAACACACATCACAGAGGAAATAGGCATCGACAGGACATCCAAAAACAGGACTTGGCAAAATACCGTGATGAATTAACACCATGACATCAAGGCCAATCACAACGAGACAGTTCATAGAACACATTACCCCACACCGTATTCAAACCTATAGTTCAATTCAAATCAAATAATAACGATGGTAAAGATGGTTAAAAAAAAAGATTCCACATGTTTAGTGCTATTGAATCATTCTATACACAACTTCTTCTTTTCCTCCTCTTCCCTTTATAAGGGGTGACATCCGATGGCACTAGCTTCTGCCTTGCCTTGACCACAATACTCCTGAGCAAAATCCCCTCCACTCTCCAACCACCCCGACCTTACAGATATCCCTTCTCCACTCAATCTTCTCATCTCAACCACGGTGTACCTCTTTTCTTCCTATTGCTCTCTCAACCTACCCACTCTCTTTGCCATTCTCTCTTCCCCCCATCCGCACCATTTCAACAATCTCCCCGTCAAACTCATCTGCACACCAATATCCTCCCTCAGTTCATCCATCCTCCTTATATCCACCTTCTTCACTCCCGCAACCCTTCCTGACCCAGTCGTTCTCACAAACCTGCAGCCTCTGTTGTTGCCTCTCTGTCAGTGCCACGTTCCAGACCGTAAAGGTAGGCCGGCCTTACACATGACATCAGAACCTTCCCTTTCAATTTTCTTGATACATTTCCATCTGCCATTACTCCCTCCACCCTCCTCCACGCATTCACACCACCTGAATCCTCCTTCACACCTCTGCCTCGGACCTTTCCATCCCCGGTCACTGTTCCTCCCAGATACTCAAACCTATTTCCCTGCCTGATCTCTCTTCCCCTCTAACCTGATATTCATTTCCTATATTAACATGTCCCAGAACCGCAACACTGGAGGTTCTTGGAGGTAATAAGAAGGTTATTTGTGTTCTGCGCTGTTCATGTGTGCAGTTAAATTGAAATAAAATAAAGATTGTAAAAGTCGCATAAATAAATTAATCACTGAAAGTGAAAAAAATGCGTGTTCCACTCGGAAAGTTACGGTAAGTAATTAAATAATTGGCAAGATAATGTAAAGATGATGGAAAATGGTATAGATTATGTTGAGTACACCAGGTAGGGCTTTATTATGAGGTGCCCTATGGGTAGAATCCATACTCTGGCTGTAATGGAGAGAAACCAGAGGGTGCTAATTGCATTTAAACGATGACTGGTTATCATTGGTTAGATATTTATGCGGTGTGCCATCCTAATGGGGATAACGAAACCAGAATTCAGGAGAGCATGCCGTTGAAGTCATGGGGACTCACTCCTATGAAGGGGTCCAATCATATTACCATGCGTTCTGTCCCTTCGGGGTGAAGGATGTGTGTGTGTTTGATTGACCATGTGCTTCAGCCTTTGGGCTGAGGAGCATGTTTATGCCAACAGGACAGTCCTGTTCGACTCTGTGCTTTGGCCAAGGGGTCAAGGTACACGTCTCAAGCTTTTTTAATGTTCTGATTTTTTTTTTAACCTTTTAAAAAAATATATAAAATGGTGCCTTCATGATGAGGGCAAATGTATTCAGATAGGTGGCACAATTTTATGTTTAACCAATGATGACCTTAAACCTCTGTCTTTAGACATGAGCGGCCAGGCTGAGGCCTCCAGATGTGGGTCTTAACCAAAATCGAATCACCTTGTTCTTGTCACCTATCCAACTCACGTACCATGTTTCGTCCGAATCCGTCAATAACTTTTTGAGATATCCTGCTCACGGCCAGACAGCCATTGGTTAAAACATGACCTCCGTCCACCTTCAGCAGTGGAGGTAGCGACTGAGAGCACAGAGTTCCGAAGGATACAACGTTATGCTCATCTACTGATATTCCCACCCTTGCTTGCATTCCACCAATTTGACTCAGCTTTCCTTCCGAAGTAATTCTGCAAGTCCAATTTTTAACTTTCGGGAATGGAAAAAAGATCCTGATGGATCCTCTTCGGATACTTGTCATTCAGTTTGCAGAAATCCAAAGAGCATCGTTTAACCGTGATTATTGAAGTGTCTTTTATTTGCCCGAAAACGTGGCATACCTTTTTCTTCGGCGACTTTATGTGCGCCTTTGGTAGTTTCACAGCACGTCAAAGTTGTAAATTGTTGTAGAGAATAGAAAACTGCTTTTATGTCGTTATTTTGGCATTTATGAATGAAAGATGCACTTTTTCCCCCAGGGTTAAATCCTAAGTGGAATGAAGAGTTCACCTTTGAACTGAAGGTTCCTGATCTGGCAATAATCAGATTTGCTGTTCAAGATTATGACAAAGTCAGCAAACATGATTTCATGGGACAGTTTTGTCTCCCATTCACCAGTCTTAAAACAGGTGAGCAAGTCTTATTCTTTGCCGAGACCATTTTGAATAAACATCAGTCTTAGTACAGTATGATTGTCATGGGAACCGCTATTGTTTATTGGATGATGACACACTCCAGTTCACCGTGCAGACATCATGGTAACCTTAGCGTTGGTGATTTCAGGGTTCGAGATGGCCTGCTATTTATCTATCTTTCTTTTTAACTTAAACCTGTTTTGTGCTCAGGTTACCGTCACGTTCACTTGCGAACAAATGACAACAGGAGCCTCTTCCCTTCCACCTTGTTCATTCACTCCAAAGTAACACAGCAGTAATCATCACGATCACCTGCTTTTTATCCCGAAGGAAACGAAAATGAAATTGTTTACGATGAGATTATTTTTTCATTGATAGCTTCATTTAATGATCTTGAAAAAGGAAATTGCTTTTCAGCAAACAATTGCTAATTCCGACGAAGGTTATTTTGTATCAATTTGATGTGTTACATGCCAAAATATGCAAATGACTTTACAAGGAACACAAACAAGAGGATGTTTTCGAACATCTCATATCATTTTGAAATATCAGAATTTAGGGTTTTTTTCAGGCATTTTTATGCCAATGTTTTTAGTAATTTTTAAAATACCTAAACTTTACTTGGTTTTACTTTGCTTATTACTTACAGTAGTACAAAATAAGTGAAATATATATTTCTGGTGATGGGAAAATCACTGATAAAAAAATAACAACCACTATGTGTGTGTGTGTGTGTGTGTGTGTGTGTGTGTGTGTGTGTGTTGTGTGTTGTGTGTGTGTGTGCACGTATACAATATAATATATATTATATATATATATGTATATACATACACATCGTGTCCATAAAGTCGTTGTGCAACTTTGAACTTTTTATAACTTTTGATTTATATTCGATCAACACATCCTGTAAATGAAATATGAAAGCAAAATTCATCAAGTTTTGTTAACGTTAATGTTGTTATTGCTGTTGTTGAATCCACAATTCCACTGGGTTTCTTGACGAGATGATATTTTCTGATGAGGCAACTTCTACATCAGTGGTAAAGTCCAGCACCACAATCACCGCATTTGTTTCCTGAACTACGATGATTAAATCATTCACATATCACCTTGTACCAGCAAGACTCGGCTCCCTGCCACAATGGTTTTAATATTCAATGGTTCTTGAATGATTTCTTCCCAGAGAAGTGGATCGGTAGACATAGACCAAATGCTTGGCCACCTTGTTCTCCTGACCCTTCCCCATTGGATTACATTTTATGGGACTATGTAAGACTGTTGTTTACTAATCAAAACCACATTATTTGGATGAACTTAGGGCGATGATCACGAATGCAATTGATGAAATGATTCAGCAGCAACTGGAGAATGTTTTCAACAAGTTGGAAAATCGGATTTCATGGTGGATTACAAAAGATGGCGGTTTATGTTGAAGCCGAAAGAATTGAGCTGTATTGAGTAAAAACTTTATGAAGGACGCACCATTTTTAGTTTTTTTTTCTATCACCTGCACATCAAAAGTTATAAAAGTTCAAAGTTGCACAAGATGACTTTTTTTGTAGTTGGCAGTGGAGCCAGATGTAACTCTCATTTCTGATCTTCTTGTCGAAACACTACACCTTCCCTCACCAATGTTCCACACAAGTTCGGCTCGAGAGTTGAAGTCCCTCAGATCTTTAAGGCTGCATGTCTGTTATTAGGCGGCATTCTAGAACACGCTCAATTGTTTTACGTGTTTCTTCCACAGTCACAGTAGGATGTATCTGTTTAGCTGTATCTCTACTTATGCATGAGGGCCTTGCAGTAGGTGACATCAGTGCTAATTATGTTATGGCCACCCGGTATATATACATATATATATATATATATATATTATCATCATTGCATCCATCTGTATCCAACGATGACTCCAGATTGTGAATGGTGCAGCGGGAGATAATGTTTTGCATGGCAGGTATCACTTATTGCTCCTGGTACCATGCACCAATGACTGTATGGGACTCGGTTCCAGCGCATTCACCACTCAGTTTGGAGTTGCACATTATCTGACACACACACACACAGTTTTTATTGAATAAAACATTTGGCTGATTACTTGTTTGTACAGTTCACTGTTTTTGTCTCAACCTTTTCTCAAGTTTTCGTGAAAGGTATAATTTCAAGGTGCTTGTGCAAGCTGTTGTGTAAGTCGGGGTTTTCATGTTCAAGCTGTTCTCCTCATCAATCTATCTGTGACCATATTATACCGTTGGTTCACCCATGAAAATCCGTGAACATCTTCATGGCTGAGAACCAACTGTGGACAGGTCACCACTCCTTGACAGCGACTGCTATAGATGATGCCAGGACTTTGGGATTTGTCCAGGGTACTGAAACAAAGTTGCCTCATTTTATTTAAAGCAGCACGAAATGAGGGTTTTGCAGCAGGGACAGCTGTTAATGTTCACCAGTAAATACCAGGAGACAGGAAATTGAGTTTCAATTTGTCTTCTTGTGAACTGTGAAGCACCAGGATGACAGTTTACAGTTGTCGGGAGTTGAACGTGAACAAGGCAGTTTAAAGGCAAATGAGGTACCCCTCATCTTTCCTGTCAGTGCTGTTCTCTTCACCTGTAAGAATTTTAATTTGCACCATGCCAATTAAAACAAAATAAGAACGCAACACCTCTAAAACTTTACTTATACATTTTCTAAGTATTTCTTGAAATCAAATTAGTTAATGGGATTGTCTTCTGACAACAGTCTTCTCATAAAGATGCAATGAAAGTTTTCTTTCGTGGTAAGAGTTGAGGCTTGTGGAGGAGCAAAATTTACATCCAAAACAACTGGTGGAAGAACTTAAAGATAGAAGAAGAGATTACAAACACAAAAGATGGAACACAGTCAAGGGACAAGTACACAGGGTGTGAGAATAAAAGGTGGCAATATGAAGGAGAGTTGGTGGATTGTCGGTAGGTGTAAGAGAAACAATGGCATTGAGAGAGGGTGGCCTTTGACTTCGACTTCGAGCCTTTGAATAAATTGTTTATAGTACACTCTCCTGAATACAATACACATTTCAATAAATAGATAATAGGATCAAAAACAATTCCATGTTTTTAGATCCTTGTGGAGGATCTCTAAGTCTTACTCACGTTGTTGTTCTTCATCTTCTTCTTGTGGACTTTTTTGTTTCACAGCCTACAGTTTTCATCGAAACTTCCTGAAACTTGGCGTATATATGTAAAAATACCCTGTTTTTTGGAGCTAAGCCGCCCCGCTACATCGAGAGATTGGGCTAAACTAATATATAGCACAATATCTCAAAAAGTTGTCGATGGATTCGGATGAAACTTGGTGAACACGTTGGATGTGTGACAAGGACGAATTGATTCGATTTTTGTGAAGCTCCAAATCCGGATCTAGATCCGAGAATTATTTAACTTTTAAAGTGATTCTTCGCCATTGAGAGATTGGGCCAAAAACGATATACAGCATGATATTTCAACAATGTATTGGGCTTGATATGTTCTCGTGGATCAGGCATTGCGTGGCGGAGGTACGCGCTCCACCGAGTGCCCTTTTCGCTTTTTATTTTATTTTCTTGGTATACATAGTCGGGGCTCGTGCAAGAGCTAGAATTAGTACACTGAACAGATCAGGGCACAACAGGACAAAAGGAACAATTGAGAGAGATAGACACCAACAGCAGAGTGGAAAGCCAAGATAGAGGCAGTCTTGGACAAAGGGGAGACAAGATGGAGGGAGACAAGATGGATAGGGGAGACAGATGGATGCAGAATGAAACTCTCAGGAGCAAAAACTGCATATTTGTCAAGGTCTGAAGAGAGGTAAGAGGCTGCAACCTGCCTGTCTGAAGGATGAGGGATGTCATGGCAGAGTGTGGAGTCATCAGCAAATAGATAAAGAGGATTTTCCAGAGAGTCAGAGAGATCATTGATGAAGATCAGGAATAGGACTGGGCCCAGAATGCTGCCTTGGGTCACTCCAGCCTTTCCAGGGAGAGTAGATAAAGGATTCCATCGAGTGCCACATCTTAGCTACGAGAGTTAAGGAAATCAGTAACCAAAGAATTGCAGTTGGACTTGGATACCATTGGCAGAGAGTTTGTAGAGTAAGGCAGGACACCAGACTATATCAAAAGCATGAGATGTGTCCAGAGAGATGGCCCTGATCTCATGTCTGACATTGAGGTCCTCCATCCATTGTTGGGTGAGTCGAAGCTGCATGTCCAATGTGGAGTGACCTGGTTTGAAACCAAATTGGTGATCTGAGATGAGGCTGTTGGAGAAAAGGAAGAATTTCACATCAACTGTGATGATGGATTCCATGACCTTGCCGATGATTGGAAGTAAGCTGATAAGTCTGTAGTTAAGGGATCAGGTGAATTTTTAACTCACCTGGAACGTAGTTCTGGGGAGCTTATGGGATGGTGCGTCATCCGTCTGTTCGTCCATCCGTCCATAAACACTTGCAACTTCTTCTCTGAAAAATCCAGGTCTAAGAGGGTGTACGGTGGCATTGACGCCCAAACTTTGTATTTACTTTCTTCTCCGTTAGATATTTTGTGGGTCATCCACACCGACCAGTGGTTCCCTGGTTACCTTATCCAGCCGTGACCAGGTGAGCGCCCAGGGGTATTGCCCCTATTTTTACTTGTTAGATTGCACTCGTACCCATTAGGTGTTGGAAACGATGCAGGGTTGAGCACGGTTCATGTTCGTAAGCGAGAGCGACATCAAAGTGTGGGTGTTACAAGCTCAGGAAAATCAGGATATCCCAGTTTGTGGTATGGATACAATTTCCCACAGCTGTTCAGATTTAGTGTGTTTATAGGTGAACCCTCTCCATCTCCTCTGGAATGGAATGTTCTTCCAGTCACTCCCAAAAATCAAGGCTTACTGTAAACCTCCAGTCTTTCGTTCCTCCTTTCTCTCGTTTGTGAAACCACCTTCCTGGCGCTGTTCAATCTCACTCTTTAATCCCTGGCTTCAAACAGGTGGTGAACTCCCATCTCAAGTTATCCCCTGCCCCTAATTGTGATCTGTTCTTGCCCCGTTAACCAGACCCGATGCCAACATTCTTACTTTCCGTGAAAGGGTCCATTGTTCCACCTGAATCCTCAACAGCACAGAGTATTTTTTGGCGCTGGTCGGCGTGCAGCTCCTTAGGGATCCCATACCTTGTCATACACCCTTCCATGAACTACCTGGGTGGTTATCGAGTGCCCCTCAGGTCACTTAGTGAAGTAGTCCATGACTATGAGGATGTGTCAATTCCCTCGGCAGGTGCGAGATAATGAGCCCAAAATGTCCATCACTACCTGCTCAACGGGGGGAGCCTCCCCCTGATGCAGTTGCTTCAGGGCCCTTACCCTCCGTGATGGGCCCTTTTCAGCGCTACTGCACCAATTTTATACATCACGACCCAAATGGACCCGATAGAACGGCTTCAGAACAATCTACCTGTAGATTTGGCTATCCTCAAACGTCCGGCGGCTCGGGTACCACGCTCTTGTTCGGTTGTTCCAACACCATTGTTTTGATTCGTCCGTCACTACCAGTCTACCACCACCGAGGAAGCTTATTGGAGAGGACTTAACATTTTCTATTGGAAATGGATTTATCATGAAGCGCCAAGGCCTTCACTCGGGGCCCCAAAAGGTGTGACCTCCTCCGTGGTGGCCTGGTGGGTCTCTCACTCATCCGAAGCCAATTTCAGACTTGGCCTAGTCCCAGATCCTCCCACTGGACCTCACCAGTCACCATAATCCAACGTTCTGAATTCTTCCTCTGTTGTTGGTGTCAAGGCTGTGTACCTTTTACTGTGGGGGCAAGGACTTGGTGGAATTTTCAGCCAAGTATTCCTCGTGCTCGGAGAGTGCATCACGTGCAGCGTTGCCATGCCAACATGTACCAGCTCTACGTTCCACATGACAGTGATTCAATTCCAAGGCTGTGGGTAGCATCATTGCCTGAAAGCACGGCTGTGTGCCGCTGATGCGGTGCCCCTCCATTACCAGTACACCGGTACTCATTTCACCGACCTCGGAAGGATGACAGGCAGAGTCAACCCCACCTGGTATTAATTCAATGGCCGAGAAGAAGGATTTGAACTCAGGATCCCAGTGATCCCAAGTCCACCACCCGAACCATTAAACACCAGGCTTTGACGTAATATTGTACATACGTCATGAAATTATGCATGTTTATACAGTTTAACGACTTGTCTGTGGCAAGATGGCCGAGGTTGGCACACTCGGCTCGATCTTGCCCGCTTTGGAATCCAGACCAAACTATAAACTGCCGTCCTGGTGTTTCATGGGTTCGGGTGCTTCATCGATGCGTGTGCCGTCTCTCCGATGGACGTGAAGCCGGGCGTCCCATCTGCCGGGATTAGTTGGTGAACGTTAAAGATCCCACGATGTTGTTCGTCAAGAGTGGGTGATCTATCTCCGGCACTATGAACAAATTCTAAAATTCCTGCCCGAACGTCAAGCCTGGCCAGCCAGTTCGTGAAAGACTTTTGGCCAAGCTTCACCAACTTCACAAATGACGTAGGAATAATTGCAGCCGTTAAATAAGAACTACTGTTTGGTAAAGCGAAGAACGAACTAGAAAAGAAAAAAAAAAAAAAACAGAAAGAAAGAATTTCGTTCCGAACGACAAATGTAAAGAAATTTAAAACACCGTCCTTCACGTCGTCAAAATGACATCATCACGTTACGTCGGACTCTTCTTCTTCTGAATTTTCTTCTTCTTCTTCTTCTTTTTCTTCTAAACCACCGAGTTAAATTGACGGAAGTAAAAAATAAATAAAAAAAGATAAGCGAACAAGCGATTCTATATTCCTGATGTAAATATAATCAAAGTACAATGAGATTATATTGTATAATTTATCCTGACGCGGTCCTTCAATAATTCCTTTACGGAGCGATTGATTGGTCAAGACGTTTCCTCGCGCGTCATGACGTTTAGTGACGTAACCACGTTCTGTGACGTAACCACGTCAGCATGGAAGGTGTTCTGTACAAGTGGACGAATTACTTGAGCGGTGAGGTTCTATCGGCAGTCGAACATGTTTTATTTGAAAGTTCTGCCACAGGTGTTTTGTCTTGACAGGTAGGCCGAAGTAGGTTTGTTGGGAGCACTGGTTGGTAGTGCGCCACGCCTTGTGTAGTGTGTTATTGATTAAGAACGAGTGACCAATCTGTCTCGGTAAATGTGGTGATGAGGACGTCGAGATTTGGTGTTGTTGATGTGGAATGATGTTATTCAGGCGGTTGTTTGGGTGGTCAACGTGCCCTAACCACACTTTACCGTTTACCACGTTCATTGAGATCGGAGGAGCCTCCAGCGAGGTACCTGTGGCTGTGCTATGCACGGGAGGGGACTAGACGGCTGGTTCGTGAAGGACTTGGCTCAACAGCAAATGAAGTATTTCAATAATGTCACAATGGCGAATCTGCAAATGCCGATCCGCGATGGCGAATCTGCAAATGCCGAATCCGCGATGGCGAATCTGCAAATGCCGAATCCGCAATGGGCAAATCTGCAAATACCGAATCCGCGATGGCGAATCTGCAAATGCTGAATCCGCGAATGTCATCTGCGGGAACCCCCCCCCCCCCCCCACGTAATTTCCTGATTCTCCATGAAACTCGATCTCTATATGTTTTCGTTCCACGCAGCATTATTCCAATCACAAATTAATACGATACCATTAATATAACAAGATACAATGGTACAAACACTCGTGAGGTAACCGAAGAGAAACGTCGTTCTGACGTCACATCCGTATCGGGAGCAGCAGCTTCGAATGGATCGAAACACAAAATCATAATTGTATTGAGGAATTTATGAAAACTCCCATCCACATGAGGACACCGGCTGGGAGCCCAAAACGTTCCACAGAAGGTTTGGCGTGGCTATCCCCAAAACTGAGGGAGTAGTTCAGGGGCAGGCATACGGACGGACAGACGGACACTGGATTTATGATATAGATAGTATAGAATGCAGTAAAATAAATAGAAGCTTGATCGCTTGCAAAGTGTAAGTCCAAAACAAATGCAACTCATGGATGCAAATTTAACTCTCAAATCAAATCCAACTCGGTGCCGGCAATCGTCCAGACTTGGTCGCGGCAAAGTTTACAATTCATCACTAGTTGAGTCTGTCAGGTCGACGAATGATACGACCACTTCGAGTACGAGTTCCGCACTGGGTAACTGACCGAGCTGGAGGCACCGGCGGGGTGACTGCTCTGTTTAGCTCACACGGATCTACAGGACATGCGGTGTCGCTCGCTGGAGTCTTCAAGTCTGACAAACGGCTTGGGCTGTCACTGACCTCACTGGTAGCGTTATATTGATAATACGCTCACTGGTACTCTTACTCTCTTACTTAAATGTTGATGGTTATGGTGATAAGTGTCACCCGTTTCTCAGGATACCCAGGGGGCAACCCCTTCATTTTTTGCGAAAGCAGACACGGTCTGCTATAAAAGTTTGTTGTATATGGTTGGATTCCTTAGACCCCCAGCAACGACTTCCGGGTGGACAACCTTTCCAACAGGCTCCTGTAACTCCGCAATTCAAGATGGCGTCCAAGATGCCGCCATATTTTTAAATCACCATAACGTCGGCAATTGTTATCTTTAACCTCCGCCATCGAAGATGGACGGGGTTACTGTTTTCACCCCTGTCTGTTTGTTTGTTTGTGAACAGTATTACGGAAAAACTCCTTGACGGATTTCGACGAAACTTGGTGGGGGTATTAGGTATGGTCCAAGGATCATGCATTAGATTTTGGACTCGGTCCAAAGTCCAATATGGCCGCTATGGCGGAAATTTTGAAAAAATATTTGAATTTTTGTTTTTGCATTTCTACATGTTTTAAGTGATTTCCAACCCCCCCCCCCCCCAAAAAAATTTGTTAGAGAAAAAAAAATTTGCAACTTTTTTTTCAAAAAATTCGATTTTTTTTTTTTTTTTTTTTTGGCATTTCTACATGCACGTCGATCTAGTTTAGTTTATTCAATCGTGGTTCAGTAGAGTCTGATCCGTTTTGACCTACAATGAATAGGATTCAGGTTCACTTAAGTGACCCAGCAGTATTGCGGCGGAGGTTTTGCACTCTACCGAGTGCTCCCCTCTAGTTTCATGTGTAATACTTAGTTTCTCTGGTTTTCTAGGTCAGGGAATCTATTTTTGATGGTTTCAGAGTGATAGATGTGTTTTATACCGTTTGTTACATGTTAATATATTATTTTAAGGGACCATGACACAGAAAATCAACAATAACAATACACAGTAGTTTACTGTTATTGTAAGAACAATAATGTACAATGGTACTAGTTACAAAGAACACAGATTACATGAGAAATGAACTACTGCACGTGCTTCACAGTTTGGAATGCAAGCGAAATGGCTGCGAAATGGCAAATATTCGTAAATCTGTCAGTGATACACGCCACAATGTTGCATCATATGAACGGGTCTACCACTCAATATAATGCTGCAATCCAAGTGCCATATGAACAGCTGATGGTATACAGTTAATTGTCACTGTCTGGTTACTGCTGGCACTGCTGTCAAATGCTGCAGTGTATTTCACTCGGCTGCACTTGGTGGCTGATCCCGGCAACGACATCCAATGTAACAGGCCACGTTCTTCCTGGCACAGAACAGTTCTTGTTGCAGTCTTTGGTGCAGCCACATGCAATGGCCTTTGTAATTGTCTGTGGCCAGGCTGGTTGAGTTGACAGGACTGGAACTAGTTTGCCATCCTCCAGAGCCCAACCATAATACACAAATGGGGGAAGCTGAGGCTTGGCAACATGTGCAGTCTTAACTATAATAGTTGCAAGAGCTGCACGCTGTAGATGTAGAAGGAATGTATGTTCTGTTGGTGGGAGTAGTTTCAGCGGTGATGTTGTTCAGGAACTTATAGCTCTCAGCTTTCCAAGATGGCAGTCCTCGAAGTCATCATATTGTTGGTGTACACAGCAATGACAAGTTTGCGTGCCTGGTTGATGAGGTCTGATGTGATCTGGTTGCGGTTCTGACCTTGCTCCCAAAGTGTTCGAGCTCAGGTATGTCTATGGTATAGCTACGGTTCAACCAGGTCTTTTTGCCAGTGAAGAATGGGTAGCTGGTCGTGTCCTCCATCCAGGCTGTGGATGAAGGGTAGTGATGAATTTTGAAGGTCCTAGTGCCATAGCCATTTGGTGTATGGGCAGATATGTGTCTGCAGCAGTTCTTACCCACAGTTCAGGAAGGTCTTCCAGAATACTGGCAGCATAGTAGACACAAATGATGATGATATCT
>CM068956.1:20824771-20839761 GCA_035128595.1 Eptatretus atami | reverse complement strand
TATCAGCAACTATGTGGTCTCGCCAGTCAGTCTCCCAATCCTTATTGTGGTTGTTAGTGTTATTATACCATTCATTCCATTTCTTCCATTTAACCCAGTATCCACAGCACTCACCCAGATCAAATGGTATTGCCAACAATGGTATCCCGGTAACCGCTGAGTGAGGTATTTTTGTGCAGACCCAGCAATTAGTCTAATTAAAAGCCTTAGCGTGGTTACGAGAAAGAGCCAGATAAGTATTTATCCCATGTAGTCCCTGTGGGTGCAAGGGTGCTCCGACACTCCTCTGCAACTCTGTTCTGTTTGAACCCTTATCTGCTTCCATTTTACCCGTTGAGCTTCTCCGGTCTCTAGGTGCTATGTGGTTAGCTCGGCGGGCTGTGTGACAGGCACTTGGCTGGGGAACATACAAATGACTTTGATCACGAGTAGTACTTATCGTCCTTACCGACCATGTCCACAATGTACAAATTGCAGCCAATAGCACAAGTAACCCTGCAATAAAAAGAATCATCAAAGCGATCAGGAAGCAACGTTCTCCTCGGGCTCCTTCTGGCCGCGTGCCAGCTTGCAGTGTGTGGCATGAATCCATGTTGCTTTCCCTTTAAACTTTACAGCTGTGTGGGTAATTAGTAGTATCAGGAATGGCCCGCACCACCGTGCTTGAAGAGAGTTCTTCCTTTTGTAAATCCTCACGTAAACCAGGTCCCCCGGCTTGAAGTTGTGGTGAACAGACGTGGCAGGTTCAGGCAAGGCTTGCTTCACCTGCACATAGAAGGTCCTCACAGCATGATTCAGGGAGACACAGAAAGCCAGCAATGTTTCATCCATTTGCTGCACATTCATTTATTTTACAGTTGATGGAGGTGAGTGCGGTAGTCTCATAGGTCTTCCCATGTGAATCTCATGCGGAGATGAGCCAGTTTTCCGATTTGCGGTGTATCTCATAGTCATTAGGGCAATGGGCAGTGCATCTGGCCATTTCAATCCAGTCTGTTCACAAATCTTGGCCAGTTTATTCTTTAGAAATACATTCTGCCTCTCTACTGCCCCCGCAGATTGGGGATGATGAGGGCAGTTGAGATGTTGCTTGATTTGCAAAACCGGACACATCTCCTTCACCACTTCGGCTGGAAAATGAGTTCCCTGATCGCGAGAGATCCTACAGGGTATCCCAAACCTACAGACAAAATCCTTCATCAACAGTTTAACCACAGGAATGGCATCTGCTCTTCTACAGGGGGGTCATTCCGTGTCAAATCAACAAATGCCTCCAGGTCGACCATCTCAGATTTTCATGATTTTTTTTATGTAGGTTGGACAAATATTGAAAACAGAAAAAATGTCAAATATTAGTTCTGTATTCCAAGTAGTTTTTGAGATATGACCCCTAGAGCGTGTCAAGGTTGGTTGAAGAAAAACGACCCCCTAATTATCCTTCAATTTCAGCAACCCATTTCTTGGCATCTATTTGAGATAAAGCAATGAATTTTTTTTTCCTAATGCAATTTTTATGGTATTTTAAAGAAAAAATAAAGCCGGATACATTGCAGAAAAATGAGGCCTGCAGCCCCTCAATAATAGTAAAAAATCAAAATAGCACGACTGAAACGGGCAACTTTGACCCATGTTAAAGTACCTTTCATTTATTGTCACCCATGTAATTTTTTGTGTGAAAAATATACTAAAATGTCACCAAAATATGAATTACCAGGTGTCTACTACATTTATTTTTTTATCTTAGGCCCTTTCAAAAAGGGAAAAATATGAAATTTCATGATTTTCAGGTCAAAAAAATCACATGTGGCTTACCTTCAAAATATACGTGCTTGGTATCAAATGAAAGCTCCTTTCATGTCCTATAACTGTACCAAATCTCATTAGTTTTATAGCAATCCTTCATGTCCTACCAACCCCATCAATAAAGCTAAACGACACCGGTGCGTTAAACCTATTTATAGCACACACTACAAAACACCTTACAAAAAACGCAGCGCACCGCAATGCAATGTCAAGTGTGGCCTGGCCATTAGTCAAATAATGGCCAGGCCATTAGCAGGACTTCAGCTTTAGGCCGTCCAGAACACTGGAAATGAATTCTCAGATCACTTGTTACGACAACGACACTCGGTAGAACAGTTTATGTTCGCATCCCTCTGCTAGGTCGGATCTGCATCTGGACCTGAACTAAAATCTAAGCGGCTTGTTCTTGTCACTAACCAGCTCATCCACCTCGTGTTGTAATAACCCGTCCACAACTTTTTTAAATATCGTGCTATACTGTCAGACCCCGCTATTTCTGGATTCCCTATTCACGGACCCTGCGTGTTCGCGGTTTATAAAACGCGACCTGCTTCGACATTCGCGTCCCTGTGCGTCGCATATTCGCGGGTTTTTTTTCCTTTTTCTGGGCGTTGTCGCAGTTTTTCACTGGCGTGTTCATGGGGGTTTTTTTTTTCATTTTCATCTGCGTATTCACATTTTTAGTTTGTTTGTTTTTGGGGTTTTTTTGCGGTTTTGCGGTGTATTCGCAGTTATCCACCGGCATATTCCGGTTTTTCAATGGATTTTTGATTTTCTTTCAGGAATCACGAAGTGCTGGGAACTTATCCCCCTTTTCCACTTAAACAATGCCCGACATTCGTGACATTTTCCAGGATCATATCCCCCGCTAATAGCGTGGTCCAACAGTGGATAGTTTTTGTCCCAATCACTCAATTGTGAAGAATCGCTTTTGAAATTCCAGTATCCAGACAAACATCTGGATTCGGATCTTCACTGAAATCTGATCAATTCATCTTTGTCACACACCCAACTTGTCCAACAAGTTTCATTTGAATCCGTCCATAACTTTTCAAGATATCCTGCTCACAGACAGACATATGGACGGGGGTGAAAACATAACCTCTGTCCACCTTTGGTGATGTCGGTAATGAAGTGAAAGATATTATATTTTAAGATTGAAGACCGATGCCTGCATATGCCATTCATGAGTTGTGTATTGGTGACCTCTCTTGTTCTTCTTCTTCCATATTCTTCATCCTCCTCCTCCTTCTCCTCCATCCTGAGTTTAATCGTGTTCGGCAGGTTGGCAGTCTCGCTGGTTTGTTCTGGATGGTGGGATCTTATCATACTACGAATACCAGGAAGATGTGGGAAAGGGTTGCAAGGGCAGCATCAAGATGTCTGTGTGTGAGATTCAAGGTTGGTGAAGGTTTTTGCAAGAATGTTCAGAGCTGCGGGGTTTGCATTAACAGCATTTTTGTTTTTTCCTCCTGCGTGACGTGTTGCAAGATGTTCCTTTTGTTCACTGTCCACGATACGTGTACGGTATGCTGTGTATGCAGTGAATCCGGCAGATTGCACTCGGATGGACCTGATAATCCCTGGAGAGCAGTGTTTTTATGTGCGTGCCACCAGTCCGTTGCAAAGACAGCGCTGGCTCGTGGCATTAGGCAGTGCGAAGGCCTGCCTGCATGACAGCCGCACCAAGAAAGAAAAAGGTACTATCCAAATGTGGTGCCCAAGTATTGCAAGGTAATATTTTGGCCAAACAACAGCCCCTGTTGAGCCAATTTCCTCCCGTCTCTGGTATTGTCGGTGGACTATCATGTCTATCACTCAGAGTTGCTTTATGCAATGAAATCTGGAATTCCAGGTTCTGAAGCTTGTCAGTTTGTACGCTTCTTCTTCTTGCAACACAAGGCTGCCATTAGCACCATTGGGCTGGGGGAGTAGTTGTGCCACTGATGCAACGCCCCCTGTAAGTTAAAGCAGGAATTTGGAATTTGGGCCTGGGTGCCGGTGATAGCTTGCTTCATCATGGGGCCACACTTTCAGCTCTCACGTGTTCTGTGGGCCACAACCCACAAAACGTACTTCCTGTGTATACATTTTAAAAATGGTTTGTATCTATTATTATCTGACAGTAATGCAATCCATATCAATATTCTGTGACACCTCTCATTTCTACCTTGTCATATGTTTACCAAGCACATTTTAAAGGTACAAATTATGAAGTCTGAGTATCTCAACTGTTAGAAGGAATCTGGTTTGACACTTCTTCTTCCGTATGCAGAACAAGGCTGCGGAATGGCATCATTAGCCGAGGGCACGGCTGATGCCGCTGATGTAGGTGTGTAAGGAATTTGTAATTTGTTCATGGTGCTGGAGATAGCTCGCCTACTCTTCGTGAAGGACACCGTGCGATCTTTGGCGTTCACCAACGAATACCGGCAAACGTGACGTCCAGTTAACGTCCATCAGAGGAACAGCACCCACAATGATAAATCGACCTGCCTGTAAAACACAAGCATGATGGGTTTATAGCTGGGTCAGGATTCAAATTATCTTTCCTGGGAAAGCCACATTTCCAAGCTGGCCTCCAAAGCCAGTCGCCGACTGGGCATCTTACGTCGTGCAAAGTCCTTCCTTGGCACACCTGAGCTTCCAACCACATAAAAAGCTTTCATCCGCAGCCTGATGAAGTACTGCTCTCCCCTCTCTGCTGGTGCTCCTGCCTCACACCTTTCTCGGCTTCACGCTGTGGAAACCAAGGCCTTTAGGATCATTGGTATCTCCCGTGATGAGGCTGAGTATTTGGGTCTTACTCTTTCACCGCAGGCAGGTCGGTGGTCTTTCTGTCTTCTACCGTCTCCTCTCTGGCCTTGACCCCCCCTGCTCTGTCTAAGATATGTCCCCCTATATTTCCGCAGGGCACTCGATGTCCACCAAAAACCGCTTTCTTGTGAAAATGCCAAAATCAAGAATCACTGCTCACCTTCACTCTTTCATTCCTCTCTTTTTGTCCCACCTCTGGATCAAACTCCCACACTCTCTTCAATCCCATTCCTCCCTCAAGGTCTTCAAAACAGCTGTTCACCACCATCTCTTATCTTCCCCCATCCAAAACCACGATCTTTTCTACCTCTGTTTCAAATTCTCTGCTTTCCTTCCTGAAAGTCCCTGTAGTACCATCTTGTTTACCCCGTGTACCCTGCCCCATCTCTCTCCCTTCCACAGATCTCATGTGTCTATTCCCCCCACTGTTTTGTGCTTCCCTTTCCCGCCCCCCTTGTCTCCTTGCTTCCTTTGTTATATGTTCTGTGTGGTAGCTCTTATACGAGCCTCGGCATTGTGTACAAAATCAAAATCAAATAAATATACCCAGACTAAACGGCTGAGAGGCAAGTATGCGTACCCTCTCGGCCAGGGGTTCCCAACCTTTTTTTTTACTGGGGTACCATTTCACATGTTCGTGGTCCCACCGAGTACCACCTTGTACCAAAATTCACCTAAAAAGTGTTTATTTGCGATACAGATACGACAATGGGGAGTTAAACAATACTAACAATTCAACTATGACATTGAGCAATCTGATCTGAACAAAAGAATGACACAGTAAGTACCTATTTGATTGTGAAAATGTCCAGTCAATGGGATGGTTGAGCTGCTTCTTGCTCACAAGCAGGTCGATGTCAGGCTTTGTTTTGGATAAAGCGCACCGAACATCATGTTCAACATCCAGTAGGGATCTTTGTTTTGTTTTTAGAATAACGACTGACGAGAACCCAGCTTCACACAGCCATGTAGATGGGAATACTATGAGCGAATGAACAGCCAGGGCAGCTAGCTTAGGTAAGACCCCAACATTCCACACCAGAAGTCCGCAAGATTCATCTCATCAAACTGATCTCGGGCTGTTGAGTCGTTCTGGAGATCAATCAAGCTTTCCTGCAGTCCTGTTCCAGGTGGCAAATCAATGCATTCATGCGAAATGGGTTGCGAATCATTTTCAGATCTCAGTTCCTTGAGATCCGAAAATAGGAATTTAATTCCTCATCCAAATAAGCGAGGTGATCTTTTACCAGTTGTATGAACTCCCTTGGGGGATTCTTTTCACGCTTCTGAAGAATATCGGCCGTGCAAGAAAACTGAACCCCCACTCCCGCTTCGACATTCGTCTTCCACAGACGGAGTTTTTCCTGAAATCCCTTGACCTTGTCTATGAAGTCAATGATAGTCGCGCCAGTCCCTGAAGAGACTTGTTCAGGGCGTTTAACTGAGAGAAAATGTCGACCAAATAAGCCAGGTGCAATGCCCAGTCGGGGTCGTTCAAAGCAGCGACGAGATCGACAGCGTTTGGTTTTCCATCGTTTTTGAAGAATTCACGAAGCTCAGCTCGCAGTTCAAACACGTGCTCCGCCATATTTCCACGGGATATACATCTCACCTCAGTGTGGAATAAGAGAACTTTATGGTCGGAGTCGAAATCCTCGCAAAGTTTCTTGAAAAGTCGCGAATTGAGAGCCTGGGATTTCACATGGTTCACAATTTTGATCATGGTTGAGGAAACGTCAGTCAATGGCTTGGGGAGCGCCTTGGCTGGAGTGCGTGGCGGTGGATCGTACAGTGTAGGCCGCACACTTCAGGAGCAACTGCCTTCACAAGCGTTTGGAAACCTGATCTGCACCCCAACATAGCTGGAGCACCATCTGTAGTACAGCCTTTCAGATCAACCCATGACAGCCCAACTTGATCAAAGACGGAAGGCACCTCTTCGAAAATGTCCTTTGCTTTCGTTGTGGTTTTAAGCGGGCGGCAAAATAGTATTTCATCCTTGAACTTGGCTTTATGCACGTACGAACGAACGCTAACAGTTGGGCACAATTTGCCACGTCAGTTGACTCATCCAATTGCATAGAAAATCCGCATGGAGATGCCTTGATTTCTGCCACCACCTGGTCACGAATATTGGTTGACATTTCTTCAATGCGCCTCTGAACTGTGTTGTTTGACAACGAAAGAGAATTGAGCTTCTTGGTGCTTTGTTCTCCCAGCATGAGACGTACGATATCCTTTGTGGGGCAAGGATGAGGCTTTCACCGACGGTGTAGGTTTTTACTGTTCTGCAATTCGCAGTGCAACTAAGTAGGATGCCTTTACGGCGGCCGTGGACTGCTGTTGAAAACTGCCGCTGCCGTCGAAGCGTGCTCTTTTCATGGCATTTTCCTTCCGACGAAAAAAATCATGGTCCTTGTCGCTGTGTTCAGGATAAACAGAATCAAAATGGCGCTTCAATAGACTTGGCTTCATAGATTGATTGCCGAGAACTTTTCCACAAATCACACACTGTGGAGCTTCTAATTCACCTTTTGGATGGAAGTGAAGCCTAACTTGAGATAACCTCCGAATATTTTCGCATTGACATGATGCTGTGAACGATAACGGTAACAATAAGCCGGGCAATAAGCAATGATGACAGTGTGGCGTGTAGAGACAAAACGAATAATAAGACTTGTGCACAATGGCCGATAACAAACAGCTGTCAGTGTACAGCCGCTTTCGATATAAATTTATATATTGTGCACAAGCTGCATGAGAGAGAAGTAAAATAAAAACTGCGTTTAAAAAGAAAAAAAAAGCATGTTGCCACGTACTACGCCGCGTGCCACCGAGAAAGTCCAAATGTACCACTGTGGTACGCGTACCACAGGTTGGGAACCCTGCTCTAGGCCATCCGCCGTTTAACACACATCAGTGGAGATCTCGCAATTCCCTTTGTTCTAAGCAGTTTTTTCTTTCAACAGATATCATTTGGACCAAGGCAGTGTGTCGATTAGACTGCGGGTTGAGAACCATTGCTCTCGGCTATCCTGCCAGCCCGGCAGTGATGTGAATAACCGCTGAACACTCATTGCACTTTTTAGGTCATCTCGTTAGAGATGATAATAACCAGTCTCGATGTCCGTCCGTACGTCCCCATTTTTTCTTCCGATTTTCTTGATATTGGTATGTGGGTAGATGTCGATGAGGGATGCACGACGGTATGCCTTTGACCCGATTGAGGTCAACGTCAAGGTCACTCCAAAGTTGCGAAATCATCCTTTTCAAAATCTATCTCCTCCGCCGTTATGATCCGATCTTCGAAATTCCTTCGGATTCTGATAAATGGAACAATATCTAAATTTGGTCGGGCCGGTTTTTTGAAATTCGTCCTGGTTATCGAGTCACGTGTCTTCAAAGTTGGAAAAATCGTCGATGTGATACGGTCAAAAACAAATTCGCCCGATCTTGATGAAACTTGGTATGTAGGTAGGGGTCGATGAGTGATGCACGACGGTATGACTTTGACCTGATTGAAGATCATGTCAAGGTCACCGATGCTGTAACTTGTTGAAATCATCCTTTCAAAATATCATCCGCCATTTATGACTCAGAAATGCGGTTTGATTTCTGAGGTCCGGTTTCTATCCTTTTGAAGACACATTGATCATAAATGTTCCAAATCAACCATTTTCAAAATCTATCTCCGGATAACTCAGAAATGTAGTTTGATATCTGAGGTTTTCAATCCTTTTTACTCCGCTTTCGTCTGTACGTTGAACAAAAGACAAGACGACATCGAAGCCATTCTAAGCCGATCAGAGATCCACGTCTACAGGCTCAGAGATGACCGTCACCCCAATGGGAGGCTAATTTCTTTGTTTACACATTAATGGAACTCCAATAAGTTTGTGGCCATCATTTTTTTATACATCCCCCTTTTTCATATTTTAATCGACGTTTATCAATTTTTACCCGATAAAAATGAAATCCTTCCCAGCGTAGTTATAGTGAATGCAATTTGAATCGATACCCCACGCACGTAAGCGAAAAGCGAAGTCAACCAATCGATTCATGTCCGTCTGTCTTTTCAGTTTAAGATCAAGGAACGACTTATTTAAATGGAATGTTATATTTTGAACATGAATCAGAAGACAAGTCTGCCGTTTAACATTGTTCGCCCCGATCGTGCATGCGTACAGAAGGATTGAGATCATCGAGTGTGCCTGGCTGGCAGTCGAACAAAATTGAAAATCATTCCAAACAGGAAACTTCCTGTTTTTAAGGACGTTCACAAAGACACAAACAACAGGCACGAAAAACGAATGTAACGTGTTTGATCCGGTGGTGTAATAGACATTGGGTAAAACCCGGAATTAATTATTTTATACACCTTTAAACCTCTTTTTTATCCTCATTTAAATCGATTTACATACTGTGACGTGTTAATAAGGTGTTTTATAATGGTGATGTCGAAGACTGCTTTAGTCGTGCTAAACGTTCGGTTTTTTTTTTTTAACAATCTTTAAAGTAATTATTTCATTAAAATTGTCGTTTATACTTGAACAACGAGTGGGGTATCGTGTTGTACGAACTGAACTCGTACGTTATCCGATTTTGTTCTTGTCACAACTGCCAGAAATCAGTGAAACGAGTGACACTCTCAAGAGCAAGATGTCAGAGCTGCGGCTCTACAGCAACCTGATAGGGAAGCAGATTGGCTTGATGCACACAGTTTTGCAGCATGCCGAGTCTGAGTCTGAGCCGCACATGCAGGTATGTGGCACCCCCGCAATGCACCGCCGTTTCTGGATGTCGGTGCATTTATTTTTTTTTTTGCGGCTTTTATATTACTTCTTGCATCCTCAAATTGTTGAATCTTCCACTGAGCATGATCTTCCTTGCCGTGTACACTTTGCAGAGATTCCGTGAAGCATCCTCGGTGCTCGACTCCACATGTGGGAATTTTTTGAAGAGCTTGGAGGAGTGCATGGCCTTGGCTAATTCCACATTCAAGCCAGAACTTTTCCAGCTTTCCCCACCATCTTCCCCAGTTTCCCCAGTGTCGCCAATTTCAGCCCCATGTGTGAACAATAAGGTTGGTTATGCATGTGTATGTGTAATTGCCTCTGCCACTGAAGGTGGGAGGAGGTTATGTTTTCACCCCTGTCTGTCTGTCTGTTTGTCTGTTTGTGTACAGGATATCTCAAAAAGTCATAGACAGATTCAGACGAAATTTGGTGGACAGGTTGGGTGTGTGATAACAACGAACTGATTATATTTTGGTGAAGATCCGTATCCGGACCCGTCTACTTGAACTTTTTAAAGTGATTCTTCACCATTTACAGATAGGGCTAAACCGATATATAGCATGACATTTCAAAAAGTTATTGGGCCTGATATGTATTGGGCGCGACGCCATTGCATGGTGAAGGTATGCGCTCCACTAAGTGCCCTTCTAGTTATTCATGGATTTGCTCTTTCACCGAAACATTTTCATTCACATCTTACTCAGAAATGTTCTGACTTGTGGTTGCTTTGAAGTTCCTCTTGACCCATGTCATGTTTTTGTGGTAGTAATTTGAAGTCGAATGACAGGGGTCAGTAATTCCGGAGTTGATGTATCTTGTCTTTCTTAGGTCCGACGACTCCATCATCCAAATTCTTCATCTTGTGAACGGTGAGTTATGTGTTTCTTTGTTTTTTTGTGTACATTGTCGAGGCTCATGGAAGAGCAAGTACACCAAACGGATCAAGACGTAATAAAAAAAAAAAACAGGACGCACTACACGCATGCATGGAGAAGGAAACTCCAAGGAGGAAAAACTGGAAATTTAAGAGGGGTTTGGGTGGGGTTAACGAGGGTAGAAAGGATCGTGGTTTTGGATTTGGGACGATGTGAGATGGTGGTGAACAGCTGGCTTGAAGACCTGGAGGGAAGAATGAGTTTCAAGAGAATGTGCAAGTTGGTTCCACAGGCAGGAGAAAAGAGGAACGAATGAGTGAAGGTGAGCAGTGATCCTGCATTTAGGTAGTTTGACCAGAAGGGAGTTGATGGTGGAACGTGTGTGACCTGCAGAAACCTGGGGGGGACAAAACACGGAAAGAGTAGAGGGTGCAAGACCAGAAAGGAGTTGGAAGAAGACAGAGATACCACCGACCTGTCTCTGATGGAGAAGTGTTAAGCCCATAGACTCAGCTTAAATGCGGGAGATTCCGATAATCTTGAAAGCCTTGGTTTCCACGGCGTCAACCTGAGCAAGATGTGAGGCTGCGGAGCCAGCCCTGGGGGGAGAGCGGTACTCCATCAAGCTGTGGATGTGGATAGGAGTTTCAGGTTGTGCCAAGGAAGGACCTTGTACGATGGAGGATGCATAGTCGACGGCTGGATTTTGAGGCCAATGTTGAAATGTGGTTTGTTCATGAAAGATCATGGCTGATAGTGAGATGCAGGAGTTTGAATGACTGAACCTCCTCCATAGGATTGTTCAGAAAGTAGATCGAGTGAGTTGGCCAGACAGTCCTTTTGGAGACAGATAGTGAGAGTGTGAGATTTGTCAGGATTGAAAGACGTATTCCAAGTGTTTGACCATCTCGCAATTTTTCAATGTCTGACGAGAGGGAAGATGCTGCAACCTGCCTGTCTGAAGGATGAAGTATGTCATGGCAGAGGATGGAGTCATCAGAAAATAGAAAAAGAGGATTTTCCAGTCAGAGGGATCATTTATGATGATCAGGAATATGACCGGGGCCAGAACACTGCCTTGGGGTACTCTACCCTTAAAAACGATGTTGACAACAAGAAATGCAAACAATTACTCCGCTTCCGTATTCTGGCATTAAAGAGACTTTAAAAAAACAACAAATTTTCTCAAGCTGGAAATATTGTTTACATATTACACACGGACCACAACATTCATAGTTCCAACATTCGCGGGTTCTGCATATTCGCGGTTGATAATTTGCGACATGCTCCTACATTCGTGGGGAATTGCCCGACGTATTCGTGGTTTTCACGGCGATTTTTATTTTATTATATTATTATTAATTTTTTTTCCACGAGCCGCGAGCAGAACACAGTTCTTATTGTCTCTGTTCCCCACTGATTTGTGCTTCCCTCTGCCAGCCCTCCTGTGTCCTGCTCCCTTTGTTATATGTTCTGTATGTTCGCTCTTACACGAGCCTCGACATGGTATACAAAAAAAAGCTCAAAAACGCAGTCCTCAAAAATACAGACCCCACACATTCATGTATTCGATATTCGCGGACCCCGTATATTCACTGTTGATAAAATGTGACATGCTTCGACATTTGCAGACCTCTGCTTTGTGTTTTCACGGTTTTACAGTTTGTTTGTTTTTCACGGGCGTATTCTCGTTTTTTGTTCTTTCATGTTTTTGTTTTTTTCATGTTTTGGCGGGTTTTTTTTGCTGGCGTATTCGTGGTTTTTTACGGGATTTTTGATTTTTTCCCTGAGGTTCCCTGTGGTTCGTGATTCATATCTCCCTTTTTCCCATTAAATAATTTGCGGCATTTTCCAGGAACTTATCCCCGGGGCCCGACAGTCCATGCAATAGGCTTCAAAGTGGGGTCCCACTGTTGTTTTTGCCAGCAGATGTAATAGAGAATATTCTCGCTCTCGCTATCGCCATCACGCTCGCTATCACTCTGTCTCTTCTCTTCCGTTTATAAGAGGTGAGGTCCAACAGCATCAAGCTTCTGCTCTGCAATGACCACAGTACTCCTCTACTTCCCCCTATCTTCAGTCAACTCTCTCCCCTCTCCAACTACCCCCAACTTATTGATATCCCTCCTCACACAATCTTCCCATCTCAACCATGATCTACCCTTTTTCCTCCTCCCTTCCTCAACCTATCCGCTCTCTTTGCCAATCACTCTTCCTCCAAGCCTGGTCTTGGCTTACTGGTTAGGGTGGCTGGCTTGGGATCTTAGGGTCCTGAGTTCGAGCCCCGTTTGCCACTGAATTAACACCAGGTGGGGTTGACGCAGCCCGTCATCCTTCCGAGGTCGGCAAAATGAGTACCAGTGTACTAGTATAGGGACACAGCATCAACGGCATAGTCACGCCCCAACAAAATGATAGCTGGGTAGCCAAGCTGCCATACGCAACAATAAAAAGAAGACTCTTCCTCCATCCGTTTCAAGTGTCCAGCCCATCTCAGCTGGCTTTTCACCAATGTCCCCATCAAGCTCATCTGCACAGCGATCTTCTCCCTCAGTTCGTCCTTTTATCCACCCTCTTCACTCCTGAAATCCTCCTGACCCAGTTGGTCTCACAGACCTGCAACCTCTGTTGTTGTCTCTCTGTCAGTGTCAAAAGATGTCGTGATGGCAATCCATAAAAGGATTGTGGTGTTATATTGTGGTGTCATTCCTTTCTTGTCATTCCTTCCTACCTTGTTTGGATATTTTTTTGGAGATACCATTCCTGCATGTTTTTTTTCATTTTTTTGATGTTATTTTCTGACTTGTTAACTTAAAACACATTCCCTTAAAAAAAAAAAACTTTAAACTGCGAGTCACACTGATATTTGGTGTGATGGGAAAAAGCATGAATGAAAACTTCTGTATCGCTGATGTCATATTGAGGAATCGTTTCAACTCAACCCGTCAACATCATGTGTGAGTGAGCAATGAAATTAGCAGAACTGTATCCTCTTCTGCACATCTACAGGTAGATGACAAAAAAATGGAAACACCTGGGTAAACGAGGAACACCAAGCAACGGCTGTGTGGCCCATGTGTTAATTCAGCAAATAACATCCCAGCATGCTTAGGGTCACGTATAAAAATTCTGCACAGGCCGAGTTGCCTATAATTATGGCTGCAAGAGGAGAGACCCCACCCCCCAATGCCCCATCCACTGAGCACCTGTTGTTGCCCAATGGTTTGAACAACATGACACTGATTTTTATCAATATGTCATGGCCTTCTCAGTCACCAGATCTGAACCCAATCAAGCATTTATGGGATATTCTGGAACGATGCTTGAGACGGCGTTTTCCACCTCCATCAAATTTGATTGACTTTCTCCTGGAAGAATCGTGCCACATCCATCCTGCAGAATTCCAGACGCTGGCGGACTCTATGCCACGGTGCATACGGGCCGCAGTTGCACATGGTGGACGCAATACCATATTAAGTGACTTTACATTGGTGTTTCCATTTTTTTGTCCACTACCTGTACCTCTGACTTACCATCTCCGGCGACTGTTCCCCCAAGATATTCAAACCTATTTCCCGGTCTGATCTCCTTCCACTCTCCTCCTTAACACCGCGTAGCATTATTTTACGATATCCGTTTTTAGCAGCACTTGGCTTACTAATTTCATATCTTCAATTGCATGGTATTTTGAAGATTACATATTCCATGCCAGAGTCCAGAGTTTCAAAGTCCTAGAGTATGTGAAAGCATCTTGCTGAAATAGTTGCATACCTCTCCTAAAGATTTCCATGCTTTGCCAGGGCCAGGACGAATGAGCAGCAAGTGGATGCTCGGAAAAGACAATCTCAAGGACCACAGACGGTGGTCAGAGACCTAATGGGCATGGCCATTGTACATAGCCAGGACAGCTGTCTTTGGGATGAAGACGGAGCACATGATCCAATGCGGCAAAATGGTGGTAAGGCACATCGACTTTAATCTGCCAGCATTGCTTTACTTGAGTTTAGCAATGACTAAAATGGATTTTGCTTCATTTTATATTTCTTAGAGGCAAAACAATCTGCTTTATTGTGCAAATTACTGGTCACTATTGAAAAACTCATCCTTACAGACTGGTTTATCCCCCCCCCCCTAGTATTAGCCCGTCCGTAAGGATGGGTTCTCCGGCTCTTCATTCGTGGCAATAAACCAGACTTGGTATTGTAACTTTGGAGTGTCCTCTCTGAGTCTGGGAGGTCGATGGTTCAAACCCTGGCCGAGTCATACCAAAGACTTAAAAAAATTGTACTTGCTGCCTCCTTGTTTGATGTTCAGCATATCAACAGAATAGAGTACGGCCAAATAACCATCGGTTCCATTCATCCATCCATCCATCCATCCATCCATTGGGACCATACTCTGTGCAGAGCGTTGGTGCTGCCAAGCAGTCTCCTTGGCTATTGGGCACAATCCTGGACGGGTTGTCACTCCGACACAGGATACCAGCAAGCTGGCACTCATTTTGTAACCTCGAAAGATGACAGGCAGAGTCAATCTCACCTGGTATTAATTTAACAGTGGAGCGGGATTTGAACTCAGGACCCTAGGATCCGAAACCCACCATCCTTACCATTAAGTGAACACCAGGCGTAACCATCGGTTGGCAACCATTATGCAGGCTATGATGGGCTAAACGGCCTTACGCATTGAAGTCTCCTTG
>CM068956.1:20792141-20807146 GCA_035128595.1 Eptatretus atami | reverse complement strand
CATAACTGCAAGTACGACAACATCTGTATCAACGGTTTGGATTAGGATCCTGTCATTCCCTCTCTGTGCCACATCAGATGCATGGAGGAACATGCGGCCATCTGCCTCTTCTTGGCTGCATGGAGCAAGTGATTCTAGATTCATGCGTAGAGAGAGATCAGAGTATGTGAAAGCATCTTGCCCTGAAATGGTTGCATAACTCTACCTAAAGATTTTCCATGCTTATGCCAGGCAGGACGAATGAGCAGCAGTGATGCTCGAAAAAGAAATCTCGAAGGACCACAAGACGGTGGTCAGAGACCTAATGGGCATGGCCATTGTACATACCAGGACAAGGCTTGTCTTTGGGATGAAACGGAGCACATGATCCAAATGCGGCTAAAATGGGGATAAGTGCCATCGACTTTAATGCTGCCAAGCATTGCTTTACTTGAGTTTAGCAATGACTAAAATGGATTTTTGCTTCATTTTATATTTCTTAGAGGCAAAACAATCTGCTTTATTGTGCAAATTATCTGGTCACTATTGAAAAACTCATGCCTTACAGACCTGGTTTATCCCCCCCCACTCCTCTAAGTATAGCCGTCCGTAAGGATGGGTTCTCCGGCTCTCCATTCGTGCAATTAAACCAGACTTGGTATGTGTATGTTTGGAGTGTCCTCTCTGAGTCTGGGAGGTCGATGGTTCATACCCTGGCCGAGTCATACCAAAGACTAAAAAAATTGTACTTGCTGCCTCCTTTTTGATGTTCAGCATATCACAGAATAGAGTACGGCCAAATAACCATCGTTCCAATTCATCCATACCATCCATTCCATCCATCCATTGGGACGCATACTCTGTGCAGAGCGTGGTGCTGCCTAAGTCAGTCTCCTTGCTTATTGGGCACAATCCTGGACGGGTTGTCACTCGACACAGGATACCAGCAAGCTGGCACTCATTTTGTAAACCTCGGAAAGATGACAGGCAGAGTCAATCCTCACCTTGGTATTATTTAACAGTGGAAGCGGGAATTTGAACTCAGGACCCTAAGGGATCCGAAACCCCAACCATCCTTACCATTAAGTGAACCACCAGGCGTAACCATCGTTGCACCATTATGCAGGCTATGATGGGCTAAACGGCCTTACGCATTGAGTCTCCTTGTCAGGGAACTCGTTTTTATAATATCCTAATTATAAGGCGGGTTAATTCCCCCAGGAATGGTGGTATTTAGAGGATGACTTGTGGAATACCTCCCCCACCGGGAGTAGCGATTATGCCATAAAATACTTGCATCGAGAGGATTGGGGTCCATTCTCCCTACGAAATCCTGGGACTGATGAATTTTTTTTTTAAAATCACCTGACAGTTCCCGTACACACCCCGATACAACAAGCAGTTTTGATATAATTCCCTACAGCAGTTCAGAGCGCATTGAATGTCGTACAAAAACAACGGACAAACATACTTTCGTTTTATAGCAGGACGAGTTACTTTATTTCTCTAGGTACTCAGGCACTTACACAGGAGAAACGCTACGTAGGTGTTCCGGCACATGGTAATGCCATTGAAAACGCTATGGATTTAATTGCCTTATGGTGGTCACCTTTTGCTGGCAGGGGTTCTGGGACTGTGTTGTGCATTGGAAACCTATGGAGTATGCCCCCTTATGGTGGTCACCTCTTGCTGGAGGGGTTCTGGGACGTGTTGTGCATTTGGAAAGCTTGGAGTTATTGGCCTTATGTGGTCACCTTTTTGCCTACGGGCCCTGGCAGCAGCACTGCCTGACCCCATATCCCAAATATACACTTATCGCAGCCTTGGTGGTCTCAAAACGGCCTTCAAGCCAGACATGTGGAAGCTGAAAACCTTGCCTCGATTCTGAAATACCTACACCCAAAATTTTGGCCCTAATAGTGCATGAAACAGTTCGGGTTGTGACAGAGTAATGTACAACACACCCACAAACAAGCATTTTTAAAATTATTTATCAAGATAATTGATTTCGCTTCTATTGTTTGGTTTCTTCCCCCCTCCCCCCCCACCCCCCCACATGCACACACACAAATAATGTTTCATTAACTCACAAGGAAGCAGTAATAAATGGGTGTTTATCACCATTTGCCAGATTCAGAAGAAAAAGACAGTAAGTGCAGGCCGAGGAAGTACAGTGAAGGTAGTCTGACTTCCTGAGTGTTTCTCCTTATTATAGATCCGTTCCATACAACTACATGCCTGTGTTGGCTTCAATTGGTTAGGGTGGTGGACTTGGATTATCGATATCCTGAGTTCAAATCCCCTCGTGATGATTAATTAACAGATGGGGTTGACTCTGACCTGTCATCCTTCTGAGGTAGCAAAATGAGTACCAGCTATGCTGGTATCCTGTGTCCTGGAGTGGTGACCGCGCCAGAGATTGTGCCCAATAGCCAAGGAATACTGCTTCAGCAGCACCAACTCTCTGCGCCAGAGTATGGTCCAAATGATGGATTCACGAATATAATTACCCTCTCCAGAAGAGAGGGCATTGCCACTTGTGTCCATTTGTTTGTTAGTTGTGGAATTGAAGTATTCGCCACAGTAATGTTATATTGATTGGTGTGGTGTGTATTCAATTGTCTCTACAAGTCGCAATTTCCACTCCGATCTCACGAAACCTAATCACCTGGTAGTAGACAAGCAAAACAGCTCGAAAGCCTGTTGTTGAGGTCAAGGGTAATTGTCACATAAAGCTATTCAATTGCATCGATTGACTTAGAATTTCGAACCAAATTTGCATTATTGGTTGTATGGAATTGGTTTTTTACCAATTAAAATGCTAAGAGAGCATATTGTTTTGCGGGGTCAAAAGACAGTGTCGCAGAGCGACTGATTTCACAAGTACTGTTCTATGGCTCTTTGCTTGTCTGTTCTGTGGCCAAAAGTTATCACACATGTGCTAACTTGCGCTACAAACGCCACCTGATGGTAACCAGTATTGCACGTTATCTTTTTCTTTCTTTTACTTTCAATGCATGAGTACCTACTACAAAGTAAGCACAGTAGAATGTGAGTAGTCTATGAGTATGAAGCATGTTGATTGTCTATAGAGGTTATGTACGATTGGAAACCTGAGTATGTCTATGAAATCATATTGATGGAACGTGAAATCTCTACATTAAAACCAAAAAGATCTGTTTTGTTGTTTTGTTCCGCTGCACGAGCCATAAACTCTATCTTCGTTCAAATGCATCGGTCTACACGCCACACTAAAACAACCCAACAATGGTCTAACATTCTCTGATTGCTCTTTCTACGTAGTCTTGTACTTGCGATTTTATAAGTTAAATAAATAAAAGTGATTACGTGTGAAACAAATGGCATCAAAATGACTCGGGCAACTAATTAAGAAATCAAGACATGTTTGCTTCCACCAAAATTAAAAAAAATTTACAGTCGCATTTGCGGGCTTCCATGTCCCTTTATTTATTCATTATTTTTCCACTCTAAGGATTCAGACTGAAGAAAAAACAATAATCGCGAGTGGGTGAGAATCGGTTGTTCTCAACTTTTTAATTCAGTTTTATTTTCTCTGGCGGCATGTTTCAAGCCCGTACTCAAGGGCGTTCAAAAGGGGAAGTAGAAAGGAAAAAACCAAAAAAGAGAAAGGAAGGAAGAGCTCCAACACTCCACAACGCATGTTTTTTTGTTGTTATGCTGTTTTTTAGCTCGCCTTTCGTAAGAACGAGAGGCTATTGCGATACGCCCGCATGAGCCGTGAAGCGTGAAAAGTAAAGTTTTTGGTGCAAGTTATTTTTCCTTTCTAATGTTTTTATCTACCACACTATTTTTTTATACGCCGATATATATATATTAATATATATATATATTATATATATATATATATATTATATATATATTCGGGGCGTATTATGTGATACCGGTCGTCCGTCCGTCCGTTTCTGTCCGCACTCTTAAACCTTCCAAAGTTTTCAAATTTTCACGTGTTCATATTTGGTACATAGGTACAGACTGTAGGTCGTCTGTTGTGTCGTGACATCGTTCGTCATTCTAAAGTGGTTGCCATGACAACCAAGGATGCCTGTTTCCCATGTTAGTAGGCACAATTCTTGTATATACCTTCTTATTCGGGCGTATATTGTGCTCACTTGCCGCTCGTTGTTAACTTGTACAATATACAAATACATATATTTGCCTTAAAAATTAATTTGGATACAGACTTCCTGCAATGCTTTATAAAAAATATTCAATTTTTAGACTCAATCTTTTAAAAACGATAAATGTATAAATCTAGGCGAGGCATTGGGTGGGCTTGATCACCAACTCTGGTTTTTGTTGTAAGTTTTAGTCTGAATTTCCTACATCTTGTAAAGCATGGCATGTAAGTTGAAACTCCTATCGTTTGCAGATCTGAATCAGAAATTTCAAAATGTACTCACTCACAGAATTTCCCAAAGCCTTTGATCTTGCATTGTGGAGCTGTTTCCCAGGCTGTCACAGGGCGAGAACAAAGCTCCAGGGCATATTCAAGTGCACCTTCCCCTATTACACTGTTTGCATTACAACAATAAGTTGTCATTTCGCATTTTTTGAAGCCAAGGTGACGCTCTGTCAATTTCTTTCTCAGCTAAGAACCTGAATTTGTTTTCCTCACAAGGAGCAGAATGGGCGTCTTTTTCAAAAGCCGGTCAAACCATGAAAGAGATCCCAACCGGACCCGACACCTAACTTGGCAACCAACAGCTGTTTAATGAGGCTAACTATCTGGGATGTATATTATATATATATTTTTACACATTATGATAGTACAGCTTGGAACCAGAACAAAAGACCAAGCAGAGAATTTTGTGCCTTTGTCGTTCATCTTTTTTTTTTAATTTTTTTTGTGGGGTGGGGGTTTAATGGAAGCAATTGGCATTTAAGTGCACTTTACACCATAAGGTGTCACTTTACGTCACTCCTGGGAGATTTAGCAATCAGTGTGCATTTCCATGCCAAACTTGCTTGCTGCCTGGTGAAAGATCTCTTTGTTTGAGCAACTAATTACTTAAGTTTACTGAAATATCTGTGTGAAATGTGAGAAGAGTTGTCTCGTTCAAATGAAGGGAAAAGCGTTGATTTCCATCGTGGTTGCCTCACTCCGGTTTCAGGTGGAGCTCATCGTGGTTTATTTAAAAATTTAATATAATTGTTTCATCACACCATGGTTGCTAAGCAATAACTTAACATACAAAATGGATTTTCTGTTCTATGTATGTAAGAAAGGCCACTTCATCATACGGCATCTCTGGATGTTGACGATTGAATAGCAGTTGGTGACGAGAGAGAAAATTCAAAGTGCCCATTGTTCACAATAGAGATGGTGCGTTCATGGTGAGAGTTTCACGAATTGTGTAGTAATGCATGCACGTAACTTTCTTCGACGAAGGAATTATTCATGAGCACATAACTTTTAACTCTGTGAAGGTTTAATTTACCGGGGATGAGCAGGTGAAGAGTGTCATGACAAAGCTCACTACGTTGCAGTTTGTAGATTTCATGTTTTTTGTGCTTTAACTTTATACATCACAATGTCGTGCTTTTGATGAGGGAAGGTGTTCCATGAAATGATATCTGGGTGGTGTCTCAAAGGGAAACTTTTGGGATTTGGGAATGCACTTTTATTGCGTTGATGGTCTTGCTAAATATTCTAGCAGATTTAAAGTGTTTTTTGTTTTCTTCTTAAAGAAAAGATCATACATCCCTTTGTGATGATTAAATCATCCGTTACTTATTCCGTTTTTGCCAACAGGGGTTGCAGTGTTTAGAGAGGAGGCCTCTCGTCTACAATTGTTTATTCAAAATGTATCCATAGTAAACTCCGGTTTGTGTTTTGCACCCTGTATGGCAGCAGGTGACCAACATGACTATTTCTCCATTGGCCACCGCAGTTTGCAACTGGACTAGATATCATAACTCTAAATAGTTGAGAAGTGTCTTGTTGTGTGTTTGTTTTATCCCTCTGCCGCGTGCGCGGAAGGGGATATTTGGTTGTCACCCAGGTCGTTCCGGCTGTCCGTCCAGTCCCGGGCGTCAACATTTTATAGCTGTGGTGTGTGATAACTCATAAACTGTTTGCCATATCGATTTGAAATTTTGGGTCGCACATGTTACCACCTGAAAAGGAAGAACCCTATTGATTTTGGGCGTGGCCGGATCCAAGATGGCCGACTGGGCGCGCCATCTTGAAAAAATGTTTTTTGTTATAAATGGAAAACCGCTTATCTGATTTCAATTATTTTTGGTTACTACATTCCTCACCCCTGGGGAAACTTTTTCGAGATGAATGAACCATGATGTCTTGTTTCCAGTTCACCTCCTGCATTATCTGGAATATGTATGACCTTTTTTCATTCAATGGTGGGGGATTCCCCATCTCTGATGGTTATATATTTGTTGGACTTCAATGCACTCCATGCCTGGTGTTGGCTTCATGGTTAGGGTGGTGGGCTTGGATCCCATGATCCTGAGTTCAAACTCCACTCTGCTGTTAAATTAATATCAGGTGGGGTGAACTCTGCCTGTCATGCTTCCGAGGTCGGCAAATGAGTGCCAGCATGCTGGTATACTGTGTCGGCAGTGGCAACCCGTCCAGGATTGTGTCCAATTGCCAAGAGATTGCTTAGGCAGCACCAACGCACTGCACAGAGTACGGTCCCAATGGAATTGGAATGGAATGCACTCCTGAACATCATGAAGATCGAATTGCCAAAACAAATCACATCACTGGAAGGGTGGTAGCCGCCGTTACTAGTCAATAATATACGCAAAAAAAAGACACAGACGTTGGGGAATTAACTCGTCTGTGAGATGGTTTCTTGTTTGTGGAGAGAATCACTTGTAATTTGAGTGTCTGCATTTGTTTGTTTCATAGCTATGCGCTCATTCACAATGGACAGAATGAGTTGAAAATTTGTGTGTGTACTTTGTGTCTGCCAGGGAGGTTGAGGCAGTAAAAATTAAAATCATTGCGCATGGGTCAAAGGTGATGGAGAACCCCAATTCTCCATATGTAAATGTGCATCGTATAGCGCCCACCTGGTGGGTGTGAGAATTGGAAGAAATACTAAAATTCACCAATTCTTGGGGAAGTGAGCCTTCCATTAGGATGGGTCTTTGCTAGTAATGAACACGTCTTAATGGAAGCATCCTTGCCATTGTGGAGGAGATTCTGTCTGTTGGTCATTCCATTTATATTTGACAAGCATTTGCAATGACATATTCTGATTCTCCTGATAATTTTGTAGAGATATAACAGTTGCTGAGAACCTAAACCGTGCAAATTATCAGGTCCGTAACTCGTATGGTTCATGAGATATGACCCGTTAAGTTTCAGCCTAATTCACCTTTTTCTGACCTTGACATCTTCAAAGGACAATAACTGGTATTGGGGATTGGAAAAATGGTTCAGCAATTATCACAAAAATTATTTTGTAAGCTTATTTTTTTGAGAATTCTAACCCCCCCCCCCCCCGACGCGACAAAGACTATAGATGACCCAAGTTCTCGATCGAACACAAAATGCCTCCCTTTATATTTTTGATACTTGGTTTACTTATTAGTCTCGCCATGAAGGGGATGTGGGACTATTGCAATGTGTGTATCCATCTGTCCATCCAGATCTATATGTTTTCGCTTTAAAGTGGTTTTCTCTGCATCACTTGTCCGAATTAATGTGAAACTTCATAAATAGGAGGTAGTCGCGATGGAGAATATTTTATTGATATAACTCTGATGTCAGCAGGTCACATGGTATGGTAGCCAGATTGGATTAAAAGAAAACCTTTTTTTCTTTTGACTATCCATTTCTCCGAAATCCGCTCGACGAAAAAAATTGAAACTTGTGCGTATGTCAACTCCCCGTGCCGTATATAGGGTGATAACCATAAGGACTAAGAAATGTCATCGGTGAAGTATTCCAGCCATTAGTTGAATCGAGAATCCTATCTGATAAATCGGAAACTTTACATATCTGATCAATGAAGCATTGTGAATGAAGAGATTATTGGTCACGTAGATCTGGTGGTCATATTGGATTTAAAATAAAAACTGTTTAAAAAAAAAAACCTTCTCCAGAACCGCTTAAACATCGTCGAAACTTCATACTATTGGGTTTTAGCCCTTAGTGTGTTATTAAATATAAGATTACCCAGATCCCCCTTAAATGCATGTTTAGCCAGTTGTTCGATTTGACATTACATTGTGTCGGAGGTGTATAGAGGCTGTTATTGTTCGTACAATGGTGGTGGACCGAGAGGTTCTTCTCTTCGTTCCCCTCTCCGAAGGAGTCTCAGCCCAGTGCTCATGAGGGGAAGGAGTTTGTCGGCTTTGAAAAGGGGCGCGCCCCAAAGAAAAGAACTGAAACTGCAGGAGCGCCGGGAAGGCGGTGGAAAAACTGAGGCGAGCGAGCGCCGGGAAGGCGGTGGTGAAACTGAGCGCCGAGGTGGCGCGATCGGTTTTCGTGAAGAGCGAGCCGAAAGAAAGCAAGGAAGGGGACTGCAAGAGGTCTGTTCTGCCCATCGGCTGGAGGAGAAACTCGCGCAGTGTGTGGTGGTCGGCGATCTGTAAGAGAGGAATGGCCTGAACCTGAGGGTCGAGTCTGTCAATCTGCCGAGGGAGTGACTGAGCCTGAGTGTCGAGTGAGGATTTCTGCTGTAATTAGAAACGACTAGTGGGAGGCTGCAATCTGCGTCGAGAGGAACTGGCTGCTGTGTGAGTCGGCGATCGACTTTATGAGGAGGTGATCGACAGGTTAAACCTGCATCTAACCACGGAGCCTCTATCCTTACTCACCTCACGGCTCGACACGTTTGTCGATCCGCCCGCGGAGCCCAACACCCCGATTTGGCCTTGTCTGGTTAACAGGCAGGCCTGGATTTGTTATGCTGGACCTTGTGAAGGGCCAGCTGGAGCACATGTGGACCTCCGGCTCTGGTACCGTTGACCTTACGGGCGCTGAACGTGCTGAGCTGCGTGCGTGGGCGGTGCGACAAAAGGAGGACGACGCCGCCATTTTGCACACGAGGCGTGTTTGAGCTTGGGTGCTCAAATCCGTGGACATCGGCTGTCACGAGCCACATTCGGGCCTTTGACACTTTTCCTCTCGTCCATGAGCATCACCAAGTACTCTGTGTCTTGTCTGCATGCTGTCCATGTCTTGTCTGCATGTTGTCTAAGGTTTATCTCGCTAGGTTCCTTTGAAACCCGTAATCTGTTAGCTCCCTAGTTAAAGAACGGTTATAGATTAATTATAACATTGTCGTGAATGCTTGCTTGTTTGTGTTCCCCGATGTGTCCCCAATAAATCTGGCTGGAGTTATACGAGATTTGCCGCTTGAATTAATTTGTGCCGCGCCGAGGAACGATCCGCTCGATTTGGATAATAACCAAAATGGTTACAGACTGGCAGAATTCGCTCGTCTCTGACAAAACCAGTCTGTTAACCGGGGTCTATTCCCCCAACTGGTAAGGTCCAGGTGTACGTTGGTATCGCGATTCGAGGCGCGTGACCCCAGGCCTGTGCCGAACCAGCTGGCATTATAACCCCGGAGACGGCGGTGCTGTTAAGTGATGCCGAATATTCAACATTTGTGGGTCAAGAGTCGGGTGCGAGCCCCGCCACCGCTGAATCCTTAACAATATGATTGACCAGGGGAATATAGTTTGAATTTTTTTTTTCATATTTACCTTCATTCATGCAATTTATCATTAATGTGCACAAACATGGTTATTAAATATCCTAATGATTAATCAATAAGCTACAGAATAATGAATGTATGTGACATATTAGGGTATGGATTATATGGGTATATTGAGTAAAATAGCAGTGGCCATAATAGTAGTGTTCAGTTAACAATGGTATTTTGTTCAGAAAACAATGGTATTTTTGTTCAGAATGAGCATGCGAAGCGAGACAATGCATTCTACGAGTGCCGTTCTAGTTTTTTCATGTATCAAGTCCTGAAATTTCAGTATGGACTCGAAAACCTTGGGTTTCTTGAGCAATTGAGAGAGAAAGAAAGTATGTCCTTGTGATGTAACGTGCCATCCAAACCCAAATTTTCCTTTCAAGGCAAGTGTTGGTGCAGTTTTGTGCAGAAAGTGAGTTTGAGATAAAATGACTGATACTTTTTATTTCATGCACATCTTGCTCCATTTTGTAATAGCATAGTGAAAAAAATCTCACGTTCCCATCTCGTGTTGCCGCTTTCATATCATCAGTTTGCTTCAAAAAAAACTTTTTTGCAAGTGTGAAAGTGGCTTTAATAAAGTATCAGGACAGTAAAAATGCACTGTTGTTAATTCGCAATTGTTTATTTAATTTATAATTGGGTGTTGGTCAGATTTTGGCATCGCTTTGGCATTCTCCCATCATGCCAAGTCATTCCTTGAAATCAGAACTACACAGTGATGAAGGCCTTTTCCACAGCTCAATGGAGTACTACTCTCCCTCTGGAATCTGTGAACCTAAAACTCTCAAACATTGACATCTGCAATGAGGTCGAAGCACAAGGTCTGTTGCTCTTGCAGACAAATCGTGGCCTGTTTTTTTTTTTTTACAGTAAGCTTCTCCTCTAGCCTTGCTTCCTTTAAGTAACTACTCTCTCACTCTCAAACCCCCCGACCATCCCCAGTAACCCCATACTTGTTAACTTCCCAAAATCCAGGCCGACCACACACCACAACTATTTTTTTCCTCCTTTTTGGAACCACCTCCTGTTTCTGTTCAATCCCACTCTGCCCTCTAGAGCTACATCAAGGTGGTGCACTACCATCCCATTATCATCTACAATCTCTACTCACAATCTTTTCTGTCCACATTAACCCCACCCACCCCAACTGTCTTACAGGCCACCTTGTTTCCTTTCTCCATATATCTCTCTTTTTTTCTCCATTTGTTCATAAAGTCCCTCACACAAATGAAAGCCATTCCGAAGTTGCATCCTTGGATGAGGATCTGAGAAAAATAATAAGTTGGTCAATCACTTGGAATTCTCCAACTCAATGCCTCTATGGAAAGTCCGCATGGGTAACCCGACAATTTAATTCTGCAATCAACCTCTGATAGACATATAAACACTTTACCTCCCTGCATTAACAATCTGCCATGATCTTTCCTGGGCCAACCACATAACTTGATCCAGAGTAGGGAGGTGCTTTGGAATTTCAAGAGAGCAAAATCATTTTGTGGCCACTCTGAGATCTTCACTCTACACAGATAGTGTCATGGAGTAGGTAATATAGTTGTGGCTTTGTGCCCCCATATCTCATCCTGCGTCCTGGGTGTGGTGAAATCCAATGCCTTAAGGGTAAGTAGAGTCACGTAACAGAAAGCTGATGTGCAGGGCTTGCTCTTCTCCATCTACAGACAGGTTAGTGACCTTATGGTTTTCTACCACTTGATGTCTGGTCTTGCCCCTCGCATATCCTCTTCGCAATTTGCCCTTCGTGATCTCAACTTAGTCAAACTCACTCAGCTAGCTGCTCATACCTCATTACCCTCCCCAATTCCATGCTTAACTTTCACTTCACTCCTTTTTTCTACTCTTCTCTAACTGTAGATTTACTTCCTTGAGTTTGTCCAGTCATATTTTTCCCTCCACTCCTTAAAATGGTGAGCTATCACCTTCTCACCTCCACTATTCGATTCCTGATATATCATTCTATTCTTACAAACTCTCCTCTTCAGTAAATTTGGATTATTTTCATATTTATCATGTTTGTCAAATTTTTCCTCTTTCTGCATAAGTCCTTTGTATACTTTTGGCCCTCTGTTATCTCTTGCCCTGTCCTTACTTATTATGTTGCCTGTCCAGTGGTTGCAAAATCAAACATGGCTGCCGTCTCAAACTCAAAAGGACTAATCATACAAGAGAATAGTCTTTTTTTTTAAGTTACAAATAATCATATTAATATACTAAAGTAGAGAGTGTGGAGGGGGGGGAGTAATGGTGGTGTAAAACAAATCAATCATTTGGTGCTTATTGTAAGGGTTGGGTACAGATCAAAGGTGGCCCGTAAAAATGTGTCATTTTGATGAACCAAAACAGTCAAGTTTTTTTGTTTTGTTTGTTTGTTGGTTTTTTTTCTTCATCAGTTGTCTCATTTTATCTGCAAATATAACGAGAAAATTTTGTTCAAAAATAGAATTGCTGTAAATTTCTATCGCTTACAGGAAGATTTTTACCTTCATTTTAAAGTAGTCACACCCTGTATTGGGGGGGGCCAAAAAATGTGACTACTTTAAATGCAGGTAAAAATCTTCCTGCAAGCGATAGAAATGTACAACAAAATTTTCTTTGACATCGGCTCCTTGGATGACCCAAACACCAAAGCATTAACCAAACTGCGTCTGTTCCAGCAGGTTTGCCATGCTCGTTACACCTTTGGAATGACCTCGGATGCAGGTGCTGACGGAAACCATACAGGCAACTTGGTGAAAAAGAAAAGGATTACATACCAATTGGTAAGTCATATGTTATAAACGGGTAGAGGCGTTGTATTATTATTTATATATGTGTTTGATTTTGGCTGTTCATCCTAAACATCTCGATTTGCCATTTGAAACCAAAAAACACCAAATGTTTGTTGCAGATGTTTCTTCAAATCTGCAAAATTTGACCCAATTGTTAAAAAAAAAACTCCCTTGATGATGCTATCTTTAGGAGAGAACTGAAAAGTACAAAGGTGGTCAAGCTGTACTGAGAGAATGTGTATAAAGCCACAATGGTGGCCATGGATCCAACATCAGGTGCACAATCATTTTCTCTTTGAAAAAGCACATTAAAGAATCAGCAAGATCAGCTGCTGTACATCTTAGCTGTCCAACATATACCCCAAGTGGTATCGCTAAACCAAACTTACTGCTTGGCTGACTGACTACCTTGGTAAGAGGCTGATGAGCATACATCAGCAAAAAAAAAACAACAACAAACAATATTCCTCGCTACCTTCACCACTGTCCGTACCTGCCCCTTAACCCAATTTCCCAACAATCAACGTTCAATGAAATCTTTATCAGGGATAACCCTCACAAATTATACCAACATCAATAAACTGCTAATTAATTTCATCGATAATTTCAATGAAAGTCCAGCCAAACCAAAATGTTGCATACAGCAGGTCCATCTAGTACAGTGCAATGGTTAAACCAAATCAGAAAACAAAGGATAATGGAAAGCTAAAATAATTTAAAAAAAAATACAATAAAACAGAAAAAAGGTTGAAAATACATTTTCTGATAATAGTGGGGCGGCTTAGCTGATCAATTGTGCACTTTCCCTTAAAAGCATGAAACTGGGCACATGGTTAGAGTAATACAATACAAAGATTTTTAGTCCAGGAGCCACCGGAAATGCACCCCGTGTGGCGGCCATCTTGGATTTCAAAATTGGTCACCAGTGTGGACCTGTTTTGTTAAATATCTCCTTAACTAGTACAGATATCGAGACAGTTGAACCGCCTATACCTACATTTTACGGCTCTAGGAAGCCAATGGTGCATTAAAATGTTTGAAAATTGTGGCTGCCATCTTGAAATCCCAAGATGGCCGCCATTGAGAAACTTTTGCTCAAATATCTCATTAAGTAGTAAGATATCAATAGTACAGTTTTTAACGCCTATACCACATTTTAGGGGTCTAGGAATCCAATGGTGAGATTGAATATGTGGCAGCTATCTTATAATCCAGATAGCCACCATTACAAAGGCTAACATAAACTATCATCAGTTAGCCACAATATGTGAAGGAATGAACCATCAAGAAAACATCACAAGCAGTTGGCAAAAAAACCACAGTTACCCTCTCACTTGACTTTTCTAGTCTCTGTGCATTCCCCATCACAGAACAAAGTGACGTGCATGGATGCAGACTTCTTACACCCGCAGCGATCAGTGCATCCTTTTGTGCATCCACACCGGATAAATTAATGCAGATCTTTGCGGCTTCCGGTAGTGTTGTCCAAATCGGTTTAAACTGACCGTCGGATGTTTTTTCCCAACCCCACTCACTTGGACATGGAGCTCAGGCTGTGCATGTAATGCCTGGCCCAGCATAATGCTCCTTGGACACTGCATGCCTAACATGCTGCACCAGAGCATGGTGTGTAGGCGGAATTGATTCCAGAGGTCTGCCTTTCTTTGCAAACAGTTTCTTTCGTGCTGTTAATGCCATTACAGGTACTTGTGCGATCATAACATCAAAGACGAATCTTGCAATAATGCTCCTACAGGACTCAGTTATATCTGTTTGTTCATGCTTGATTCAGATAGTGCATCTGTGAGCTCTGGGAACGACTCCCATACAGCCCATGCAGTTGCGCTTACCACGCCCAGCAAACGCTGAACACGGTGTCACATCCTGTCAGTGCATGAAACATGGGGAGGGCCTTAGACTTCTCAGGGCCGAGAGCAGTGGCTATGTCATGTGCAGGGAGGAATCGCAAAGCTCTTCCCTGTTCCAAAGGCTAACCATATCTTCACAGAAAGTCTCTGAGTTGCCATAACTGCAAGTACGACAACATCTGTATCAACGGTTTTGGATTAGGATCCTGTCATTCCCTCTCTGTGCCACATCAGATGCATGGAGGAACATGCGGCCATCTGCCTCTTCTTGGCTGCATGGAGCAAGTGATTCTAGATTCATGCGTGATGGAGCAGTAAGAAACCTCTGTTTTCCAGTGTACTACTAACTCTTTGCTCTGGTCTTCAACTGACTGATTATTTCATTGGACAGGAAACTGAAAAGTTCTGTCTTGTTTTGGTCGACACGAAGAAAAATTCTGCCATTGTCCAGGACTGCAACTGAGGTACCCACACGTCGACGAACTCCCCTGCCACGCTTTTCTCGGGTCATGCTCTTCAGACTTCAGGCAGGTAACGGTCCACACCAGGTCAAGTCCGGTGTGCAGATTTGTACTAAGAGAGAACAAATGGATGAATACCCTTTGGCATATTCCCCAAAAGGTCTTCGCTGTTCCAGGCTT
>CM068956.1:20776703-20792116 GCA_035128595.1 Eptatretus atami | reverse complement strand
TAGCATTTGAACAATCGCTGCCCCATCAAGTATTACGCATGTAACCTCTGGAGCCTGTGTACTTGCCGGTACAATTTCCTCAAAGCATTGCAAAAGATCACTCTTTGTTCCAGTTTGAAGCTTCCCTGCCTGGGACAGGGATGGAGGGAAAGGCTGATTTTCATGACGGAAAAAATCATCAAGGTTAGAGAGAGATCAGAGTATGTGAAAGCATCTTGCCCTGAAATGGTTGCATAACTCTACCTAAAGATTTTCCATGCTTATGCCAGGCAGGACGAATGAGCAGCAGTGATGCTCGAAAAAGAAATCTCGAAGGACCACAAGACGGTGGTCAGAGACCTAATGGGCATGGCCATTGTACATACCAGGACAAGGCTTGTCTTTGGGATGAAACGGAGCACATGATCCAAATGCGGCTAAAATGGGGATAAGTGCCATCGACTTTAATGCTGCCAAGCATTGCTTTACTTGAGTTTAGCAATGACTAAAATGGATTTTTGCTTCATTTTATATTTCTTAGAGGCAAAACAATCTGCTTTATTGTGCAAATTATCTGGTCACTATTGAAAAACTCATGCCTTACAGACCTGGTTTATCCCCCCCCACTCCTCTAAGTATAGCCGTCCGTAAGGATGGGTTCTCCGGCTCTCCATTCGTGCAATTAAACCAGACTTGGTATGTGTATGTTTGGAGTGTCCTCTCTGAGTCTGGGAGGTCGATGGTTCATACCCTGGCCGAGTCATACCAAAGACTAAAAAAATTGTACTTGCTGCCTCCTTTTTGATGTTCAGCATATCACAGAATAGAGTACGGCCAAATAACCATCGTTCCAATTCATCCATACCATCCATTCCATCCATCCATTGGGACGCATACTCTGTGCAGAGCGTGGTGCTGCCTAAGTCAGTCTCCTTGCTTATTGGGCACAATCCTGGACGGGTTGTCACTCGACACAGGATACCAGCAAGCTGGCACTCATTTTGTAAACCTCGGAAAGATGACAGGCAGAGTCAATCCTCACCTTGGTATTATTTAACAGTGGAAGCGGGAATTTGAACTCAGGACCCTAAGGGATCCGAAACCCCAACCATCCTTACCATTAAGTGAACCACCAGGCGTAACCATCGTTGCACCATTATGCAGGCTATGATGGGCTAAACGGCCTTACGCATTGAGTCTCCTTGTCAGGGAACTCGTTTTTATAATATCCTAATTATAAGGCGGGTTAATTCCCCCAGGAATGGTGGTATTTAGAGGATGACTTGTGGAATACCTCCCCCACCGGGAGTAGCGATTATGCCATAAAATACTTGCATCGAGAGGATTGGGGTCCATTCTCCCTACGAAATCCTGGGACTGATGAATTTTTTTTTTAAAATCACCTGACAGTTCCCGTACACACCCCGATACAACAAGCAGTTTTGATATAATTCCCTACAGCAGTTCAGAGCGCATTGAATGTCGTACAAAAACAACGGACAAACATACTTTCGTTTTATAGCAGGACGAGTTACTTTATTTCTCTAGGTACTCAGGCACTTACACAGGAGAAACGCTACGTAGGTGTTCCGGCACATGGTAATGCCATTGAAAACGCTATGGATTTAATTGCCTTATGGTGGTCACCTTTTGCTGGCAGGGGTTCTGGGACTGTGTTGTGCATTGGAAACCTATGGAGTATGCCCCCTTATGGTGGTCACCTCTTGCTGGAGGGGTTCTGGGACGTGTTGTGCATTTGGAAAGCTTGGAGTTATTGGCCTTATGTGGTCACCTTTTTGCCTACGGGCCCTGGCAGCAGCACTGCCTGACCCCATATCCCAAATATACACTTATCGCAGCCTTGGTGGTCTCAAAACGGCCTTCAAGCCAGACATGTGGAAGCTGAAAACCTTGCCTCGATTCTGAAATACCTACACCCAAAATTTTGGCCCTAATAGTGCATGAAACAGTTCGGGTTGTGACAGAGTAATGTACAACACACCCACAAACAAGCATTTTTAAAATTATTTATCAAGATAATTGATTTCGCTTCTATTGTTTGGTTTCTTCCCCCCTCCCCCCCCACCCCCCCACATGCACACACACAAATAATGTTTCATTAACTCACAAGGAAGCAGTAATAAATGGGTGTTTATCACCATTTGCCAGATTCAGAAGAAAAAGACAGTAAGTGCAGGCCGAGGAAGTACAGTGAAGGTAGTCTGACTTCCTGAGTGTTTCTCCTTATTATAGATCCGTTCCATACAACTACATGCCTAGTGTTGGCTTCATGATTAGGGTGGTGGGCTTGGATCCTACGGATTTCCTGAAGTTCAAATCCGCCCTCGGCTGTTGAATTAAATTCCAGGTGGGGTTGACTCTGACCTGTCATCCTTCCGAGGTAGCAAAATGAGGCCAGCTTGCTGGGTATCCTGTGTCCCGGAGTGGTGACCCGCCCAGAGGATTGTGTCCAATAGCCAAGGAAATACTGCTTCAGCAGCACCAACTCTTGCAGCAGAGTATGGTCCCAATGATGGATTCACGAATATAATTACCCTCTCCAGAAGAGAGGGCATTGCCACTTGTGTCCATTTGTTTGTTAGTTGTGGAATTGAAGATTCGCCACAGTAATGTTATATTGATTGGTGTGGTGTATGTCAATTGTCTTACAAGTCGCAATTCCACTCCGATTTCACGGAAACCTAATCACCTGGATATAGGAGCAAGCAACAGCTCGAAGCCTGTTGTTTGAGGTCAAGGGTGAATGTCACATAAAGTCATCAATTTGCATCCGATTGACTTAGAATTCGAACTCAAATTTGCATTATTGGTGTATGGAATTGGTTTTACCAATAAAATGCTAGAAGCATATTGTTTTGGGGGGTCTAAATGGACCATGGTCGCAGAGCGACTGATTTCACAACTACTGTTCTATGGCTCTTTGCTTGTCTGTCTGTGGCCAAGTTAATCACACATTGCTAACTGGCTACAAACGCCCACCTGATGGGTAACCAGTATTGCACGTTTATCTTTTTCTTTTCTTTTCTTCAAGCAGAGTACCTACTACAAAGTAAAGCACAGTTAGAATGTGAGTAAGTCTATGAAGTAGAAGCATGTGATTGTCTATAGAGTTATGTACGATTGAACCTGAGTATGTCTATGAAATCATATTGATCGGAACGTGAATCTCTAACATTTAAAAACGAAAAAGATCTGTTTTGTTTGTTTTGTTCCGCTGCACGACCATAAATACCTATCATCGTTCAAATGCATCGTCTACACGCCACACTAAAACAATCCAACAATGGTCTAACATTCTCTGAATTGCCTTTCTACCGTAGTTTGTACTTGCGATTTTTATAAGTTAAATAAATAAAAGTGAATTACAGTGTGAAACAAATGGCATCAAATGACTCGGGCAATAATTAAGAAACAAGACATGTTTGCTTCCAGCCAAAATTAAAAAAAATTACAGTCGCATTTGCGGCTTTCCATGTCCCTTTATTTATTTCATTATTTTTCCCATCTAAGATTCAGACTGAAAGAAAAAACAATAATCGCGAAGTGGGTGAGAATCGGTTGTTCTCAACTTTTTATTCAAGTTTTATTTCTCTGGGGGCAATGTTTCAAGCCCCGTACTCACGTTAAAAGAAAGGAATGGAGGAAAATGAACCCCAAAAGAAAATGGAAGAAGGGCTCCAACACCACAGCATGGTTTTTTTGTTGTTATTCGCTGTTTTTTAGCTCAGCCTGTTCGTAAGAACAGAGGAGCTATTGCGATACGCCCCGCATGAGCGTGAGCGTGAAAATAGTAAAGTTTTTGGCTGCAAGTTATTTTTCCTTTCTAAGTTTTTATCTACCACATATTTTTTTATACGCCGATATATATATATTAATATATATATATATTATATATATATATATATATATATATATATTCGGGGCGTATTATGTGATACCGGTCGTCCGTCCGTCCGTTTCCTGTCCGCACTCTTAAAACTTCCAAGTTTTCAAATTTCACGTTCATATTTGGTACATTAGGTACAGACTGAGAGTCGACGTTGGTCGTGACATACGTTCGTCATTTAAAGTGCGTTGCCATGACACCAGGATGCCTGTTTTCCCATGTCAGTTAGCACAATTCTGTATTACCTTCTTATCGGCGTATATTGTGCTACTTGCGTCTCGTTGTTATGATGTGTACAATATACAAAATACATATATTGCCTTAAAAATTAATTTGGATCAGACTTCACTGCAATGCTTTATAAAAAATATTCAATTTTTAGACTCAGTTTTTAAAAACGATAAATGTATAAACATGCGAGGCATTGGGTGGCTTGACACCAACTCTGGTTTGTGAAGTTTAGTCTGAATTTCCTACATCTTGTAAAGCATGGCAATGTAAGTTGAATCCTATCGTTTGCAGATCTGAATCAGAAATTTTCAAAATGTACTCACTTCACAGAATTTTCCCAAGCCTTTGATCTTGCATTGTGGAGCTGTTTCCCAGCTGTCACAGAGGCGAGAACCAAAAGCTCCAGGGCATATTAAGTGCACCTTCCTATTACACTGATTGGCATTATCACATAAGTTGTCATTATTTCGCATTTTTTGAAGCCCAGGTGACGCTTCTGTCAATTTCTTTCTCAGCTAAAGAACTGAATTTGTTTCCTCACAAGGAGCAGATGGCGTCTTTCTTCAAAAGCCGGGTCAAACCATGAAAGAGATCCCAACGGACCCGAACACCTTAACTTGGCAAACCACAAGCTGTTTAATGAGAGCTAACTATTGGGATGTATATTATATATATATTTTTTAACACGATTATGATAGTACCAGCTTGGAACCAGAACAAAAGACCAAGCCAGAGAATTTTGTGCCTTTGTCGTTCATTTTTTTTTTAATTTTTTTGTGGGGTGGGGGTTTAATGGAGCAATTTGTGCATTTAAGTGCACTTTACCCATAAGGTGTCACTACGTCACTCCTGGAGATTTAGCAATCAGTGTGCATGTTCCATGCCAAACTTGCTTGCTGCCTGGTGAAAGATTCTCTTTGTTGAGCAACTAATTACTTAAGTTTACTGAAATATCTGGTGTGAAAACTGTGAGAGAGTTGTCTCGTTTCAAATGAAGCGGAAAAGCGTTTGATTTCCATCGGGTTGCTTCACTCCGGTTTCAGGTGGAGCTCATCGTGGTTTATATTAAAAATTTAAATATAATTTGTTTCATCCACATGGTTTGCTACAATAACTTAACAAAAAATGGATTTTCGTTCTATGTATGTAAAGAAAAGGCAACTTCATCATACGGCATCTCTGGAGTTGACGATTTTGAATGCAGTTGGTGACGAGAGGAAAATTCAAAGTGCCCATTGTTCACAATAGAGATGGTGTGTGTCATGGTGAGAGTTTCACGAATTGTGTCAGTAATGCCATGCACGTAACATTTTCTTCGTACGAAGGAATTAATTCATGAGCACATAACTTTAACTCTGTGAAGGTTTAATTTACCAGGGGATAGAGTGAAGAGTGTCATGACAATAGCTCACTACGTTGCAGTTTGTAGATTTCATGTTTTGTGCTTTAACTTTATACATCACAAGTTTTGTGCTTTTTGATGAGGGAAGGTGTTCCATGAAATGATATCTGGGTGGGGTTCTCAAGGGAAAACTTTTGGGATTGGATATGCACTTTTATTGCGTGATGGTCTCGCTAAATATTCTCAGATTAAAGTGTTTTTTGTTTCTTCTTAAAGAAAGATCATACATCTCCTTTTGTGATGATTAAATCATCCGTTACTTATTCCGTTTTTGCCAACAGGGGTTTGCAGTGTTTAGAGAGCGAGGCTCTCAGTCTACAATTGTTTATTCAAAATGTATCCCATAGTAAACTGCCCGGTTGTGTTTTGCACCCTTATGGCCAGCAGTGACCCAACATGACTATTTTCTCCATTGGCCACCGCAGTTTGCAACTGGACTAGATCATAAACTCTAAAATAGTTGAGAAGTGTCTTTTGTGTGTTTGTTTTTATCCCCTGCCCGCGTGCGCGGAAGGGGGATATTTGGTTGTCACCCAGGTCGTCCGGCTGTCCGTTCCGTCCCGCGGCGTCAACATTTATAGCTGTGGTGTTGATAACTCATAAACTGTTGCCATATCGATTTGAAATTTTGGGTGCACATGTACCACCTGAAAAGGAAGAACCCTATTGATTTTGGGCGTGGCCGGATCCAAGATGGCCGACTGGGCGCGCCATCTTGAAAAAATGTTTTTTGTTATAAATGGAAAACCGCTTATCTGATTTCAATTATTTTTGGTTACTACATTCCTCACCCCTGGGGAAACTTTTTCGAGATGAATGAACCATGATGTCTTGTTTCCAGTTCACCTCCTGCATTATCTGGAATATGTATGACCTTTTTTCATTCAATGGTGGGGGATTCCCCATCTCTGATGGTTATATATTTGTTGGACTTCAATGCACTCCATGCCTGGTGTTGGCTTCATGGTTAGGGTGGTGGGCTTGGATCCCATGATCCTGAGTTCAAACTCCACTCTGCTGTTAAATTAATATCAGGTGGGGTGAACTCTGCCTGTCATGCTTCCGAGGTCGGCAAATGAGTGCCAGCATGCTGGTATCTGTGTCGGCAGTGGCAACCCGTCCAGGATTGTGTCCAATTGCCAAGAGATTGCTTAGGCAGCACCAACGCACTGCACAGAGTACGGTCCCAATGGAATTGGAATGGAATGCACTCCTGAACATCATGAAGATCGAATTGCCAAAACAAATCACATCACTGGAAGGGTGGTAGCCGCCGTTACTAGTCAATAATATACGCAAAAAAAAGACACAGACGTTGGGGAATTAACTCGTCTGTGAGATGGTTTCTTGTTTGTGGAGAGAATCACTTGTAATTTGAGTGTCTGCATTTGTTTGTTTCATAGCTATGCGCTCATTCACAATGGACAGAATGAGTTGAAAATTTGTGTGTGTACTTTGTGTCTGCCAGGGAGGTTGAGGCAGTAAAAATTAAAATCATTGCGCATGGGTCAAAGGTGATGGAGAACCCCAATTCTCCATATGTAAATGTGCATCGTATAGCGCCCACCTGGTGGGTGTGAGAATTGGAAGAAATACTAAAATTCACCAATTCTTGGGGAAGTGAGCCTTCCATTAGGATGGGTCTTTGCTAGTAATGAACACGTCTTAATGGAAGCATCCTTGCCATTGTGGAGGAGATTCTGTCTGTTGGTCATTCCATTTATATTTGACAAGCATTTGCAATGACATATTCTGATTCTCCTGATAATTTTGTAGAGATATAACAGTTGCTGAGAACCTAAACCGTGCAAATTATCAGGTCCGTAACTCGTATGGTTCATGAGATATGACCCGTTAAGTTTCAGCCTAATTCACCTTTTTCTGACCTTGACATCTTCAAAGGACAATAACTGGTATTGGGGATTGGAAAAATGGTTCAGCAATTATCACAAAAATTATTTTGTAAGCTTATTTTTTTGAGAATTCTAACCCCCCCCCCCCCCGACGCGACAAAGACTATAGATGACCCAAGTTCTCGATCGAACACAAAATGCCTCCCTTTATATTTTTGATACTTGGTTTACTTATTAGTCTCGCCATGAAGGGGATGTGGGACTATTGCAATGTGTGTATCCATCTGTCCATCCAGATCTATATGTTTTCGCTTTAAAGTGGTTTTCTCTGCATCACTTGTCCGAATTAATGTGAAACTTCATAAATAGGAGGTAGTCGCGATGGAGAATATTTTATTGATATAACTCTGATGTCAGCAGGTCACATGGTATGGTAGCCAGATTGGATTAAAAGAAAACCTTTTTTTCTTTTGACTATCCATTTCTCCGAAATCCGCTCGACGAAAAAAATTGAAACTTGTGCGTATGTCAACTCCCCGTGCCGTATATAGGGTGATAACCATAAGGACTAAGAAATGTCATCGGTGAAGTATTCCAGCCATTAGTTGAATCGAGAATCCTATCTGATAAATCGGAAACTTTACATATCTGATCAATGAAGCATTGTGAATGAAGAGATTATTGGTCACGTAGATCTGGTGGTCATATTGGATTTAAAATAAAAACGTTTAAAAAAAAAAACCTTCTCCAGAACCGCTTAAACATCGTCGGAACTTCATACTATTGGGTTTTAGCCCTTAGTGTGTTATTAAATATAAGATTCCCAGATCCCCCTTAAATGCATGTTTAGCCAGTTGTTCGATTTGACATTACATTGTGTCGGAGGTGTATAGAGGCTGTTATTGTTCGTACAATGGTGGTGGACCGAGAGGTTCTTCTCTTCGTTCCCCTCTCCGAAGGAGTCTCAGCCCAGTGCTCATGAGGGGATGGAGTTTGTCGGCTTTGAAAAGGGGCGCGCCCCAAAGAAAAGAACTGAAACTGCAGGAGCGCCGGGAAGGCGGTGGAAAAACTGAGGCGAGCGAGCGCCGGGAAGGCGGTGGTGAAACTGAGCGCCGAGGTGGCGCGATCGGTTTTCGTGAAGAGCGAGCCGAAAGAAAGCAAGGAAGGGGACTGCAAGAGGTCTGTTCTGCCCATCGGCTGGAGGAGAAACTCGCGCAGTGTGTGGTGGTCGGCGATCTGTAAGAGAGGAATGGCCTGAACCTGAGGGTCGAGTCTGTCAATCTGCCGAGGGAGTGACTGAGCCTGAGTGTCGAGTGAGGATTTCTGCTGTAATTAGAAACGACTAGTGGGAGGCTGCAATCTGCGTCGAGAGGAACTGGCTGCTGTGTGAGTCGGCGATCGACTTTATGAGGAGGTGATCGACAGGTTAAACCTGCATCTAACCACGGAGCCTCTATCCTTACTCACCTCACGGCTCGACACGTTTGTCGATCCGCCTGCGGAGCCCAACACCCCGATTTGGCCTTGTCTGGTTAACAGGCAGGCCTGGATTTGTTATGCTGGACCTTGTGAAGGGCCAGCTGGAGCACATGTGGACCTCCGGCTCTGGTACCGTTGACCTTACGGGCGCTGAACGTGCTGAGCTGCGTGCGTGGGCGGTGCGACAAAAGGAGGACGACGCCGCCATTTTGCACACGAGGCGTGTTTGAGCTTGGGTGCTCAAATCCGTGGACATCGGCTGTCACGAGCCACATTCGGGCCTTTGACACTTTTCCTCTCGTCCATGAGCATCACCAAGTACTCTGTGTCTTGTCTGCATGCTGTCCATGTCTTGTCTGCATGTTGTCTAAGGTTTATCTCGCTAGGTTCCTTTGAAACCCGTAATCTGTTAGCTCCCTAGTTAAAGAACGGTTATAGATTAATTATAACATTGTCGTGAATGCTTGCTTGTTTGTGTTCCCCGATGTGTCCCCAATAAATCTGGCTGTAGTTATACGAGATTTGCCGCTTGAATTAATTTGTGCCGCGCCGAGGAACGATCCGCTCGATTTGGATAATAACCAAAATGGTTACAGACTGGCAGAATTCGCTCGTCTCTGACAAAACCAGTCTGTTAACCGGGGTCTATTCCCCCAACTGGTAAGGTCCAGGTGTACGTTGGTATCGCGATTCGAGGCGCGTGACCCCAGGCCTGTGCCGAACCAGCTGGCATTATAACCCCGGAGACGGCGGTGCTGTTAAGTGATGCCGAATATTCAACATTTGTGGGTCAAGAGTCGGGTGCGAGCCCCGCCACCGCTGAATCCTTAACAATATGATTGACCAGGGGAATATAGTTTGAATTTTTTTTTTCATATTTACCTTCATTCATGCAATTTATCATTAATGTGCACAAACATGGTTATTAAATATCCTAATGATTAATCAATAAGCTACAGAATAATGAATGTATGTGACATATTAGGGTATGGATTATATGGGTATATTGAGTAAAATAGCAGTGGCCATAATAGTAGTGTTCAGTTAACAATGTATTTTGTTCAGAAAACAATGGTATTTTTGTTCAGAATGAGCATGCGAAGCGAGACAATGCATTCTACGAGTGCCGTTCTAGTTTTTTCATGTATCAAGTCCTGAAATTTCAGTATGGACTCGAAAACCTTGGGTTTCTTGAGCAATTGAGAGAGAAAGAAAGTATGTCCTTGTGATGTAACGTGCCATCCAAACCCAAATTTTCCTTTCAAGGCAAGTGTTGGTGCAGTTTTGTGCAGAAAGTGAGTTTGAGATAAAATGACTGTACTTTTTATTTCATGCACATCTTGCTCCATTTTGTAATAGCATAGTGAAAAAAATCTCACGTTCCCATCTCGTGTTGCCGCTTTCATATCATCAGTTTGCTTCAAAAAAAACTTTTTTGCAAGTGTGAAAGTGGCTTTAATAAAGTATCAGGACAGTAAAAATGCACTGTTGTTAATTCGCAATTGTTTATTTAATTTATAATTGGGTGTTGGTCAGATTTTGGCATCGCTTTGGCATTCTCCCATCATGCCAAGTCATTCCTTGAAATCAGAACTACACAGTGATGAAGGCCTTTTCCACAGCTCAATGGAGTACTACTCTCCCTCTGGAATCTGTGAACCTAAAACTCTCAAACATTGACATCTGCAATGAGGTCGAAGCACAAGGTCTGTTGCTCTTGCAGACAAATCGTGGCCTGTTTTTTTTTTTTTACAGTAAGCTTCTCCTCTAGCCTTGCTTCCTTTAAGTAACTACTCTCTCACTCTCAAACCCCCCGACCATCCCCAGTAACCCCATACTTGTTAACTTCCCAAAATCCAGGCCGACCACACACCACAACTATTTTTTTCCTCCTTTTTGGAACCACCTCCTGTTTCTGTTCAATCCCACTCTGCCCTCTAGAGCTACATCAAGGTGGTGCACTACCATCCCATATCATCTACAATCTCTACTCACAATCTTTTCTGTCCACATTAACCCCACCCACCCCAACTGTCTTACAGGCCACCTTGTTTCCTTTCTCCATATATCTCTCTTTTTTTCTCCATTTGTTCATAAAGTCCCTCACACAAATGAAAGCCATTCCGAAGTTGCATCCTTGGATGAGGATCTGAGAAAAATAATAAGTTGGTCAATCACTTGGAATTCTCCAACTCAATGCCTCTATGGAAAGTCCGCATGGGTAACCCGACAATTTAATTCTGCAATCAACCTCTGATAGACATATAAACACTTTACCTCCCTGCATTAACAATCTGCCATGATCTTTCCTGGGCCAACCACATAACTTGATCCAGAGTAGGGAGGTGCTTTGGAATTTCAAGAGAGCAAAATCATTTTGTGGCCACTCTGAGATCTTCACTCTACACAGATAGTGTCATGGAGTAGGTAATATAGTTGTGGCTTTGTGCCCCCATATCTCATCCTGCGTCCTGGGTGTGGTGAAATCCAATGCCTTAAGGGTAAGTAGAGTCACGTAACAGAAAGCTGATGTGCAGGGCTTGCTCTTCTCCATCTACAGACAGGTTAGTGACCTTATGGTTTTCTACCACTTGATGTCTGGTCTTGCCCCTCGCATATCCTCTTCGCAATTTGCCCTTCGTGATCTCAACTTAGTCAAACTCACTCAGCTAGCTGCTCATACCTCATTACCCTCCCCAATTCCATGCTTAACTTTCACTTCACTCCTTTTTTCTACTCTTCTCTAACTGTAGATTTACTTCCTTGAGTTTGTCCAGTCATATTTTTCCCTCCACTCCTTAAAATGGTGAGCTATCACCTTCTCACCTCCACTATTCGATTCCTGATATATCATTCTATTCTTACAAACTCTCCTCTTCAGTAAATTTGGATTATTTTCATATTTATCATGTTTGTCAAATTTTTCCTCTTTCTGCATAAGTCCTTTGTATACTTTTGGCCCTCTGTTATCTCTTGCCCTGTCCTTACTTATTATGTTGCCTGTCCAGTGGTTGCAAAATCAAACATGGCTGCCGTCTCAAACTCAAAAGGACTAATCATACAAGAGAATAGTCTTTTTTTTTAAGTTACAAATAATCATATCAATATACTAAAGTAGAGAGTGTGGAGGGGGGGGAGTAATGGTGGTGTAAAACAAATCAATCATTTGGTGCTTATTGTAAGGGTTGGGTACAGATCAAAGGTGGCCCGTAAAAATGTGTCATTTTGATGAACCAAAACAGTCAAGTTTTTTTGTTTTGTTTGTTTGTTGGTTTTTTTTCTTCATCAGTTGTCTCATTTTATCTGCAAATATAACGAGAAAATTTTGTTCAAAAATAGAATTGCTGTAAATTTCTATCGCTTACAGGAAGATTTTTACCTTCATTTTAAAGTAGTCACACCCTGTATTGGGGGGGGCCAAAAAATGTGACTACTTTAAATGCAGGTAAAAATCTTCCTGCAAGCGATAGAAATGTACAACAAAATTTTCTTTGACATCGGCTCCTTGGATGACCCAAACACCAAAGCATTAACCAAACTGGTCTGTTCCAGCAGGTTTGCCATGCTCGTTACACCTTTGGAATGACCTCGGATGCAGGTGCTGACGGAAACCATACAGGCAACTTGGTGAAAAAGAAAAGGATTACATACCAATTGGTAAGTCATATGTTATAAACGGGTAGAGGCGTTGTATTATTATTTATATATGTGTTTGATTTTGGCTGTTCATCCTAAACATCTCGATTTGCCATTTGAAACCAAAAAACACCAAATGTTTGTTGCAGATGTTTCTTCAAATCTGCAAAATTTGACCCAATTGTTAAAAAAAAAACTCCCTTGTTGATGCTATCTTTAGGAGAGAACTGAAAAGTACAAAGGTGGTCAGCTGTACTGAGAGAATGTGTATAAAGCCACAATGGTGGCCATGGATCCAACATCAGGGCACAATCATTTTCTCTTTGAAAAAGCACATTAAAGAATCAGCAAGATCAGCTGCTGTACATCTTAGCTGTCCAACATATACCCCAAGTGGTATCGCTAAACCAAACTTACTGCTTGGCTGACTGACTACCTTGGTAAGAGGCTGATGAGCATACATCAGCAAAAAAAAAACAACAACAAACAATATTCCTCGCTACCTTCACCACTGTCCGTACCTGCCCCTTAACCCAATTTCCCAACAATCAACGTTCAATGAAATCTTTATCAGGGATAACCCTCACAAATTATACCAACATCAATAAACTGCTAATTAATTTCATCGATAATTTCAATGAAAGTCCAGCCAAACCAAAATGTTGCATACAGCAGGTCCATCTAGTACAGTGCAATGGTTAAACCAAATCAGAAAACAAAGGATAATGGAAAGCTAAAATAATTTAAAAAAAAATACAATAAAACAGAAAAAAGGTTGAAAATACATTTTCTGATAATAGTGGGGCGGCTTAGCTGATCAATTGTGCACTTTCCCTTAAAAGCATGAAACTGGGCACATGGTTAGAGTAATACAATACAAAGATTTTTAGTCCAGGAGCCACCGGAAATGCACCCCGTGTGGCGGCCATCTTGGATTTCAAAATTGGTCACCAGTGTGGACCTGTTTTGTTAAATATCTCCTTAACTAGTACAGATATCGAGACAGTTGAACCGCCTATACCTACATTTTACGGCTCTAGGAAGCCAATGGTGCATTAAAATGTTTGAAAATTGTGGCTGCCATCTTGAAATCCCAAGATGGCCGCCATTGAGAAACTTTTGCTCAAATATCTCATTAAGTAGTAAGATATCAATAGTACAGTTTTTAACGCCTATACCACATTTTAGGGGTCTAGGAATCCAATGGTGAGATTGAATATGTGGCAGCTATCTTATAATCCAGATAGCCACCATTACAAAGGCTAACATAAACTATCATCAGTTAGCCACAATATGTGAAGGAATGAACCATCAAGAAAACATCACAAGCAGTTGGCAAAAAAACCACAGTTACCCTCTCACTTGACTTTTCTAGTCTCTGTGCATTCCCCATCACAGAACAAAGTGACGTGCATGGATGCAGACTTCTTACACCCGCAGCGATCAGTGCATCCTTTTGTGCATCCACACCGGATAAATTAATGCAGATCTTTGCGGCTTCCGGTAGTGTTGTCCAAATCGGTTTAAACTGACCGTCGGATGTTTTTTCCCAACCCCACTCACTTGGACATGGAGCTCAGGCTGTGCATGTAATGCCTGGCCCAGCATAATGCTCCTTGGACACTGCATGCCTAACATGCTGCACCAGAGCATGGTGTGTAGGCGGAATTGATTCCAGAGGTCTGCCTTTCTTTGCAAACAGTTTCTTTCGTGCTGTTAATGCCATTACAGGTACTTGTGCGATCATAACATCAAATGACGAATCTTGCAATAATGCTCCTACAGGACTCAGTTATATCTGTTTGTTCATGCTTGATTCAGATAGTGCATCTGTGAGCTCTGGGAACGACTCCCATACAGCCCATGCAGTTGCGCTTACCACGCCCAGCAAACGCTGAACACGGTGTCACATCCTGTCAGTGCATGAAACATGGGGAGGGCCTTAGACTTCTCAGGGCCGAGAGCAGTGGCTATGTCATGTGCAGGGAGGAATCGCAAAGCTCTTCCCTGTTCCAAAGGCTAACCATATCTTCACAGAAAGTCTCTGAGTTGCCATAACTGCAAGTACGACAACATCTGTATCAACGGTTTTGGATTAGGATCCTGTCATTCCCTCTCTGTGCCACATCAGATGCATGGAGGAACATGCGGCCATCTGCCTCTTCTTGGCTGCATGGAGCAAGTGATTCTAGATTCATGCGTGATGGAGCAGTAAGAAACCTCTGTTTTCCAGTGTACTACTAACTCTTTGCTCTGGTCTTCAACTGACATGATTATTTCATTGGACAGGAAACTGAAAAGTTCTGTCTTGTTTTGGTCGACACGAAGAAAAATTCTGCCATTGTCCAGGACTGCAACTGAGGTACCCACACGTCGACGAACTCCCCTGCCACGCTTTTCTCGGGTCATGCTCTTCAGACTTCAGGCAGGTAACGGTCCACACCAGGTCAAGTCCGGTGTGCAGATTTGTACTAAGAGAGAACAAATGGATGAATACCCTTTGGCATATTCCCCAAAAGGTCTTCGCTGTTCCAGGCTTTAGCATTTGAACAATCGCTGCCCCATCAAGTATTACGCATGTAACCTCTGGAGCCTGTGTACTTGCCGGTACAATTTCCTCAAAGCATTGCAAAAGATCACTCTTTGTTCCAGTTTGAAGCTTCCCTGCCTGGGACAGGGATGGAGGGAAAGGCTGATTTTCATGAACGGAAAAAATCATCAAGGTTTCCCTCATGTGTCTGAACAAGAATGTAAAGGCGGGAAAACAATTGCACATCGCTCTTTAATGAGGCTACCTTCTGTTTGTCTTTAGGCTGGGCTTTTCCTGATGAGCTGCCAAATAATGGCAACTTGTTGCGGGAGAGGACATCATTGAGAGGCTTTTTATGCTCAATGAGCCTTTCTTGCACAAATGAATCGCAAAGCC
>CM068956.1:20757343-20776348 GCA_035128595.1 Eptatretus atami | reverse complement strand
GCCACCCCGTATGGCGGGCCATCTTGGATTTCAAATGGCCACCACTGTGGACCGTCTGTTTTGTTAAATTTCCTAACTAGTACAGATAATCGAGACAGTTGAAACGCCTATAAACTACATTCTTAGGGCTTCTAGGATGCAATGGTGATTAAGTGTTGAAAAATTGTGGCTAGCCATGCTTGAATCCCACCATCCATCAGCACTATTTTGCTCTAAAAGGGTTATGCTCCATTTCAGAGACAAATAAATTTTTGATGCTTTAAAATATTGATCAATACTATGAAACTGTAGTAGTTTGGCATCTAACATTTCAGGGACATCATGCCATTGTTATGGTGACTGCACAAGTGATCAACCCACATAGGCCCGTTCATCGCAACTGGGATGGCAAAAGCCCCGCATTCAAAACTTGTGGATCCATCTTAGCCAGATGCTGAAATGGGTCGAGTTACTCCAGTGGGAGTTGCCATTCTTGTTCACAGAACACCACTGAAAAGGTCTAGTTTCCCAGTCAACGAAAAGGTGACAAGGTGAAGCAATCACTCCGCAGGGTACAAAACATTGGTAATCATTTCTTGAAGAAACACTGCACATTGTTGTCCTCGACACACAAGCATTGCAAGCTCATCAGTTTTTCACAGGTGCAACAATGTGCAGAAGGTGGGGAAGGAGCTTTGGAATCAATTTGGTGCAAGCAAAGGCTCATTGAGCATAAAAAGCCGTCTCAATCGATGTCCTCTCCCGCAACAAGTTGCCATTATTTGGCAGCTCATCAGGAAAGCCCAGCCTAAAGACAAACCGAAGTAGCCTCATTAAAGAGCGATGTGCAATTGTTTTCCCGCCTTCTACATGCTGTCAGACACATGAGGGAAACTTGATGATTTTTTCCTGTCTGAAAATCAGCCTTTCCCCTCCATCCCTGTTCCCAGGCAGGGAAGCGCTTCAAACTGGATAACAAAGAGTGATCTTTTGGCAATGCTTTGAGGAAATTGTACGGCAAGGTAACACAGGCTCATGGAGGTTACATGCGTAATACTTGATGGGGCACGCGATTTGTTCAAAATGCTAAAGCCTGGAACAGCGAAGACCTTTTGGGGAATACAAGAGGTATTATCCATTTGTTCTCTCTTAGCTACACAATCTGCAACCGGAGCTTCGACCTGGTGTGGGACCCGTTACTGCTGTTAAGTCTGAAGAAGCATGACCCGAGAAAAGCGTGCAGGGGAGTTCGTCGAGTGTGGGTACCTCATTGCAGTTCCTGGACAATGGCAGAATTTTCCTTCGTGTCGACCAAAAACAAGACAGAACTTTTCAGTTTCCTGTCCAATGAAATAATTCAGGTCAGTTTGAAGACAAGAGCAAAGAGTTAGTGTCACACGGAAAACAGAGGTTTCTTACCTGGCTCCATCACGCATGAAATCTAGAATCACTTGCTCCATGCGCCAAGAAGAGGGCAGATGGCCGCATGTTCCTCCATTGCATCTGATGTGGTCACAGAGAGGGCAATGACAGGATGCCTATCAAAACCGTTGATACAGATGTTGTCGTACTTGCAGTTATGGGGCAACTCAGAGACTTTCTGTGAAGATATGGTTAGCCTTTGGAACAGGGAAGAGCTTCGATTCCTCCCTGCACATGACATAGCCACTGCTCTCGGCCCTGAGAAGTCCTAAGGCCCTCCCCATGTTTCATGCACTCGACAGAAATGTGACACCGAGTGTCAGCGTTTGCTGGCGTGGTAACCGAACCTGCATGGGCTGTATGGGAGCGTTCCAGAGCTCACAGATGCACTATCTGAAGCAAGCATGAACAAACAGATATAACTGGAGTCCTGTAGGAAGCATTATTGCAAGTTCGTCATTTTGATTATGATCGGCACAAGTACCTGCTTAATGGCATATAGACGAAAGAAATGTTGACAAGAAAGGCAGACCTCTGGAATCAATTCCGCTACAAACCATGCTCTGGTGCTAGCAATGTTAGGCATGCCAGTGTACCAAGGAGCATTATGCTGGGGCCAGGCCATTACATGCATCAGCCTGAGCTCCATGTCAAAGTGGAGTGGGGTTGGGAAAAAAACAATCCGACGTCCAGTTTAAACCGATTTGACAACACTAACCGGAAGCCCAAAGATCTGCAATTAATTTATGCCGGTGTGGAATGCACAAAAGGATTGCACTGATCGCTGCGGGTGTAAGAAGTCTGCATTTCCATGCACGTCACTTTGGTTTCTGTGATGGGGAATGCAACAGAGACTAGAAAAGTCAAGTGAGGGGTTAACTTGTGGTTTTTTTTTGGCCAACTGCTTGGTGATGTTTTCCTTGATGGTTCATTCTTCACATATTGTGGCTAACTTGATGATAGTTTATTGTAGCCTTTGTAATGGTGGCTATCTTGGATTATAAGATAGCTGCCACATATGTCAATCTCACCATTGATTCCTTAGACCCCTAAAATGTGGTATAGGCGTTAAAACTGTTAACTATTGAGATATCTTAACACTTAAATGAGAATATTGAGCAAAAGTTTTCTCAAATGCGGCAGTCTGTGGATTTCAAGAGATGGCAGCCAAAATTTTCAAACATTTTAATGTCACAATTGGCTTACCTAGAGCCGTAAAATGTAGGTATAGGCGGTTCAACTGTCTCGATATCTGTACTAGTTAAGGAGATATTTAACAAAACAGGTCCACACTGGTGACCAATTTTGAAATCCAAGATGGCCGCCAACGGGGTGCAATTTTCCGGTGGCTCCTGGACTAAAAATCTTTGTATTGTTTACTCTAACCATGTGCCAAGTTTCATGCTTTTAAGGGAAAGTGCACAATTGATCAGCTAAGCCCGCCCCACTATTATCAGAAAATGTATTTTCAACCTTTTTTCTGTTTTATTTGATTATTTTTTAAATTTTTTAGACTTTCCCATTATCCTTTGTTTTTGATTTGGTGTTAACCATCTGCACTGTACTTAGATGAGACTGCCTGTATGCAAACTTTTGGCTTTGGCTCGGAACTTTCATTGAAAATTATCGATGAATTAATTAGGCAGTTTAATTGGATGTTGGTATTATTTGTGAGGGTATCCCTGATAAGATTTCATTGAACGTTGATTGTTGGGAAATTGGTTAAGGGGCAGGTACCGGATCAGTGTGAAGGTAGCGAGGAATATTGTATGTTGTTGTTTTTTTTTGCTGATGTATGCTCATCAGCCTCTTACCTAAGGTAGTCAGTCAAGCCAAAGCAGTAAGTTTGGTTTAGCGAAACCAACTTGTTGGTATAAATTGTTGGACAGCTAAAGTGTAGCAAGCGCTGATCTTGCTGATTCTTTAATGTCTTTTTCAAAGAGAAAATGATTGTGAGCCTGACTTTGTGGATCCATGGCCACCATGTGGCTTTATACAATTCTCCACGTACAAGCATGAACCACCTTTGTACTTTTCAGTTCTCTCATAAAGATAGCATCAACAAGGGAGTTTTTTTTTAAACAATTGGGTCATTTTGCAGATTTGAAGAAACATCTGCAACAAACATTTGGTGTTTTTTTTGGTTTCAAATGCAATCGAGAATGTTTAGGATGAACAGCCAAAATCAAACACATATATAAATAATAATACAACGCTCTACCTCTCGTATAACATATGAATTACCAATTGGTATGTAAATCCTTTTTCTTTTTCTCCACCAAGTTGCCTGTATGGTTTCCGTCAGCACCTGCATCCGCGAGTCATTCCAAAGAAGTTAACGAGCATGGCAAACCTGCTGAACAGGACAGCAGTTTGGTTAATGCTTTGGTTGTTTGGGTCATCCAAGGAGCCGACTGTCAAAAGAAAATTTTGTTGTACATTTCTATCGCTTGCAGGAAAGATTTTTACCTGCATTTTTAAAGTAGTCAACATTTTTTGGCCCGCCCCACAATACAAGGTGTGACTACTTTAAAAATGAAGGTAAAAATCTTCCTGTAAGGCGATAGACAATTTACAGCAAAAGTCTTATTTTTGAACAAAATTTTCTCTTCGTTAATATTTGCAAGATAAAATGAGCAACTGATGAAGAAAAAAAACCAACAAACAACAAACAAAAAAACTTGACTGATTTGGGTTCATAAAAATGAAACATTTTTACGGGCCACTTTGATCTGTACCCAACCCTTTACAATAAGCAACCAAAATGATTGATTTGTTTTACACCAACCATTACTGCCCCCCCCTGCCAGCACTCTCTACTTTAGTATATTGAATATTTTATTTGTAACTTAAAAAAAAAGGACTATTCTCTTGTATGATTAAGTCCTTTTGAGTTTGAGAACGGCAGCCATCGTTTCGATTTGCAAAACCACTTGGACAAGGCAACATAATAAGGTAAGGCAGGGCAAAGGATTAACAGAGGGCCAAAAGTATAACAAAGGACCTTATGTCACGAAAAGGAAAATTTGACAAACATGATAAATTATGGAAAATAATCCATAATTTACTGAAGAGGAGAGTTTGTAAGAATAGACATGATAATATCAGGAATTCGAATAGTGGAGGTGAGAAAGGTGATAGCTCACCATTTTAAGGAGTGGAGGGAAAAATATGAACTGGACAAACCTCAAGGAATAAATCTACAGTTAAGAGAAGAGTAGAAAAAAGGATGGAAGTGAAAGTTAAGCATGGAATTGGGAGGGTAAATGAGGTATGAGCAGCTAGCTGAGTGAGTTTGACTAAGTTGAGATCACGAAGGCAAATTGCGAAGAAGGATATGCGAGGCAAGACAGACATCAAGTGGTAGAAAACCAATAGGTCACTAACCTCTGTAGATGGAGAAAGCCAATGCCGCTGCACATCAGCTTTCTTGTACGTGACCTACTTACGCCTAGGCATTGGATTCACACCCCAGGGACGCAGGATGAGATATGGGGGCACACCAGCCACAAACTATATTACCTACTCCATGACACTATCTGTTAGGTGAAGATCTCCGAGTGGCCACAAAATGATTTTTGCTCTCTTGAAATTCCAAAGCACTCCTACTCTGGATCAGTTATGTGGTTGGCCCAGGAAAGATCATGGCAAGATCTTGTTAATGGCAGGGAGGTAAGTGTTTATTGTCTATCAGAGGTTGAATTGCAGAATTAAAATTGTCGGTTCCGCATGCCGGACCTTTCCAATAGAGGCATGTGAGTTGGAGAATTCCAAGTGATTGACCAACTTACTTATTTTCTCCAGATCCTCTCCAAGGAATGCAACTTCGGAATGGCTTTCATTTGTGTGAGGGAATCTTTATGAACAAATGGAGAAAAAATGAGAGATATAGTGGAGTAAAGGACAACAAGGTGCGCTGTAAAGACAGTTGGGGTGGGTGGGGTTTAATGTGGACAGAAAAGATTGTGGAGTAGAAGATTGTAGATGATAATGGGATGGTAGTGCACCACCTTGATGTAGCTCTAGAGGGAGAGAGTGGGGATTGAACAGAACAGGAGGTGGTTCCAAAAAGGAGGAAAAAAATAGTTGTGGTGTTGGTCGGCCAGGATTTTTGGGAAGTTTTTACACAGTATGGGGTTACTCGGGGATGGTCGGAGGGGTTGAGAGTGAGAGAGAAAATAGTTACTTAAAGGAAGCAAGGCCTAGAGGAGGAAAGCTTTACTGTAAACAAAAAAAAAAACAGGGCCACCGATTTGTCTGCAAGAGCAAACAGACCTGTGCTTCGACCCTCATTGCAGATGTCAATGTTTGAGAGTTTTAGAGTTCACAGTTCCAGAGGGAGAGTAGTACTCCATTGAGCTGTGGATAAGGGCTTCCATCACTGTGTAGTTCTTGATTTCAAAGGATGACTTGGCATGATGGGAGAATGCAAAGCGATGCCTAAAAATCTGACCAACACCAATTATATATATAAATAAACAATTGCGAATAACAACAGTGCAATTTTACTGTCCTGATACTTTATTAAAGCCACTTTCACACTTGCAAAAAAAGTTTTTTTTTGAAAGCAACTGTGAAATGAACGGCAACAACGAGATGGGAAGTGAGATTTTTTTCACTATGCTATTACCAAAATGGAGCAGATGTGCATGAAAATAAAATACAGTCATTTATCTCCAAACTCACTTTCTGCACAACTGCAACGCAACACTTGCCTTGAAAGGAAAATTTGGGGTTTATGCAACGTTACATACAAGGAATACTTTCTTTCTCTCTCAATTGCTCAAGAAACCCAAAGTTTTTCGAGTCCATACTGAAAATTTCGGACTTGATACATGAAAAAACTAGAACGGCACTCGTAGAATGCCATTGTCTCGCTTCGCAAATGCTCATTTCTGAACAAAAATACCATGTTATCCATGAACATGAATAACCATTAACTGAACTGCTATAGGCCACTGTATTTTACTCAATATAACCCATATACATCTGACCCTAATATGTCAGCATATACATTGCCATTTCTGTAGCTTTATTGATTAATCATTAGGATATTTAATAACCATGTTTGTGCCAGCATTAATGACTAAAATTGCATGAATGAAGGTAAATATGAAAAAAAATATAAACTATATTCCCGCTGTCAGATCATATTGTTAAGATTCAGCGGTGGCGGGGCTCGCACCCGACTCCTTTGACCCACAAAATGTTGAATATTCGGCATCACTTAACAGCAGCCGTCTCCGGGGTTATAATGCCAGCTGGTTCGGCACAGGCTGGGGTCACGCCTCGAATCGCGATAACACGTACCCTGGAACCTTACCAGTTGGGGGAATAGACCGCCGGTTTACAGACTGGTTTTGTCAGAGACCGAGCGATTCTTGCAGGTCTGTAACCATTTTGGTTTTTATCCAAATCGAGCGGCATTTCGTTTCCTCGGCGCGGCACAAATTAATTCAAGGCGGCAAATCTGCGTATAACTCAGCCAGATTTATTGGGGAACATCGGGGAACACAAACAAGCAAAGCATTCACGACAAATTATATTAACTATAACCGTTCTTTAACTAGTGGAGCTAACAGATTACGGGTTTCAAAAGGAACTCCTAGCGAGATAAACCTTAGCATCAACATGCAGACAAGACATGGACAGCATGCAGACAAGACACAGAGTATTGGTGATGCTCATGACGAGAGGAAAAGTGTCAAGGCCCCGAATTGTGCTCGTGACAAGCCGATTCCACGGGATTTGGCAACCCAAGCTCAAACACGCCTCGTGGCAAAATGGCGGCGTCGTCCTCCTTTTTGCGCACCGCCCACGCACGCAGCATCAGCCACGTCAGCGCCCGTAAGGTCAACGGTACCAAGACGGGAAGTCCACATGTGCTCCAGCGGCCCTATCACAAGGTCCAGCATAACAAATCAGGCTGGCTGTTAACACAGACAAGGCCAAATCGGGGTGTTGGGCTCCTATGCAAGGGGCGGATCGACAACGTTCGAGCCGTGAGGTGAGTAAGGATAGAGGCTCCGTGGTTAGATGTCAGGTTTAACCTGTGATCACCTCCTCATAAAGTCGATCGCCGACTCACACAGCAGCCAGTTCCTCTCGACGCAGATTGCAGCCCCCACTCAGTCGTTTCTATAACAGCAGAAACCTCACCGACACTCCAGCTCAGTCACTCCCTCGGCAGATGACAGACTCGACCCTCAGGTTTCAGGCCATTCCTCTCTTACAGATCGCCGACCACAAACACCTGCGCGAGTTTCCTCCTCCACCGATGGGCAGACGACCTCTTTGCAGTCCCCTTCTTGCTTTCTTTCGGCTCGCTCTTCACGAAAAACCCGATCGCGCCACCTCGGCGCTCAGTTTCACCACCGCCCTTACCCGGCGCTCCGCTCGCCTTCAGTTTTTCCACGCGCCTTCCCGGCGCTCCCTGCAGTTTCAGTTCTTTTCTTTGGCTTGGCCGCATCCTTTCAAAGCCGAATACTGCCATCCCCTCCAGAGCACTGGGCTGAGCACCTTCTGGAGAGGGGAAGAAGAAGAAGAACTCTCGGTCCACCACCATTGTACGAACAATAACAGCCTCTTATCACCTCCGACACACATGTAATGTCATTTAACCGAACAACTGGCTAAACCAGTGCATTTAAGGGGGATCTGGGCTAATCTTATTATTTAATAACACACTAAGGGCCATTTCCGCAACAATAATAGTATGAAGTTTCCGCATCGATCTGTAAGCGGTTCTGGAGAAGGTTTTTTTTTTTAAACAGTTTTTTATTTAATCCCAATATGACCACCAGATCACGTGACCAATGAATATCTAATTTAATTCTTCATTACAATGCTTCATTGATCAGATATGTAAGAGTTCCGATTTATCAGATAGGAATTTCGATTCAACTAATGGCTGGAATACTTCACACCGATGACATTCTTAGTCCTTCTGGTTATCACCCTATATACGGCACGGGAGTTGACATAACGACAAGTTCAATTTTTTTCGTCGAGCCGGTTTCGGAGAATGATGTCAAAAGAAAAGAAAGGTTTTCCTTATTAATCCAATCTGGCTACCATACCATGTGACCTGTGACATCAGAGTTTAATCAAAATAAAATTATTCTCGCATCGCGACTACCTCGCTATTTATGAATTTCCATTATTCGGACAAGTGATTGCAGAGAAAACCACTTTAAGCAGAAAACATATAGATCTGGATGGACAGATGGATACACACATTGCAATAGTCCACATCCCCTTCATGGCGAGACTAATAAGTAAACCAAGTATCAAAATATAAAGGGAGGCATTTTGTGTTCGATCGAGAACTTGGGTCATCTATAGTCTTTGTCGCGTCGGGGGGGGGGGGTTAGAATTCTCAAAAAAAAATAAGCTTACAAAATAATTTTTTGATAATTGCTGAACCATTTTCCAATCCCAAACCAGTTATTGTCCTTGTGAAGATGTCAAGGTCAGAAAAAGGTGAATTAGGCTGAAACTTAACGGTCATATCTCATGAACCATACATGAGAGTTACGGACCTGATAATGTGCACGGTTAAGTTTTCTCAGCAACTGTTAATCTCTAAAAATTTCAGGAGAATCAGAAATATGTCATTTGCAAATGCTTGTCAATATAAATGGAATGACCAACAGACAGATCTCCTCCACAATGGCAAGGATGCTTCCATTAAGGACGTGTTCATTACTAGCAAAGACCCATCCTAATGGAAGGCTCACTTCCCCAAGAATTGGTGAATTTTAGTATTCTTCCAATTCTCACACCCACCAGGTGGGCGCTATACGATGCACATTTACATATGAGAATTGGGGTTCACATCACCTTTGACCCATGCGCAATGATTTTAATTTTTTACTGCTCAAACCCTCCTGGCAGACACAAAGTACACACACAAATTTTCAACTCATTCTGTCATTTGTGAATGAGCGCATAGCTATAAACAAACAAATGCAGACACTCAAAATTACAAAGTGATTCTCTCCACAAACAAAGAACCATCTCACAGACGAGTTAATTCCCAACGTCTGTGTCTTTTTTTGCGTATATTATTGACTATAACGCGGCTAACCACCCCTTCCAGTGATGTGGATTTGTTTTGGCAATTCGATCTTCATGATGTTCAGGAGTGCATTCCATTCCAATTCCATTGGGAGCCGTACTCTGTGCAGTGGTTGGTGCTGCCTAAGCAATCTCCTTGGCAATTGGACACAATCCTGGACGGGTTGCCACTGCCCGACACAGGTAATACCAGCATGCTGGCACCTCATTTGCCGACCTCGAAGCATGAAGGCAGAGTTTCACCCCAACCTGATATTAATTTAACAGCAAGTGGAGTTTGAACTCAGATCATGGGATCCCAAGCCCACCACCCTAACCATGAAGCCAACACAGGCATGGATGCATTGAAGTCCAACAAATAAATATACCATCAGAGATGGGGAATCCCCCACCATTGAATGAAAAAAGGTCAATACATATTCCAGATAATGAGGGAGGTGAACTGGAAACAAGACATCATTTGGTCATCATATCGAAAAAGTTCCCAGGGGTGAGGAATGTAGTAACAAAAATAATTGAAATCAGATAAGCGGTTTTCCATTATAACAAAAAAATTTTTTCAAGAGTGCGCGCCCCAGTCGGCATCTTGGAATCCGGCCACGCCCAAAATCAATAGGGTTCTTCTTTTCAGGTGTACATTGTGCGCGCCAAATTTCAAACGATATGGCAACAGTTTATGAGTTATCAACACCACAGTATAAAATTTGACGCCGTCGACGGAACGGACCAGCCGACGACCTGGTGACAACCAATATCCCCTTCCCGCACAGCGGCAGGGATAAAAAACACACAAAAGAACACTTTCAACATTTAGATTATGATTGTCCAGTTGCAAATGGGTGGCCGCAATGGAGAAAATAGATTTGTGTCACCTGCTGCCATACAGGGTGCAAAACACAACCGCAGTTTACTATGGATACATTTCTGAATAAACAATTGTAGAGCGAGAGCCTCCTCCTAAACACTGGACACCCTGTTGGCCAAAAACGAATAAGTAACGGATGATTATCTCACAAAGGATGTATATCTCTTTAAGACAAACAAAAAACACTTAATCTGAAAATATTACAGAGCCATCACAGCAATAAAAGTGCATCCAATCCCAAAATGTTTCCCTTGAGAACCCACCCCAGATTCATTTCCATTGAACCAACCTTCCCTCAATCAAAAAGCACAAAAACATTGGAGTATAAAGTTAAAGCACAAAAACATGAAATCTACAAAACTGCAACGATGAACACGCAAGACACTCTCACCTATCCCCGGTAAATAAACCTTCACTAGTTAAAGTTATGTTTCATTGAATAATATCCTTCGTACAAGAAAGTTAACGTGCATCATACACACATCGTGAAACTCATCACCCTATATAGACACCACTTATGTTGAACAATGGGCACTTTGAATCCCGTCACCAAATGCATCTAACTCCAGAAAGCATCTCAACATCAGAAGCGTATGATGATCCTTTTCTTACATACATAGAAACGAAAATCCATTTAGTTAATTATTTTGCAAACAGTGTGATGAAACAATTATAATTTTAAAATAACACCACGAGGAGCATCACCTGAAACCAGGAATGAGCAACCACGATGGAAATAACCTTTTCCGCTTCATTTGAAAACAGACAATTCTCACAGTTTCACAACAGATATTTCAGTAAACTTAAGGTAATTAGGTGCTCACAAAAGAGATCTCTACACCAGCACAACAAGTTTGCATGGAAATGCACACGATTGCTAAATCTCCCAGATGACAGTAGTGCCCTTGGGTAAAGTCACTTAAATGCCAAATGCTCCATTAACCCCACCCCACAAAAAAATAAAAAAAAATAACAGACAAAGCACAAAATATCCTGCTTGGTCTTTTTCTGGTCCAGCTACATCTAATGTAAAAATATATATATATATCATCCAATATTAGCCCTCTTAAACAGCTGTGTTGCCAAGTTAGGTGTCGGTCCGTTTGGGATCTCTTATCAGTAACCCGGCCACTTTTGAAGAAAGACGCATCCTACCTTGTGAGGAAACAAATTCATGTCTTGACTAGAAAGAAATTAAGAAGCGTCACCTGGCTTCAAAAATCAAAAATGACAACATATTGTGTAATGCACACATTAATGGGAGGTGCACTTGAAAATGCCCTGACTTTGTTTCTCCCCTTAAACAGCGCTGGGAAACACTCACAATGCAAGATCAAAGGCTTGGGAAAATTTGTGAGTGATACATTTTGAAATTCTGATGTCAGATCTGCAAAACGAAGGGTTTCACTATACATGCATGCTTTACAAGATTGTAGGAAATTCAGACTATAAAACTTACAACAAACAGTAGTTGGTGTCAAAGCCCACTCCAATCCATCCGCTGTATATACATTTATCGTTTTAAAAAGAGTCTAAAAAATTGAATATTTTTTATAAAGCATTGCAGGAATGTCTGATCCAAATAATTTTTAAGGCAATATATGTATTTTGTATATTGTAAATCATAACAAGAGCTGCAAGTGAGCACAATATACGCCGAATAAGAAGGTAATACAGAATTGTGCTAACTGTACATGGAAACAGCATCCTGGTGTCATGGCAACGCACTTTAAATGACGAACGTATGTCACGACCAACAAGATACGACTCTCAGTCTGTACCTATGTACCAAATATGAAACGTGAAATTTGAAAACTTTGGAAGTTAGAGTGCGGACAGGAAACGGACGGACGGACGACCGGTAATCAACATAATACGCCCCGATATATATATATATATATATAATATATATATATAATATATATATTAATATATATATATCGGGCGTATAAAAAAATATGTGGATAGATAAAAAACATTAGAAAGGGAAAATAACTTGCAGCCAAAAACTTTAACATTTTCACGCTCACGGCTCATGCGGGGTAATCGCAATAGGCTCCCTCTGTTCTTACGAACAGGCGAGCTAAAAAACAGCAATAACAACAAAAAAAACCATGCTGTTGTTGGAGTGGTTCCTTTGAAGGTACGGGCTTGAAACATGCCGCCAGAGAAAATAAAACTTGAATTAAAAAGTTGAGAACAACCGATTCTCACCACTTCGCGATTATTGTTTTTTTTTCACGTCTGAATCCTTAGAGTGGAAAAATAATGAAATAAATAAAGGGACCATGGAGCCCGCAAATGCGACTGTAATTTTTTTAATTTTGGTGGAAGCAAACATGTCCTTGTTTCTAATTAGTTGCCCGAGTCATTTGATGCCAATTTGGTTTCACACGTAATTCACTTTTATTTATTTAACTTATAAAATCGCAAGTACAAAGACTACGTAGAAAGAGCAATCAGAGAATGTAGACCATTGTTGGTTTGTTTTGGTGTGGCGTGTAGACGATGCATTTGACCGATGTAGGTTTTATGGCTCGTGCAGCGGAACAAAACAACAAACAGATCTTTTTGTTTTAAATGTAGAGATTCAACGTTCCAGATCAATATGATTTCATAGACATACTCAGGTTCCAATCGTACATAACCTCTATAGACAATCAACATGCTTCTACTCATAGACTACTCACATTCTACTGTGCTTACTTTGTAGTAGGTACTCTTGCATTGAAAGAAAAGAAAAGAAAAAGATAACGTGCAATACTGGTTACCCATCAGGTGGCGTTTGTAGCGCAAGTTAGCACATGTGTGATTAACTATTTGGCCACAGAACAGACAAGCAAAGAGCCATAGAACAGTAGCTTGTGAAATCAGTCGCCTGCGACACATGTCATTTTAGACCCCCAAAACAATATGCTTCTTAGCATTTTAATTGGTAAAAAGACCAATTCCATAAACCAATAAATGCAAATTTGGAGTTCGAAATTCTAAGTCAATCGATGCCAAATTGAATAAGCTTTATGTGACAATTCCACCCTTGACCTCAAACAAACTAGGCTTTTCGAGCTGTTTTGCTTAGCTCTACCTATATCCAGGTGATTAGGTTTCCGTGAGATCGGAGTGGAAATTGCGACTTGTAAGACAATTGAATACCACCACACCAAATCAATATAACATTACTTGGCGAATACTTCAATTCGCAATTTCCGGTGGCCCCTGGACTAAAAATCATTGTATGGTGTTACTCTAACCATGTGCCAAGTTTCATGCTCTTAAGGGAAAGTGCACAATTGACCTGTTTTTTGGAGCTAAGCCGCCCCACTATAACAGGAATTTCTTGCAACAATGATACCGTGGCCTTTTTTGAAAAGTACACTTTGCGTTGCTTGTTAAGTGATGCATATTGTTGTGTAGTGACTATTAGCCTTGCCACCTCCACAGAGGATGGGAGATGCAATTATTGCAATCAGATGACAATCAATTGTCATCAGTTTGAGTGTGTTTGTGCGTGCAGATCTACTTTCATTACACCATTTAATCTCAGATCTACTGTCGTCTATATATCCCAGCCTGGCTCTGCATTGCTAAGTTCTCACTCTTGTATAAATAGAAATTGCACTTGCCAAAAGATGAGGCAATTATACAGTCGACCTGAATTTATCAATGAATGAAAGTAAAAAAAATATTCTGAGTGATGAATTGTGTGACCCAGAAGACGATCTTGCATCTGCTGCTTCTGGCTGAGTTGTCGTCTTCGTATGTTGTGCTGTCAATGTGAATGGTTTATCAGGAGTGACTGTCATGCTGAGAGAGCTGATTCTGATACAGTCATGATACTGCATTACCCTGCAGGATAAAAAAAGGAACATTACATAGTTTAATTAATCAATGCACAGATCTAACATAAATAATTCAAGAAAGGGCTTACACCTTCTTACTCACAAATGGATAATTCATGATCACATAATTAGAGAGCTGGCAGGATAGCTTGAGAGGTATGCACATCCACCTCTGAGCTGTCTAGCCTGGGTTAGTATCTTGGCCCAGCTATAAACGGTCATCCTGGTGTTTCATTGGCAGGGTGGTTCATCAATGTGTGTGCTGTCCCCTAGATGAAGGTTAAACTGGGCATTTCCATCTGTGAGCATAAGTTGGTGGGCGTTAAAGATCCCACGGTGTCCTTTGCAAAGAGTAGGTGAGCTATCGCTGGCACCCTGAACAGATTTCAAATTCGTGCCCGAAGCTACAGGGAGCACAGAGTCGGGTGAACAGCCGCACCTCCAATAAATTATGCTCACCCCAACCACGGGCTGCTTTGGAAAGAACTGTCCATGAACTCAATGTCCATGTACCACCTACAGAAGAAGAAAAAAACCTAATCCACTTAACTACAGACCTCTCAGCTTACTTCCAATCATCAGCAAGATCGTGGAATCCATCATCACAGTTGATGTGAAATTCTTCCTTTTCTCAAACAGCCTCATCTCAGATCAATTTGGATTCAGAGTAGGTCACTCCACCTTGAACATGCTGTTTCTACTCACCAAAAAAATGTATGGAGGCCCTCAATGTTAAGCCGCTGTCACACCTTGACGTTTTAGCCAGCGTATGGCAACGTATCAAAATGTATGTAAAACGCCGCTGGGTACGCTTGAGATATTGATGTTTTTTTTTAATTTTTGGCTTATTAATTAACGTGTTGGACGTTGCATTAACATCATTGTTTAGTACACGTACACAGACGTTTTAATACACATAGAATAACTGTTTATGACAACGAATGTGTTGTTGTGTTTCGGCGGTCACAACTATGCCAAACAGATGTTCTAAACTTATGCATAGCGCCGGAGGTTCGCGACATCCGTGCCTTAGCTATTCATCGGCTGCGGTCGTACGATTAATCTACCGCACTAGGACATCGAAGTGTGAGCGCTGTCACACTGAGTTTTAGCAGCGTATGGGACGTATGAAATTTTGCCACCAAGCTGGACACGTCGTACGTTATGGAGTTTTGTATACGTTAAGAGCTGCTGCTGTACATCGTGACGCTTGGCATTGTGTCGTGGATTAGTATTGTACGCAGAGTACGTCGAGCAATTTTCAGTGTTTTGAAATGTCTCGACGTACGCGACGTAGTGCACACATTCAGACATACCGCTGCTAAGTTGTAGGACGTACGGTCGTTAACACGTCGCAACGATTAGTGTACAGTTATTCATAAGTCCAATAACACTCGAGTAATGGTTTCAGCGTTAGTGTCCAGACTCCTTTTTTTTTTTTCTCGGTATGCGGTTATGATTTAATCGAACTTGGCGGCAGCCTTTTATTATATATATTTAACGCATTAGAATCGAAAGTTGACATGACCGTCATACCTAGATTAGAAAAATAAAAATAAACCGGGGTCTGAACACTGACGCTAACCTTACATTGACGTGTTTCACTTTATTGGTCCTTCAGTACGGGTGTCTAGCAGATTCGCTGTAACGTGCCTACAACACGTTACTCATAGTTAGACTAAGTTGATGCGGCTAAACATATCTCGAGTGTTCGAATATGAGTATACAAGTACGTGTGTCGACGATCGCCGTAAGTGCCTAACAACTTTTATTGGCGATGGCTATGCGGACGTGGGTCATGACGCTGGCATCGTCGGGAATTCAAGATTTGGTGTGTGTGGACGCTCGGCGAATAGGCGATTTGCCAGGTACTCCGTTATGCGCGTTCTTACCGAGTATGGCAGCGTGCACTACGTATCAATACCTAACGTTTCGAAGTGTTGCCCGGCTTTTTAGCCAATTTTGAGTCGCATACGTTCTAATCTGCAGTGTGTTGAAGGCTTTTAGGACATGAATAGGGCCGTTCTCTTAATAGTCTTTCGTCCCGACAAACTAACTTCATTATCTCTTCAGCTGTTCTGGCAAACGCTGCGCCCCACCCCTTACTTTATTAGACATCTCTTCAGCAAGTTTCGTCTTTCAAGATTGGCTCTCACTATCATCATGATCTTTCTTGAGCAACCATTTCAAGTTGGCCTCCAAACAGCGGGAGTGGCATCCACATCTCCAAAGTCCTTCTGGCCTGGCCTACAAGGCCTTCCATTTGCGGTTCTGGGAACAGTCTGGTCCTCCTCTCTGGGTGCCCCTGCCACCTTGCTCAGTTTGACGTTTGTTTGGTGTCTTCAGTTATTGGAATTCGTGATGAGCTTGATAAAAGGGCTTCCTTTCGATCGCGAAAGTCGGGTCTCTTGTTCCTTTTGTGCGAATTTTGGTCTTGTGGCTGTGGTGCTTTGTCTTCCTCAGATTCCTGCAGTGCACGGGGCCACAATCAACCCTTTGGAACTCGAAATCCAGTATTGTGGTTGAGTCGGTTGTTGTGTGCTGCTTTTTTTTTTCCTGTGAAACCACTGCCCTCCTTCAATTGTCTCTCTCATTCTCGGCGTGTTCACCCATGTTCGATTTTGTTTGTTTATCTTGTCGAGGTTTATGGAGAACCAAATGGACGCAAGGGCGGGGGGGCTGACAGAGGGCAGGGTGGAAGGACAAAAACGTGGGTAACAGAGTTAGCGATCTGGGTGAAGGAAGGATGGGCGGGACACGGATATACAAGATGGAGCACTTACAGGGCTTCAAGGAAGAAAGAGAATTTGAAGGAGGTGGTTTGGAGTGATTACCGGGCGGTGGTGGGTGAGTGTAAGATGAGATGGCAATGATAAGAGGTATGCGTTGAACTGTTTTGTGAGAGATTAATGGTGTATGTTGCAGGAAGATTATTTCAGAGCGGGAAAAAAAGAGAATGAAGGTAGGTGCGCAGTGATTCATGGATTTTGTATGTTTAACCAGAAGGGGTTTGCACTTGCGTGCTGCGAATATGGTCGGGGAAATTGCGAACAGGGGGGGCAGACGTGAGGAACGGCTCGAAGACCAAAAGCCTGACCTGCCTGTGGAGAGTGAAGGCCAAAGACTCATGTTATCGTGGGAGATCCAATGTCCGATTCCTTGTTTCCAAGCGTGAAACAGAAGGTTGAGGAGGACACCAGCCAAGAGGGAGGCGTACTCAATCAGTCGGACTAATTCTTCGTTTGGTAGGTGTAGAGGGCGAGGAAGGATTGACGCGGAGATCAGTCGGCGACTGGTTTTGGAGGCCAGTTGGAATGTGGCTTTCCCACGGAGAGTCATGCAGACGGAACACAGTAGTTTGAAAGAAAGACTTCTTCAGGGGATTGTTGAGGAAGTAGAGGGGGGGGTTCCAAAATGTCCTTTCGGAGAAATCGGTTGAGAGTGTAGATTTGTCGGATTTGAAGACATGTTAACGTGACTGGACCAGTTGTGATTTTACCAGATCGTGTTCAGCGAATTTGTGATGTTGCCGGTTGGGATGACAGATGATACGATGAGGTGATTGTCAGCATAGATGATAGAGGGATGTGCAGAGGGTAGAGTCATTGATGAAACGAAAAGAACAGGGCCAGACACTACTTGGGAATCCATGGTAGAGAGGATGAAGAATCTGTTAGGGACCTTGTTGCTGCGCAGTTGTTGTCTTGTGTGTGGTTGTTGGAGATGCTTGGTCCATAGGAGGTTGGTGGAGGGCGCGGCCACGTGTCAAGCAGCGTAGTTGGATATGGCCTTGTTTTTCATGTTGGCATTGAGGACTCCATCCATTGTTGGGAGAGAAGAAGGTATCCGGTAGAGTGAGTGAGTTCTGGACGATTGTTGGATCGGATCAGCTTGGAGAGTTAGAAGGATTTATATGACGGTTTAGGATTCCATAACTTTTATGTTTGGGAGAGTGATTGGCTGCAGTTGCGGTTCGTTTTTGCACTGTTTTTGAGGGGTATGCTTGCTGTTTTCAGCGATGGCGTGGCTTGGGCATGAGGGTGAATAGAACAGAGAGGGTGAGCAAAGAGGAGCGGTTTTATTTAGGACATGGGCTGTTGACGTCTGGACGGTTGCAGAGTCTGGAGGGGATGTTACCGCTCTCCACCTTGTAGGGAACAGGACCAGGTCAGACAGTTGGTTGTGGAGCGTGGGTGGGGTAGGTGGTGTAGAGCGATGGTTTTGACACAGATTTTGATGCAAACAGCGGTTTAGGCAATTCAGCTTTTCACGTGCGTATCAGGTCAGGTAGTATGGAGCTTTGGGAGCTGTGTGGCGGGGGGGTGCGTCACTTGCTCCACGGCTCGGCCTACTTGGCCTTCCCCCGCATGTGCCCGGCCTCTTTTTGAGATGGCGGTCACTGTATGCCCGAGGTGTGGTAGCCATGACTCCTCACTCCGAGACCTTCGCGAGAGATCTGGTAAGAGTCGGTAGAACGAGCCACTGTCTCTGCGAATGACGCTCCGATATGGCATGGGGGGGGGGTGGACTGGAGTTCTGCGAGTCTCTTCGAACGCTCCTTTGACACAAAGTCCGACGCATAGCCGTATTCTGCCGAAGACTCGGTATCAGAATAAGTCTGTCTGTCTGTCAGAGTCCAGTCTCGTCCATAGAGCAGGATGGAATACAGCCGGATCTCGGATTTCATTCCTCCGCACGGTGCCCAGTCCACACCTGATCAGTGAATCCATGACTCCCCAGGCCGACCTGACCCGACGTTCTTTTGCCTCTGCTCAAGCCAGCAGACATTGATATCACTCCAAGGTAGTGATTCTCTCCGCT
>CM068956.1:20729954-20744977 GCA_035128595.1 Eptatretus atami | reverse complement strand
AGGGTGATTCATCAATGTGTGTGCCGTCCCTCAGATGGACGTTAAACTCGGTGTCCCATCTGGCAGAATTAGTTGGTGGATGTTAAAGATCCCACGGTGTCCTTTGTGAAGAGTGGGTGAGCTATCACCAGCACCTTCAACAAGTCAGGAATTCCTGTGCTAACTACTTAGTCTCGGGTCAGGCCTGGCCAGCTGGTTTGTGAAAGATGATTTTTACATATTTTTTATTTTTGTATGCAAAGTCAAGGCTCGTGGAAGAGCTAGAACAATGAATGGATCAGGACACAAGAGAACAAAATGAACCCCAGCAAAAGAGTGGGGGGGGGGGCGGGCGGACCACAACAGCAGTGATGCATGGACAAAATACATGGAGACTTGGACAAATAAGGGATGCAGGGGGTAAAGAGGGTGGACGCATGGATTGGACAAGATGGATCCAGAAGCAAACTCTCAGGAAGGAAAAAAAAAGGAAATTTGTGAGGAGGTGTGCTTGGGGGAGGAGGGAGGTTAACGGGGGTAGAAAATATCATGGTTGTGGAAAGGGTCTTGGTTTTCAATTGAGGATGATCTGAGATGTTGGTGAACATTAATCCTGAAGGCCTGGAGGGAAGAATGAGATTGAATAGAATGTGGAAGTTTGTTCCACAGGTGGAAAGAAAGGAACAAATGAGTGGAGGTGTTTAGTGATCCTGGATTTAGGTAGTGATCCAGCAGACTGGGGATGAAAAAAAGGAGGGAGGGGGTGGGCAGAGTAAGGAAAGGGCAGAGTGTGGGAGACCAGGAAGGTGACTAAAAGACAGAGGCTACCGACCCATCTGTGATGCAGGAGTAACAGGCTCAGAGATTCAGCTTCATAACAAGAGGTCCCAATGACTTTGAAGGCCTTGGTCTTCACAGCATCAAGATGTGAAAGATGTGTGGCAGTCACGCTAGTACAAAGGAGAGTGCAATACCCCCATCAAGCCACAGATGAAGGCCTTGCAATGTGTTGGAAGCGGATTTGCCAAGGGAAGACTCGCACTATGGATGATACCAAGTTGGAGGCCAATTTGCATTTGTGGTTCTCCTAAGAGAGATCATGGCTGATGGTAAGGCCCAAAGGTTTGTGGGTTTGAACTCCTTCAAGAGGTTTCTTAAGGAAGTAGATTGGAGAGTTCCAATCTGATGTCCAGACTCCGTTACAGAGTGTAGTTGCTGCTGAAGCAATTTATTGCCAAGGGTCATGCTAGGTGGTTTGCTATCCCTCTCCCAGCAGTAGTCAGGGCAGGAATTTGTAATTTGTTCAGGGTGCCGTCGATAGCTCGCCACCTCTCACGGATACCATGAGATCCTTAACATCCACCAACTAATGTCGGCAGACAGGACACCCAGTTGAATGTTCATCCGCGGGACAGCACATACATTGATGAATCACTTTGCATGTAACACACTGGAATGTCAGTTTATAGCTGGGCTTGGCTAGACAACTCAGGTTCAAAATTCAAACCCAGGTTAGACAGCTTTGAGGTGAGTGTGCGTACCTCTAGGGTCTAGGCCATACTGTCAGCCCCTGGGAGAGTTCACCGGTCGTTAATTTCAGAGAGACAGAGTGAGAGTGTGAGATGTATCGGGGTTGAGTCGCGGAGGTTTTGAACTTTACTGCGGCCTATTTCTGGCTAGGTTGGTGTTTACGTCTAATCCTCTTCATCCTTTTTTTTTCTTCATTTTTTCCTCTTCATCTCATGGCTTTAAGCAGTTTATGTTGAGTCATTAGCACTCATGTGAATATAAATGTAATTCCAAATTGGCACATCATAATGACCTACCAGTAATGCTGAGGTTAGCAGGTGACCTCTTCTTTCCGGCAACAAATGTGTAAATTCCTTGGTCTGCATCGCTCACATGCCGGACAGTGAGCTGGTGCAACGTGCCTTGGACCCGAATCCTGTACCGCTCACCAGGACGTAGCTCTTGCTCACCGAAGAGCCAGAGAGCCTCAACGGCAGCATGAGAGAGCTCCACCTCGAAGGTTACATCTTTCAACTTATCAGAGACTTGGTCGGTAGCACATCGGACAATGGAAACCTCTATGATAACAGGATGGAAAAAAGGGGTGCAAAATGCATCAATGATTGGACATACTTTATATGTAAGGATAAGTCAATAAATAAAGCAAAATTAACTGTCACTAATGGTGCTCATTTGAGCACAAATTTGAACACAAATAATACAATTGTATTCTGTGTTATATTGCAGGAACAGGTGAGAGTAATTTGTTGACCACTTAGTACCTGACCTCCCCAGTCCCCATGTGTGGTGCTAGTAATCTGGCTTTGAAGATGGCTGCCCCGCTACAAGAGTGCACCGTCATGGAGCAGTGAGGAGTCATCAGGTTTTGCTTCATTAAGATGTCTTAACTGTGTGACATTCTCAGGAGAATGACTGCACAATATCGTACGAAATGTATGTCATGGAGAAATGTGTACAAATGGTGTGAACGCAGCAGTTTCGACAAAGGACGGACGAGTGTGTGCGATGACGGCCTGGACTATCAGTAACTTGTCCATCTCGTCCGTTTATCGGTTGAGGATAGTTTAAAAAAAAAATTTTGCCCAAGTCTTTCATGAACCAGCTGGCAAGGCCTGACCTTCAACTGAGTGTGGCAGAAATTTGTGATTTAGCCAGGGTGCTGGTGATGACTCAATTACTCTTTGTGAATGACCTTTGACATCCCACATCTAACGCCCAGTAATGAACACAAGCAGAAATGTCCCCAGCTTAACATCCATCCGAGGGATGGCGCACTTTGGGATGCCAGCGGATCACCAATACTAAAATAAAGATGTGAATATCGAAATGACAAAATAAGAACGTTTTAAAGTTGGTTTTTTTTGGGGGGGGGGGGGTCCTGTCCTTTTAATTCCTTTTGTGCTCACTTTTAATTGATATACCTGACATTGACCAAAGCAATTCTCATATAATACTAAATTTGTCTGCCATGAAGCTATCTTTTTTTTTTTTAAGAAACCCAATACTGTTGTATATATGGTACGCAAGTTAGGTAATTACCCACGCACGCGAAGCGAAAAGCGGGGTTAAGTAATTGGTTCGCCTCAGTCTGTCAGTCTGTCCGTCCACAAACGTCAGTTTATGATCGAGGAACAACTTAATTTTAAATGAATATTATATTTTGAACACAAATTGTGAAACGAACCGGCCATTTAACAGTGCGTTGGCTCTGAATTCATCCTGATCGCACGTGCGCAGAGAGGAGTAAAATTATATTTTTCATCTGTCTGCCTGTTTGGCAGTCAAACAAAATTGAAAATTATTCCAAACAGGAATCTTACTGTTTTTTAAGGATGTCATGAAGGACACAAACAACAGGCACGAAGAACTAATGTAATGTGGTAAACACGGTGGTGTAAAAGATACTGCGTCAACGGCGGTAAACTTCCGAATTTTTTTTTTTTTACACGACCTGTAAAGTCTTGATTTTATTTCAATTTAACAAAATACTTCGACACTGTGGAACACAAATCGCCTTCTTATCACTTCCAAAAACCTCCAGTTTTGAAAGTACTACTTCGACATTTGTGGCCCTGTGCTTTGCGTATTTGCAGGGTTTTTTCACGTTTTTGTGTTTTTGTCGTGGGCATATTCACGGTTTTTCATGGGCTTTTTCATTTTCCCCTCATGAATCGTGAACTGCTGGGAACGTATTCCCCCTTTTTCCTTTGAAACAATGCCCCACTATTTGCAGATTCACTATTCGCGGCATTTTCCAGGAATGTATCCCCTGTGAATAGCGGGGTCCAACAGTACTTGCACAGGTTGTATAAGATGGCGTATGAGACTGCACAACAGCGGTAAACTTCCAGAATTTTATTTTATTCGACTTTCAATATCATTATTTAATTTTAATTAAATTATATACTTCAACACTGCGTGGGGTAAGGTGTTCTATGAACTCTCTAGTTATTCCTCAAATTTGGGACGGAGGAGAAGAGGAGTGATGGGATGCGGGAGGGAGAGGATGACAAATGCAAGGGAAGGAGAGAAAGCCCTTTGTTGAGGCAAATTGTAGGTTCGAGAAGCAAACCACTGTTGTTGACATAATGTTAGCAACAATAAAAATTGACGATTTAATTCACTACATACATTTAAGTACTGAATTATGAAAACAACGCAAGCAAGGCTTTTTAAAAATCATCATTATTTTTTAATTTTTACTTGTTTGTCCAGTACTTACCTTGCACACAGAGTTGGCACTCTGAATGTGCCTTGCCAACAACGAAGCTGTAGTGTCCAGCATTACTAAGTTGCAGCCGTGTTATCACAAGGCGTTGCTTAGTGCCCTTTACAATGCGTTGCACACGCTCCGAGGCACTAAGCATACAACCATCCCACAGCCAGTGCCCGGCGCGTACCTCTGGCACTGACAGCTTGCACTCGAGCACTAAACGTGAACCCTCCACCATTGTGATGTCTTTAAGATGATGCACCACCTCAACAACTGCAGGAAATAGCAGGATTGAAAGAAAGGTGAGAGCAATCATATTTTGCCTTCTGCGTCATATACAAATATAATTTCTAGCATTCTATTTAGCCACACGCTGTAAAAAAAAAATAATAATAATAAAATGAGGGGATATTGTAATCAGCTCCCTTTGTCTGTCTGTCTGTCCGACCGTTACACTATCTCCTAATATGCGGTTCTGCAGAAATTCACAAAATGTGGTAGTTATGATCACCACATGGCAAGAAGGTGCAAGATCAGTCTAATTTTTGGCCCTGTCCCCCTGGGGCCCCTGGGGTAGGGTCATAAAGTAAAATAACAAAAAAAACATGCCATTACAGGCAAATTTTATAACTTTTTTAAATGAAACTTTGTGTATGCAAATCAACATTTGGGGACACATGGAACATGTACCGATTTTTTGGATTTGACCCTCAGTTCATGGGGTGAGGACTTGTGTCACAGGAATCAAAAGAAGATATTTTAAACTCAAAATTTGATATCAGGTCATTCTTGGTGGAACGTTTTGCCATTTTTGAACGTTGCTTTTAGTAGGAAGCGTGGGGGTTTGTGATTGCATGCCATCGACTTCGCTCTAGTTTGGAATTGTTTACGATACGATGCCCTCACCACAGCAACGACACTATCTTGCTCCTTCAAAAATTCAACTCAAGAGGTGATGGTATTGTTGATATACCGATGTAATGTACACCTATCTGATTAAAAACACTGACAAAGCTATCATCTTAAAGGTAGGTATCATTGGACATAATACATTTGGCAGGTTTTCACTCAATTCCTCAAACAAGACAAATTGTTTTCCAGTCAATAAGTGACATCATGCCGATTCCAACTTACCATGCACTTTCAAAGTTGCTGATGTTTCGACTTCCAGTCCGGGAATAGAGAATGCAAAGACACCGCCATCTTCCTTGTTCACTTGATTGATAATCAATGAGCGAACGGGTCCCTCGGTCGATGTGCAATATCGATCATCCTTGGGTCCAATCTCATGACCATCCTTCTTCCAGACACCCTTGGGTCCGTCTTGAGAGAGTCGTACATCAAGTCGAGCTGGCTCGTTCTCACACACAGCAACATCAGCCAGGGTCTGGAGCAAAGCCACTGGCCGTGCTGGGGAACAATAAAGGGGACCACAGACAGGGTCATGCTACACACCAAACTTCATTTGTCGAAAGCTGATAAAATATTTTTTAAATCTGAAATTGTGCACAAAAACTGTTTCAAAAGACAGTATTGCTTGTATTGATATCTTCTGGAACTTTCTATCTTAGTTTGTTAATTCTTTTCAAAGTTCAAGACTGCAAAAGTGTTCAAGTGTTACATTCCGTAAGAATAAATGCCGTAAGTGCTATCATTTTCACTTATAATCAACTAGAGGAAGCATCTTTCAGAAAAGGTCATTGACATTTTTGACTTGAACAAAAACTGGTTGTTTGGTAGTTTGTATGCCAAGTGGTGAGGTTAAAACGAATTGCTTTATGCAAGAAACGTTCACAGTCGATGAAAGATGTGGCTTACGCCGGACACAGAGGGATGCAGAGGTGATCTTGTCTCCTGCCTGGAAGCTGTACATCCCCTGATCTTCAGAACGTGCATCACGGATAGTCAGAGTACACCGGCCTCGGCGAGCTGCTTCTGTTAGTCTTTCTCCCAAGGTCACGTGATTGCCCATATGGCACCAGGTCCCACTGACGTCATCACGGGACAGCTGACACTCAAATTCAGCACTGTGGCCTTCCAGCACTTCCACATCGACAAGTTCTTTCAAAAACTCAAGTGGAGCACCTACGATTATGGTTTTGGAACAAATTGTTTGTTTTAGTATTACATGTCAATCATTGCATAAATGCAAGTCAAGGAATACTGTATTAAATCAAAAAGAACATTTCAGCCTTTTTATGTTTATGGTTAAATAAAATCAAGTACAGGTACAAATATTCAGTCATGCTTAGAGGAGGAGAGTTTAATCTTCAATTGTTACAAGCATGTAGGCAGGGTGCACCTAATGGTGGTAATGCAGTTTATTGATTATAATATAAGTGCGGTCTTAGCCTCCTGCACACAGAAAGAACCACTCTTGTCTCTCTGCTTGCTTCATTGCTCTGTCGGTGTGCTCAGCTGAGAATGTAGGAGATAGCAGACTCAAGGGAAGAAATACTACCATGACTTCCACCTCACCCCACCACCCTCCCCTCTCCTCTCCTTGACCGTGCCATGATGAACAGGAACAAAGGATTTTGGACTTTGGCAAGAGTGGGGGGAACGAGAGGAGGTGGAGAAGTTTGCTGGGGCCTGAGGAGGTCCGGAGTGTGGGGAACTTGGAGTTGGATGAAAGCCTGCTCACACTCAGTTGGATCGGTGATTGCACGCGGCTTTTCTGCCCCATTCATCTTGATGGAGAAACAGGGTGCATTCCCACATGGTTTTTTTTCCCCAACACTTTGATTCCACACTCAGTCAGATTGAAAGTTGGCCACACGTGAGTCGACCAATCGCACACTAGTGTGTAATCCTTGATGTGCTCCCAGGTGTTTCTCAGTCTTTCCGAGACCAAGGCCCCCCTTCCCACTCTTGCTCCCATATGTAAAGAGAACGACAAAGCAATGTCTGCAATGTCCATGGAAAATAAAAGAAGACCTTGGCGAAAGTTCCCTTTTTTATTGTCTTAAATATCATCCATTTGTGATAAATGCTTAAGAATTTTGTTCTGCACAGAATCTATGCTCGGAGAATTTGCAAGGTGTATTAGGATGAAGGATAGCAGTTGTGTATGCTGGAAACAGCTCGCATGTAATGTGAATGCTATAAGGTGTGCATACGTAATATGTGAACAGTTAACCAGGTGGGAGTATGAATGTTTGTGAATTACTGTACGTGTAACCAAATTTTGTGTTGGTCGATTCAGCGCCCCCTTAATGTAGAAGCGATAAGTTGTTACGAGGATTTTCTCTTGTGATTTTGTGTCAGGTGTGGTGTATTCGGTATTGCTTAAAGTTGCAATAGCGTTCGTAGCGAATTAGGGGGTAATGTATTGGATTTATTTAATTGTGCATGTTCTTTAATTTTTTTTTTAATGGCTGGTCGAGAGTGGTAGTGAGGTATGTTTTATTACCTCCACCAACTCAGGTGGACGGAGGTTGTGTTTTCAGCCCCGTTTGTCTGTTTGTGAGCACGATAGCTCAAAAGGTTGTGGATGAGTTATGACAAAACTTGGTGGATGAGTTGGGTAGTTGTCAAGGACGAATGGATTAGATTTTGGTTCAGGTCCGGATGCAGATCCGACCTATCAGTGGGAAACGAAGCGTAAACTGTTGAGCCTGGTGGAGGTATGCTCATCTACCGAGTGCCATTCTAGTTTTTAGCTCGCCTGTTCGAAGAACAGAGAGCTATAGCGATACCCCCGGCGTGAGCGTCAGCGTGAGCGTGAAAATGTTAAAGTTTTTGTGCAACTTATTTCCTTCTAATGTTTTTATCTCCCACACTATTTTTTACTGATTACAATATACAAATACATATATTGCTTTAAAATTATTTGGATCAGACTTCACTGCAATGCTTTATAAAATATTTTTAGACTAGTCTTTTAAAACGATAAATGTATAAACAGGCGAGCATTGGGTGGCTTTGACACCAACTCTCTGGTTTATCTTGTGATTAGATTGGTCAGTTGGCGACGCAGGTAGAGGTAGTGAAAAGATAGCTGCAAAACGAGTCAATCACAGAACAAGGAGAAAACGGGAAGATTACATAAACGGTGCAATAAATGTTTGATGTGCGCAGCATCGGGAGACTGGAGACAGAGAGTAGTCTTTGCTGTTGGAAGTGTGTATAGATGGTACACCTCAGGATTGGAGGAGCTCGTTTGAAGGAACACAACGCTACTTTGCAGGAGGTATCAGAGTATGAACAATTTGTCGATAAAGGTTGCTTACGCTCGTGGAGAGAGTCTGCAGAGATTGGCGATGGTAAAAGTGGCATGAGTCATCATGCTTCTATGTTTTTCAGGCAATGTTTAAGTACCATGGTAAATGCAGCACAGGGAAGTATTTTTAATTGACGATTAAATTTACAAGTCATAGATTTACTTTCCATAGTTTTTGTGACACTGCAGAGATAAACACCGAACTTATTTGTAAACTATAGTTATTTTTTCAATTTACATATGAGTATATATGCATTATCCGTCGGTGTTAATAAAAGCATTTCCAATGTCGAATGAATATTTGATAAACTACACAATTATTATTGTCAAAACGAAAATTATTGTGCGTTGAGGATGAGCGAGGGGCGAATTGACTTCGGGGAGACTTGAGACGTTGCTGTACCGTGGCAGGACATACTCAGAAGGTTATCAGATAATCTGAGCGATTGTTCTCAATAATACATAACAGGAACAAAGAAGTAGATGTACCTGTAAGTTTGTTTTTGTGGAGGATATAACCTGGATCAAGTGGAGCATGCATGGCTTGCAAGGGCTTTGGCACAGGGGGAAGGAAGGATGAACGATTGAGGAAGAAGATAGTTTTCATTCATGAACCGAGGGATCTGTATTTAAACTTATTTATACCGTATGTGTAAATATGTACACATTTTAATTTTTGCCCTTCAGTGCAGCTGTGCACATCAATCTATTCTCTTTAATTGCCTTCAAATGAAGCGCTTTAAAGCAGAACTTCAGGACCTCATGATGTTTATCTGCGGTGCTATGTCGGCGAGTTCGTATCTCGAGAGTTCATCGGACACGTTACCCCACGCAGTGTTCAAGTATTTAATTCAATTGAAATAAAATAATGATTTTAAAGGTCTAAAAAAAATAATTCCAGAAGTTTAGCGCCGTTGATGCAGTGTCTGATACACCACCTTATTTAACACGTGCAAGTACTGCAAAACCGGAGGTTTTTGAAAGCGATAAAAAGGCGATTTTGTGTTCTACAGTGTTCAAGTATATCATTTAATGGAAATAAAATGAAGATTTTAAAGGTCATATACTGTATAAAAAATTCATTCTAGAAGTTTACCACCATTGGGGCGCAGTGGCTATTAATAATAACTAGCGATACCCGTGCACATGCACGGGATAGCAGTACAACATAGCTGGTCGCAGACGACAGACCGTACACGGGGAATGACAAAAATACGCATTGTGCAAAATGCAAGTGGTACTATGGAACGCCAAGACTTCCCAAACGTTGGCGGCATGTCCGCTAAGTGCCACAGCAATTTCATAGGGATCATGTGACGGCGAGCCGAGTTTTTAGTGTGCAAGCTTGGTATTATAATAGAGATACCATTCCTTTTACACCATAAGGCAGGTAGGGTTGCCAAGGCAGTTTCATTGGTAAGGAGTACAGTCCTGGACAGGTCACCACTCCAACACTGGTTACCCTGAATGGTTATTACCCCAGTAAGCTGGTACTCATTTTGCCAACCTTAGATAGAAGACAGGCTGAGTCAACCCTACCAAGGGTTCATTCAACAGCCAACAGGGGCTTGAACTCAGGACCCTCAGGTCCCAAGCCAGCCACCCTAACCACAAAGCCAACACCAGGCTTGCAGTGACTATTATACCACCTTATTTAACAAGTTACATTAGTTATTTGTGACTGTTGTTTGTGTCCTTTATGACATCACTAAAAAACAGGAAGCTTCCTGTTTAGAATGATTTTCAATTTTTTTTTGACTGACAGGCAGGCAGAGTGAAAAATGTATCTCACTCTTTTCTGCGTATGTGCGAGGCAAATTCAGAGCCAAAGTACTGATAAACTGTAGTTTCGTTTTCCGATTCCTGTTCAAAATATAACATCCAATTAAAATCTACGTTTGTAGATGGGATGGACAGACAGACAGACAGACAGAAGTTAACCGATTGCTAAACCCCGCTTTTTGTGCGTGGGGTAATGACAAGTAACATCTCGATTTTTCCCCATGATGCAAGATTTGGGGAGAGCATAATTACCGTTACGTAGTAAAAATCAGCAGCAATGAAAATAACACAAGTTTTTGAAAATTACATGAAAAGCCATTTGTATTACAATTACACGGATAGTCTCGGAAAAACGTGAAATAAAAAAGATGAACAATGAACCATCCCGACCAATCTAACCTTCCACCAGAAGTTGGGCTTTGCTCCAGATTGATGGATCTTCAGCCAGCCTGCAGGAGTACTCCCCAGCATCCCCAGGGCAGATAATCAACACGGAAAGCAAGTGGATACACCGGTCTGAGTGCATACGGTACTTGTCTCCATCCTCAAGCTGCTGACCAGCTTTGTACCACTTCACCTTGTAAAAAGGTTCCGAGAGTTCACACTCAAACGTAGCCAAAGTGTCTTTCTCCTTTGCTATGACATCACTCAGCTCCTGAAGAAAAATGATCACTGGCTTGGCTGTGAAAACAAAGAGTCTCAGTGTAGAAAGTGAAGCGTATTATACTGTATATTCAATAATTCATTGTATTTTGGGGGGATTATTTCTCTTTTTTTGACTGTGTATTTGCTCATTCTTCATTTCAAGAAAACAGTTAGCACACAAATATCAAAGACAAGATGAAAAGGTACAAGTACAGCAACCTATTCATTATCTTTGTCCTCCACCCATGTCAGTATTAAACAAAGGTATACATGCCATCATTTTTTTTTATAAATGCTTAAACAAAAAAAAGGTTACGGTTTCCACGAACAGTCCAATTAAATGTGACCCTATTAATTTTTGAGCACCTGTTTCGTTGTTTCCTCGTCTTAAGAGGTGCATTCAGACAATGAACGAGGCTGAAAGATGTGTGGCTTATTTATTGTAACTCCTTGCAACATTAACTGACGACGCGGGATGGCCTTTTTTACTCGTGCTACATGCAAGTGCACTCTGTTCAACACAGCTAGATGCTAAACTTATGTGATTGATACTACTAGTGTGATACCCTCATACACAGAGTATCAGCATCTTCATTGTGCACTGGTAATAGAGTAACAATCACAATATGGCCTTTGTATATAGTACTATTACCTCCACTATCGAAGGTGGATGGAGGTTATGTATTCACCCCTGTTTTGCCGTTTGTTTGACTGGGAGCAAGATATCTCAAAATCTATGGACGGATTCGGCCGAAACTTGGTGGACAGGTTGGGTGTGTAATACGGACCAATTGGTTCGATTTGATGAAGATCCGGATACGAGAACTTTCAAATTCTTCAAATGATTGTTCACCATCGAGAGATACGGCCAAAAACGATATTTCTAAAAGTTTTGGATGGATTCGGATGAAAGTTGGTGGATGAGTTGGGGAGGTGATAAGAACAAGCTGATTAGATGTTAGTTAATGTCTGGATTCAGATCCGACCTATCAGTGGGATACAAAACCTAAAATGTTCAGTCTGGCAGAGGTATGTGCTCTCCTGAGTGCCGTTCTAGTTGTTACATTGGATTTGTGAACATTTATTGGAGTTACAGGAAATAGAATGCTTATATAATCACAGCCACTGATATTTTCAAGCAGTTTGAGGTGTTTATGCCTCTTTGGCACCAAAATCATAATATGTGATTCTCATTAGCATGTATGGTGCTGCATCAGCAGTATGGGTGATTACATGAATTAGCGCCGGAGCCATATGTAGAGAGGCTCTGGCCATCCGTCGTTCTGAGCAAGTTTGTGTCTGATAGGTCCATCAAAATGCAATGACTCACACCAGCCATGTTGCTACCAACAGCTCAACTTATGCCAATGTCGTGTTTGTGTAGATTAATGAGGTTTGCCGTTCAGTTGTCTCCGTTAATTGAAAATATGCCCTGTTGCGATGCATTGCAACATTCGGATCGACAAGAGAAGGGTATCAATTTGCATCGATTCCCTGAGGATTCCGAAAGACGAGAAGAAATGGAGGTTAAAAGTTTGATGGAAAGACTGGAAAGGATGTAACAATTCATTTCTATGTCGGGTAGGATTGATGCATATCCTAGACGACAGGTATCCCATTATTTAATGACCTTTCATATTAGAGAGTTTCTGATAAGATGGATAATTTGAAAAAAAATTTTTTTTTTAACTTTCTGAAGGCCTCTTTTCAAGAGAGTCAGTATGAATGATTTGTATCAAATTATTTGTCCAATAAGAAAACATGAGCTCAACATATTTGCTTTAGAAATATGTTTTCAGATCATGTAAAACAACCAGACCGACAGTGGTAAATCCTTTCAACTACTTTCATATGTAGCACTTGGCTGGCAAGGGGTAGCAGCATTAGGTGTTGGGCATGGCTGTGCCGTTGATGCAGTGCACTCAGTAAGTTAGAGCAGGAATTTTTGTAATTTGTTCAGAGTGCTGATGATAGCTCATCCACTCTTCACCAAGGACACCTTGAGGTCTTTAACGTCCACCAAGTAATACTGGCAGACGGGTTTCCCAGTTTAATGTCCACTGTAAATCCCTGAATGTGTTACACAATTATCTTGGATTGTATGTTCATCTTTGGATTCGTTACACTTGGTTCCCTTTCTTATCAATTCAGACTCCAATGCTATATTTCATATGTGAGACTAAAGTAGCATTCTGATAATGACATATCATATATTTTGAAGAGGAATCATTTATTTCTAGAAATGACAATTAAGAATTGACACCAGGGAACACCAGGGCCAAGAAATCCACACGATTTAAAGCATCATTATCTACCTTTATTTACAGTGTGTGTGTGTGTGTGTGTGTGTGTGTGTGTGTGTGTGTGTGTGTGTGTGTGTGTGTGTGTGTGTGTGTGTTGTGTGTTGTGTGATATGTATATATATATATATATATATATATATATATATAATATATATATATTAATAAATACACTACCGGTCAAAAGTTTGAGAACACACCCATTTTTCCGGTTTTTACTGAAATTTAAGCAGTTCAAGTCCAGTGAATAACCTGAAATGGTACAAAGCTAAGTGGTAAACTGCCAGAGGTTAAAAAAAGTTTAGGTTACCAAAAACTGTAAAATAATGTAAATTCAGAGTTGTTAAAAAAGGCCCTTTTCAGGGAACAAATAATGGGTTAGCAACTGCAGCTGTTCTACAGCAATGGAAGTAAATTAAGCCTTGAAAGTTGATGCAAACAATTCCTACAGGTGTCCCAACTTTTGTTGATTCGTTACAAACCTCTGTCTATATAAAAGCAGTGTTGGAACAGACTGTGTTGCTACACCCTCTGAAGCATTATTGGACAATATTGCACTGCAGGAAGTGGTATATTGCTATCATAATGGCGAGAAAATGACAATTAACAAAGGAAGACAGACAGACCATTATAACCCTTGAAAATGTAGGTCTTTCCTTTAGAGAAATTGCAAAGAGGCCAAGGTGTCATGAGTACATTTCTACACCATCAAAAGGCACTTGGAAACTGGAGGAAACTCTGACAGGAAGAGGTCTGGCAACCCAAAGCCACAACACAATCAGAAGACAAGTTTCTGAGAGTCAACAGCTTGCGTGAAGGCGGCTCACAGGACAGCAGCTTCAAGCACAGCTTAACACTGGTCGAAGTAAGGAAGTCTCAGTTTCAACTGTGAAGAGAAGACTTCGAGCTGCAGGTTTACAGGTCGAGTGGCAGTAAGAAAGCCATTGCTAAGATGGCAAAATAAGAAAAAGAGGCTTGCCTGGGCCATGAAGCACCCCCAGTGGATGAATGAAAACTGGAAGAAGGTCTTATGGACCGATGAATCAAATTTGAAATCTTTGGTTCATCACGCAGGGTTTTTGTACGCCGTCGAGTAGGCAAAAGTATGGTTCCTTTGTGTGTGACACCAACTGTCAAACATGGAGGAGGAAGCGTGATGATCTGGGGCTCTTTTGCTGAATCCAGAGTGTGACTGCACAGAGTGACTTACACCCTGAACCAAAAGGGCTACCACAGCATTTTGCAGTGCCATGCAATACACTCTGGTCAAGCCAAGTTGGTCAGGGGTTCTCCTACAGCAAGATAACACCCAAAACATACTCCAGGCGATGTCAGAACTACCTGGGAGAAAAGAACAAGAAAGTAGGCTTCAAATCATGGAATGGCCAGCACAGTCTCCAGACTTAAACCCCATCGAGCTGGTTTGGGATGAACTGGACAGAAGGGTGAAAGCAAAGCAACCTACAAGTGCAACACATTTGTGGGAACTCTGCAACAGTGTTGGGAAGAACTTTCGAACAATATTTGATTTCATTGTAGAAAGAATGCCACGAGTATGTTCGGCTGTTATATCTGCAAAAGGTGGCTACTTTGACGAGTCAAATTTTTAGATTAAATTTTGTTCAACAAAACGATTCCATGATTTCTTTTTTATCTGCAATTGTTTATTTGTTCTATGCTTTAATTTCAGAGTACATTGAAACATTAAAACCTGCTTCAATTTCAGTAAAAACTGGAAAAATGGGGGTGTTCTAAAACTTTTGACCGGTAGTGTATAGTCGTGTCCAGGGGGTTAAAACCCTACCTGGACGGATGGCAAAGCTTCTCCCTTGAAGGCTACAACCGAGACTCG
>CM068956.1:20686818-20709103 GCA_035128595.1 Eptatretus atami | reverse complement strand
TTATTGGACACAGCTACAGCAACTCCTTGAGTATGGTAACCATCAGAGCGACCAGACCAATAGTACGTGTTACCACCCACCATGATCTCGCCGCAATCCGATCGCCGAACCTCAGAGAGTGCTGCAATACCGATGTTCGAACGCTTGAGCTCAGATGCCAACAGAGACAGGTGATCATCTTCTCTTCGGGATAGGACATTCCAGGCACTCACCCAATGGGACCGCCTCAGGTTAACCCAAGGAGACCGCCGTCTGGTGGATGACACCTCAGCACCACTCTGACACACTCTCCCGCAATCTGACCCGGGAAGGTTACCTCGTGGTTTCCCTCCCATCATCAAAGTTTGGGGGTCCTGAAGGCTTTGCCCCAATCCCATCATCTTGTGAGCTGCCCTGCGAAGGGCAGCTGCACAAGAGGTACTCCCACGGAGTGGGTTTTCAGATTTATTTTTTTTGCTTTTGGAATATTTTGTGGAATGAAGGGTTTATCGGTGGCCGGAGTCCAAATCCTGCCACCAACCTCCTAATAAAAAGTACCCCAACTGCAAGAGGACGTCCGCAGACACAGTTGGACAGTAGATATGGATGGCCGTTGGTTCACAAGGAGCTCCTCCGCCTTTGACAGGTTTTGTTCTTCATCCTGTTGGGTGTCCATATCATACACCCTCCTCACCAAGAAACTTGGTGGGGAGACGGTTTAGTCACCGACACACCTGACCATGGAACAGGTTAGTGCAGGTTTACACGGTACCTGTAGCAAGTCACAGATCTAATCTGACCTGACCTGACAACAACAACAAAAATCGACTGACCAATATACTTGGAAATCTTCGATTTTTGCCAAGTATCAACACGACATATGGGAATGCAAGCTGGAGTCAACATGAAGCATTGCTTCAATGAGAACATAAATTAAGGTAACCTGATCAGCCTGCTGTCACTACATCAATATTTTTAAACTCCATCGAATATCCCATCTCATTTTATCAAATCAGCTGCAATCTGTCTTGGACTGAGCACTAAGTCTGGCTTCTGACAGGAGCCGCAAACCAAGGGTCTTTGCAATTTGGATGCAAGTTTCATCAAAATCAGGAAGACAGTATCTGTTTTCTAAAGACTGAATTATGAAGTTGGGTTTTCTCTGCTATCACAGCAATAGCTTTCTCTGATACAATTCCATCCGGTCTTCCAGGATTGCACACCCTCAAACACCAATGGACTGCACTATCAGACCCCAAATTAAACTGACTGTCTGATCATCTACCTGTATATTTGTTTGTGCACCTGTACTACAGGTTATGAAAAACATGATGTTTCAATCCAGTTTCATCCTTCCTCTCACACCATCAAGTTCACTGAACTTCACAACTATACCCATCCATGTGTTTAAAAAAAAAAGATTTTCTTTCTGACACATCCTATTGGACCAAGCGACTGGTAATGCCCCGAGTTTAGGTTCTGTTTTCTTTTCACTCCACAAAGTGTTATTTCAGGACCATTCCTTCTTGATGTCAGGATACTGTATGACACCGAGTCTGCTGTTAACAAAACAAACCAAAAAAAAACACAATACAGTCCATATTGGATCATGTGCTGGTCATTACCGAGGTGCAGTACTTTGTGGTAATTGTGGAGCACTGGGTGGTTGAGATGGTGTGAGCACAGAGAGCTTGGCCGAGCAGATGATGTTGCCACGGAAATTGAATGCGAGCACGGTATAAATCCCTTCATGCTCATGATGAGCTACACCAATGTGGAGAGAAGTACCCCCATCCGGAGTCACTTGGAGGTTGTTGTCAGGTCCAGGACAAATTTGTTGCCCATCTTTATACCACATAATCTGTAAATGAGAGCAAATAACTTTAAAGTTTTCATATCGATATAGATGATGAGAAATGGGCTTGGAAAGGGTGAAAATATATACCCATCAATCAGGACCATACTCTGTGCAGAGCGTTGGTGCTGCGTAAGCAGTCTCCTTGGCTATTGGGCACAATCCTGGACGGGTCGCCACTCCGACACAGGATACCAGCAAGCTGGTTCTCATTTTGCCAACCTCAGAAGGATGACAGGCTGAGTCAACCCCACCTGGTATTAATTCAACAGCCGAGTGGGATTTGAACTCAGGACCCGAGTATCCCAAGCTCACCACCCTAACCATTAAGCCAACACCAGGCATAAAATATATATATATGTGTGTGTGTAGAATAGATTGTCAGTGAGAATGTGAAGGATGGAGAAGCTGAGTGGTGTGCGGGGTGGAGAGGGTAGGGGACTGCAGATAGCAGTGAGCCACCGCCATGAAAGGCCACAGGAAAGAACAAGATAAGATTGACACAGGAAGAGCAATTGTACCACATACAAGTGGAGAAAATGGGGACAAATAGAGGTGAATAGAAAGTTTATTTTGAGGATATTTTAACAAGAATTAGGTAAGTTGATGAACGGGTTTGACAAACCAAAAAAAAGAGGCAAACTCAGCATATCATGTAATAGCAGTCTCTGTAATGGATCATTTCAGTCTGCATTCAGTGGACAACATAAAACAATGGGTTTTATCAGCTGGAAGTCAATAAGTACAGTATATCTATCACCGTGGGAATTGAGGAGCGTCATTTGAGTACTGGAAGGTTAACATCAACTCTGAAATTGATAAAATACAAAGTGAACCAAAATACAGGCTGGTATGAAGCGGCATTAGGAAATCATACAGGACCATCAAAAAAAAAACAATAGGTGTACCTTCGGTGCTGGGTATGCAAAGACTTGGCAAGACAATATCACTGGCCTCCCCTCTTCAACCTCCATGCTCCTCATCCTGCTTTCAAAGCGTGGTTCACAAGCTCGATCTTCAGCAGGGTCATCCAGTTTTTGCTCGCCGTCTTCACCGATTAGCTTGTTCAGATTTAGCTGGACAATCCGCATCTCGATCTCCCGAATAAGCCGTGCTTCAAATGCCGATTCGGACCACGCCTAAGGAGCAGAAAATAAATTTAACCACTGTTCCAAGTTATCTGAACCAAAAGCTAATCAATTCGTCCTTCTCACACACTGAACGTGTCCACCAAATTTCATCCAAATCCGTCGACAACTTTTTTGAGATATCTTGCTCACAGACAGGACAGACAGACAGGGGTGAAAACATGACCTCCATCCACCTTTGGTGCTGAAGGTAATGTTGACTCTCTGTGTTCTAGTAATTATACTAAACAAGAGGTAGGATGTTGAAATGCGCTCACCAATCCCAGGTGTCATGCAGAACCCAAAGTTCATTTAACCATCTATCACCTGTTTTAACCTGATGTGCAAAGGACCATTTGGCATGCTGTACCTCAAGGAATGAGCTGAAAGAGTTACCTTCCACTGGGAATGAATCACCAGTTTTACTCTCTACCATCCCACCTCTCAAACTATGAATGCGTATGGTTCACATGTCAAAGCAATTCTCGGATTACAACAATAAAACGATGTATTATTACTATACACCATACTCAAACATTCAACACAATGTCGGACACACAAAGGGAAATCTTCTCTCAGGCTTCTTTGTGGAGTGTGTGGCAAGTCAGCCGTATAGAGGTTGGAAAGTGCTGGAGCAAGAACAGACCCTTGGGGTTCACCATTCTTCAGAGTCCTGGTCCGGTCGGGTAGTCCGTTTATCAGCACACGAAAACAGCGGTTGGAGATGATATCATTGATGACTTGTACCATACAACTGTCTTGAAGAGCATTATATAGCTTGAGAAGCAGGCCGCGGTGCCATCCCATGTCATAGACAGATGAGAGATCGATCATGAGTGCACCACATTTCTTGTTGGCCTCAAAAGGATCCTCAATATGTTCCGTGACAGCCAGCACCTGATCTTCTGCACTCTCTGTGTTTCCTGAAACCTGCTTGTTCTTTCGGGAGAACTTGCTCAAGCAGTGGCTCTATCCAGTTCAGCATGACCCTTTCAAACAATTTGAAGGTAACCGACAGGAGCGAGATGAGACGGAAGCTCTTTCGGTCGTTTTTCGGCTTGTTGGGATTGGGGATAGCTACAACATTAGCTCTCGTCCAGACCAGTGGGACTCGAGCCATTGCAAGGCAGTGTGACGTGAAGGTCCTCAACCAGTCTAGAAGATGAGCGCCTGCATGGATGACCTATTCAGCATGAATGTTGTCTGGGCCTGAAGCCTTACCAAGCTTGAGTTTATCAATTGCAGTCTCAAGTTCAGATGGTGAAACTTCTTTGGTGAGGCAAAGATCAACAGATGGTGAGTGCCTAATCTCCTGAAGTTTGGAGTTGACATTGCAGGAGAAAGCTTTCTCCGGCTGCGGATATTTGCCATTGTTAACGAGTGTATGGGCAATTAAATCTGGAGTAACAGAGGAGGTTTGTTGTTTTGCTGTTCTCCCAGTTACGCGATTGATCAGCTGCCAGGCTTTGCAGCTTGAGTGGGTGAAATTGATGCTTTCAACAGCTTCTCACCATCATGACTTGTGAACCTCATCCAATCGGGATTTTAACTTGGATGCGCGAGAGGTTACCTCCTCTTTATCTATTTGCACTCAGGATCCCAGCCTGGTATGTATGTTGTGCGGAAACCACGGAGAATGAAGAACTTAAAGGCGACACTGATGCCATCCCAAAAAGAAAGATATGCCTCCTCGATATTGAGGGAGTCTGGGGGAGTCAGTGTGGGTGCCTTGTCATTTGCCATTTCCCTGTAGCCATCCCAGTCCACCTTGTGGAAATTCCAGCTTTTAGCTGGAAGGGAGGGTGTGGGGGGCAGTAGAGGGGCTCCCTTAATGAGGACAGGTCTGTGGTGGGAGTGTGGAAAACGATCTAAAACCAGTCTTGGCGGTGTTGCAATGCTGTCGCCCTGCCACCACACCAGATCGGGGTTTCTATGGTGTTCCAGCGGCTTGATTGGAAAGTTGCTGGTTCACGACAATCAAAGAGAAGCGTGAGATCAGACTGGGATGCCCAGTTACAAAGTTCCCCACCATTTGTTGTGGTGTAGTTATAGCCCCGATCCTTATGTTGGCGATTGAAATCACCTATAAAAGAACAGGGGGTGGTGCACTGGGGAAGTCACAAGATCAGAAGAGTACTGATGGTGGCTTGAACATATTGATGGTGTGTCGAGGCCCTGTATTTTAATGACGTGCCATTGCAGATCAGGCAGGAGCTGACATTGCAATTACTGTGTGGCCACAGACAGAAGACTTGATGTAATTTGCATTACCATGGTGCTGGCTGCCTGGAAAGGCCAGCGATTTGAAGACAGGTATTGTTTGCTTTACTTTCATTGCAAAGGTGTATTTCTTGGAGCAGAATTACAAGTGCATGATTTGTGGTAGCCATGTAGTGGAGTACATCACACTTATCAGGCGTGAACCACCCAATGTTAAGTTGCAGAATCCCTGGAACAGCAATGTGGTAAAGGCTCATCTTATTGAAAATGACTAGTCCAAGGAGGTATATGCACAGCATGCAATAGGTCAAAGTTAGCTTTGAAAAAAGCTGTTTGGTTGTACCAGCACGAAGTACTGGAGAAGTTCAACACTGCTCGAATTTACTTCGGTACTCTGATAAAACACAGAGAAAACCCGAGGGTGGACTGAGAAAACTACAACTCGTCAGCCGTCAGACATTTCTGGGATGGACTGCGTGGAGTTCAGTTGTAATACTATCCGAGCTCTTCAGCCATTGGGTTTGAAGGCTTCATTACATTATTGGTATAATATATATATATATATATATATATATTGTTACGGCTGTGGAAATTCGCAAAACCACCATTCAGGTCCCGTAGGTGAGGTATCTTTTAAGTACATGTATAGTTAGCCCCAAACCCGTTGTTTAGAGGGAATTAATGTGATTCATTCGGGTTGCGACGCTTTGAGTTAGGCATTTTTCTGTTCTTATTGTTATGTTGGTGCACAAAACAACAACGAACATCGCCACAACCAACATCTCCACGATCACTCCATTCACTCCACGACGCCAACAACCTCGACGCCAACAATCACTCCACTCACGCCACGACGCCACCTTCCACAACTGCGCTACCAGCATCTTCACCCCTCGCCATTCATCGAGCATCGTGCGGTCACGATCTCCGCGGGACGGATGGGCGAGGCAGCGGCAGCAACCAGTGCGTGAAGGGGCATCTCCCGCCAAGATCTCCCCCCGCGCAAACATCTCCCGCCCAAAACGCCCGCGCGAACATTTCCCGCTTGAATCTCGTTCCCCTCTCCACCGAAGTGAGGAGAGGGAGGGGGTGGCGTGTCCTCTCCCGATTGGCGGGTGCGCATGTGACGCGCTCGAACGGGGCGGGCGCGGGGCGGAGAGGGGGAAGGACCTCCCTACAAAAGAGGTGGACAGACAGAGTTCCTGAGGGGATCGTTCGAAACTGGAGGGCAGCCGAAACTGAAGGGATCGTTCGAAACTGGAGGGCAGCTCGAAACTGAGGGGATCTTCGAAACTGGAGGGCAGCTCACTGAGAGGATCGTTCAAAACGGAGAGTTCCAGAGAATAGCTCGAAACCGGGAATCGTTTCTACTGGTCTCGTGTGTGCATCGCCTGTTCGGTTCTTTTTCTTCTCTTTTGGTTCGGTTGTGCACGGGGCTTCTCGAGCCTGTCGGTGCCGTCCCTGGACGGAGCGCCTGCCATTCCCCACCCCGTCCGCACCGAGATAGCGGGCGAAACCCGATCGAGTTCCCCCAAAACCCCGTCGAGCTGTCGGGCGCAGCGCGAGATACGCGCGGCACAAGCTGGTCGGTGCACCACGCCGAGGGGACTCGAGGCTGCGGTCGCCAAGGTGGACGACGCGCACAGGGAAGTCCGACTTCCTTCCTTCTTTTGCTTTGGTGTAAATGTGTGTTGGGCCGTCTGTGAAGTAAAACTGTATAAGTGTTGCCGTGTGTACGCGTTAGTCGGTTGTAGCTCTGCGTCATCGTTGCTATATGTGCATTTCTGACTGTATGGCTGTATATTGTTGCTATCCGTGTGTGTGAAATAAATGGCTTTGTGTTGAATTGTTCCCCGTTTCGCTGCGTCCTTTCCTTCGTTGAAACTCCATCTTGCTTCACGTAAAAGGGTTCGTAGTGGGCGTGATACGCCGATAATTAATTGGAACCGTCGAGGCCGACGATAACACCGCTCGGTTATCCCGATAGCACGGAACGGACCGCTTAAGCGGTTCTGTCGAAGTCGACCTGCGGCGAGGTGCGATCGCCCGGTTTACCATCCGCGTGGTACTTAGTAGGTCGAGTTTGGCGAACAACCCTTACCACGCGGGTGGCCGATTGGCACGATCGTGGTGAGGTCGAAAGGCCCACCCGTGACTGGCTCGGGCGATAGTTCCCGGAGGGTCACGACAGAATTGTCCGTCCGGTGGGCGAGGCGGCCGCCATTCGAGTCACGTGGCCGTTCGCACGCCGGGGCGCGAATTCGCAACTATTAAATAATATATATATATATATATAGAATATATATAAATATATATAATTCATCTGATCGAGCGAACTCGGGCATATATATAGGGTTATTGTTGCTCAGAAGGGCATCCGGCGTAAACTGTGCCAAATCAGTATGCGGATCATAATGGATGATCCGCTGTGGCGACCCCTAACGGGAGCAGCCGAAAGACGAACAACATATATATATATATATATATATATATATATATATATATATATATATATGTATATATATACTGTATACATAATAATATATATATATATATGCACAAGCAAATACCACCCATCAATTTGCTGAGGGAGTACGAATGGGGGGGGGGAGGGGAAAAAGAGGGGGAGGAGAAAGAGAAGGGATGAGAAAGAAAGGGAAGAGAAAGAGAGGAGTGAAGAGAGAGAGAGAGAGAGAGAGAGAGAGAGAGAGAAGGAGAGAGAGAGAGAGGTGGGGGAGAGAGAAGGGGAGAGTGAGGAGGTGGTGGGAGAAAGAGAAGGGAGAAGGGGGAGCAAGGAGGAAGGGGGAGCAAGGAGGGGTGGGGGATCGAGGCGGGAGGGAGAGTGAGGAGGAGTGAGTGAATGAGGAGGGAGTGAGAGTGAGGAGGGGTGGGGGAAGGGAAGGCAGTGAGAGATGAGAGGAAGAGAAGGAAGATGTGTGGTTGAGCATTAATTATGATTCATACTGTTCCATTAAAATGCTTCTGTACAGAATAAGAGTGAAGATGGAAACAAAATAATGTCTGAAATCAATTTTCTACCAGTCATACTATAAATACCGCCCAGAGACAAACACCGCCCGGACATGTTCGGAGACAAACACCGCCTGGAGACGAATATATATGTATATATATATAATTATTTTTTTCCTTATGTGCCTTTACAGATGAATGTGCAGTGGAATTATAACCTGGATTTCTTAATGTGATACAATGTATTTTTTTGGCACAATAAATTCCTGTCTGCTCTCAAGCATAAATTATGTAATTTAAAGCACAAGAGATCGTTTGACTCACCTGATCCTTGGGAGATGGCACACTCATTGTCTTCATTGCAGACTTCTTTTGATGGTGTTTCAGTATTTCACGACCAAGGTGTGCAGCTGCCGTCGTATCGACTTGAAGAGGCTTAACAGTTGCCACTCCATTCTGTTTCACAGGCAGCTTTCCATGTTTTTTGAAGGCTTCATAATCGGCTGGTCATGCAATAATGGACAGAAAATAACAAGGTTATTCTCAGACTCATCATATGTGTAATGCATTCAAAGTGAACTAATAACTCTGATTGCGTAACCATTTTGTGTCTCCTTGTGAGTATTTTGACAGCTGTCAGGTCAAACATGACGGTCATCGGGTGGTATAATTGTACAGATTACATCACTGGTCAGTATTGTTACCTGCACTGTTTGGAACAAACACATTTTGATACTATTTTAACACTCGATGTGAGGCTCAGTCAAGCACAATTTATTCGCCCCCATTTGACTTATTCCGAAACGGGGGCTTATGGTTTTGATTTTCGTGTCCGTGCGTGCGTGCATGCGTGTGTGTGTGTCCGCAACCATATCTCAGACATCTATTGACCAAATTTATTCATACTTGGCACAAAGACAACACATGCACATCATTTTTTTTCGATGTCAGATCCAAGATGGCCGACTGGCGGCCATTTTAGTTGAAAAAAGAAACCCCGACGTCGAACACGCCCTCAACCATTTCTCAGAAATGCATTTACCGATATTGTTTAAACTTAGCAACCTGATAAAAAAAAATGATGGCTTACATAAGTATGTCATTTTGTTTTGAGATCTGATTCAAGAAGGCCGACTAGCGGCCATTTTAGTTGTAAAAAAAAAACCTGATGTTGAACATGTCCTCAACCATTTCTCGGACATGCATTTAACGATGTTACTCAAACTTGGCACTCAGATAAATGATGATTGCTTACATATGCTTGTCGATGTTTTTTGACATCAGATCCAATATGGCTGATTAGCGGCCATTTTGTTACATAAATGTGTCCCCAACCATTTCTCCGACATGCGTGATCCGATTGTTGTTGCCCAACTTGGCACAAGCACAGTCAAGTACACAATGGCATACATTTGCACCTTACTTTATTTTGCGACCTGAACAAAGTGGCCAACTGGAGACGGGCAGCCATTTTAGATGTAAAAAAAAAACCTGATGTTGAACACGTTCTGAACCATTTCCCAGACAAGCATTTACCGATGTTGTTCAAACTTGCCACACAGATAACAAATAACGGCTTCATAGGCACATCGTTTTTTTTTTTTTTTGAGACCAGATCAAAATGGCGACTGGTGGCCATTTTGTTACTTAAATGTGTCCCACAACATTTTCAGACATGCATGGCCCGATTTTGTTCAATCTTGGCAAAGCACAGTACATATGGCACACATGTGCCCCTCACTTTAGTTTGCATATGATCAAAGATGGCTGACTGGTTGATTGGGGCCATTTTAGTTGTCATAATATTGGTCTAGCCCCTTAACTCTGGAGCAAAATTACAAAAAATAATGGGGGCTGAGATTTTATGTCTTTACTTGTTTTATATGCTACTGAGCAGACACAGATGGCAGATCAATCAGCTACCGAGACATAAATATGCCATGACAAGCTGTTTTTTTTTAAGTCTTAGAAAACTCTCTGACTTCTTCAATCCGTGCTCCATTTTCGCAGATATTCAAACTAGGATCTTTAACGTCAACCAATTAATCCTGGGAGATGGGATGCCCCGTTAACGTCTATCCGAGGAATGACACACACACACAGAATCTCTGCATGTGAAACACCAGAATACATGTGAAATACTAACAGCTGGGCCGATATTCAAACGAGGCTAGGAAGCTCAGAGATGAGTGTGCGTACATTTAGGTCATCCTGCCGGTCCATAATGAAAAAAAGAGAAAAGAAACCGAACTTGTGAAACCAAGCAAAACATAAACTGTTTTCATCATTGTTCACTTCTATACTGAGCAAGTTTAACACACAAAAGTGGAAATCAGTAAATTGGCAGAAGTCTGGTACTGAAAGGAAAAGCAACAGAGGGATTATATAAGATTGGGGAGAAAATCTTATATAAGAGGTGGGGATTGTAAAAAAAGAAACAATCAACCATATTGTTTAGCCCATTCCCTGTGCCAAATTAATAATTTGACCAAAAGGTCAAAAGGTCAAAGGTACCATTTAGCATATGGAAGAAGTTATATTATGAGCTATATTATGAGATATAGCTATATCAACATAGCTATATTATGAGAATATGGGAAAGGTAAATTAATAATTTTGTTCAAAGTTCAAGAGGTCAAAGGTCAGCATCATATCAGATCAGCAATTTTCATTATTATTATTCTTCGACCCTTGTTTGGCCTTTTTGATTGTTTTTTAAACATTTTGTTTTCGTCTATTATTTTTTTAAACATTTTGTTTCTTAGAAACCACTTGTCCGATTGACGCAAAATTTCAGGGTAGGAGCGACTGGAGAATATTCCCATGGAGAATATTCTAATGACAATTGTGATGTCATTGGTCACATGGTTGTGGCAGCCACCTTGGATTAAACACAAAAGAATTTAAAAAAAATTAGATCTCTGAAACCACTGATCAGAAAAATTTGAAACTTGGCACATCTCATTCTACTCCAATGGGGAATAAGGGATTGTAAGGATGACATCATCGTTGAAGTGGTAGACCAGCCATAAATGTTTTTATCAAAATCCTTGTTCACCATTGAGATTCAGTGTGTACGTCCAGACCGTAACATTTGTACCAATTGAGCTTTTGTCATCAAATCTTCAACAAACCACTATTATGAGATTATGGAGAACACGAATGAATAAAATGTACAATATTTTTAAACTGTCGTTTTCATCAAATTTAGTTAGAGTACAAAGCAGACATGAATGGGCGTTGCATTTTGAGATGCTTTCTAGTTATATTTGTGATAGGTTCAATGGACCCTTACAATTAATGATATTGAAGCTTTATCCACAATCATATGCTGACCTTTCTCGAGTAACAAGCTCGAAGCTTGAGCCTCCCCATGCTTATTGCGAGCCACACAAATGTACTCTCCAGCATCATCAGGAAATGTGATAGAGATGTCCAGATAGTAATCACCGCTACTTGCGTCTGAGCGCATCTTGTATCTGCAATGACATTGTTGTTCATGAACATGTAAACGACCTTACATCTTACTCCACATTGTTTCCAGAAAGCATAAACCACAATGAGTATTTACAAGTGTGTTATAAACACAAAACGATATAGTCCCTGTGTATTGACAACCGAAAATGTAACAAACTATCCAAAAACTCCAGCAGGAAAGCTCAGATGTAGTGTGCTTACCACCGAGTTATCTGTCTCATGTAATTAAATAAATATGTTCCCATGCAATTGGAACTCCAACACAGGAAGAGGCTACAATTATTATTATTATTACAGTGATCAAATGTAATATAATTATTTAGACATCATAATTAAGATTGTTCATAAAATGCTTAAATTATTAGAAAAGGACCATGCAGGTAAACAAGTTTTTTTTAAATGGAAGTCAGGTCATTAACTTAGTCAGGTCATTTTTTACCCTGTAGAGATGGTAGGTTAATGCACCTTAACCAAAATAAACAATTCCGTTTTGGTGCAAAGCCAGCATTGTTGTCATGCATGTCGTGGCCGCAGTTTGCAACATCCGAGGGTGGAACTCCTTCCTGTGAGTTCAGATGGAAGATCAGGGTCGAGTGGATTCCCATTCTCTTAATCTTCCGCAAATGTAGTTTAGAGGTGAAATACACCAAGGAACCATGAACCCCGCCTTGCGTACAAACAAATAATTTATTATAGGCAAGCAAGGCCAAAACAACTAATCCATCCACCTTTCAGGACCATACTCTGAACAGAAAGAGCATCAATGTTGCCAAAGCAACCTTCTGGGTTGCTGGGCACAATCCTGGACGGGTCACCACTCCAACACTGAATACTCGAATGGCTCAAACTTCCCAAGCTGAGACTCATTTTGCTGACCTCAGAGGGATGACAGGCTGAGTCAACCCCACCTGGTATTAATTAAATGGCTGGCAGGATTTGAACTCAGGATCCTAGGATCCCAAGCCGGCCACCCTAACCATGTTAGGATTCCAAGACTGCCACCCTAACTATGAAACCAATGCCAGGCATTAACAAGTGACACACAGTGATAAACTAGAAGGGCACTCAGCCGAACGCATACCTCCACCACACAATGCCTGATCCACGAGAACATATCGGACCCAATACATTTTTGAAATATCATGCTACACAGTACTATATCGTTTTTGGCCCGATCTCTCAATGGTGAAGAATCACTTTTAAAAATAAATAATTCTCGTATCCAGATCTGGATTCAGATCTTCACCAAAATCGAATCAATTCGTCCTTGTCAAACACCAAACATGTCCACCAAGTTTCGTCCAAATCCGTCGACAAACTTTTTGAGATATCATGCTATATATCAGTTTAGCCCTATCTCTCAATGGTAAAGAATCAGTTAAAAAATTATCAGATCCGGATCCGGATTCGGATCTTCACCAAAATTGAATCAATTCTTCCTTGTCACACCCCAATGTGTCCACCACGTTTCGTCCAAATCCATCCACAATTTTTGAGATATCGTGCTATATATCATTATTAGCCCTATCTCTCATTGGTTAAAAAAAAAAAATCACTTAAAAATTCTAGTCGTCGGGTCCGAATCCAGATGTTCACCTAAATCAAATATCAGTTCGTCCTTGTCACACACCCAACATGTCCACCAAGTTTCGTCCGAATCCGTCAACTTTTTGAGATATCCTGCACACAAAAACAAACCAAACAGACAAACAAGAAGATGTCGTGCAGAGCACGATACTTGCAAGATCTATAAAACAAATTTGACCTCAAAAAGAATCGGTGGTTGAATTAAATGACCAAATATGAAACTCCTCTTCAAATTTCAAGTCAATCGGATGAAACTTGAGGATTTAAAAAATCTCACCGAGGTTGTTGTCCTTTGGCCTATGTTGACCTTTTGACCTATTCACCTCAAAAACAATAGGCTTCTTCCTTATGGCAAACTCTACCATATGCTGAAGTTTCGTGAAAATCAGTTTAAAATTGTGACCTGTAGGTGACAGACAAACAGACAAACAGACAGACAGACAGACAGACAGAATAACAAAATCGACTGAACAATATACTTGAAAAATCTTCGATTTTGCAAGTTACAAACAAACAGACAGAGGGGTGAAAACATAACCTCCTTCACCTTCGGTGGTGGAGGTAATAATCAATGATAATCCCAAAGGACTAGTCAAGAATCTGGGCTGGTAGGATGATCTAGACTGGAGGTACACACACTCACCTCTTAGCTGTCTCGCCTGGGTTTGAATCCCGACACAGCTATAAACTACCATCCTGGTGTTTCACAGGTGGGTGATTCATCAATGTGTGTGCCGTCCCTCAGATGGACGTTAAACTGATGTCCCATCTGCCAACATTCGTTGGTGGACGTTAAATATCCCACAGTGTCCTTCGTGCAGAGTAGGTGGGCAATGGAACTCACCCCTTATAAAGGGAAGACGAGAAGAAGACTTTTTCTTCTTTGGTCATATGCAACACAAGGGTGTGGGGAAGCGTCATTGGCTGAGGGCATAGCTGTGTGCGGAACCAATGCCCTCTCCTAGCTTGGAGCAGGAATTTAGAATTTGGCCATGTTGCCAGAGATAGCTCACCTACTTTGGCAGATAACGTTGAAACATTAACGTCCACCAACGAATGTTGGCAGACAGGACACCCATTAAACGTCCATCCGAGAGACAGCACACACATTGATGAATCACCCTGCCTGTGAAACACTGGGATGAGAGTTGATAGCCGAGTCGGGATTCAAACCCAAGCTAGACAGCTTCGAGGTGAGTGTGTGTACCTTTAGGCCATAGAAGAAGACTGATAAAGCATTGTTAAAAAGATTGTTTGAAGAGAGGTTAAAATAATGTAAATGATGGGTGTAAATGCTGTTCGTTGGAGGGGTAAAGCATTGCTTATATGCAGTGAACTCGTTTGCATTAAGGAAAAAGCAGGGTTCGGAGTAGATGCAAATAATGGTATTAACCATGAGATAAAAATGTAAAGTTTTTACAGTTCTACCTGTAGCCTGAAGACAAGGGCATCTTCCCTTTTTTCCAGTAGGTATACGGTGGTGGGACACCCAGGACTTGACAGTGAAACGTGGCTGGCCAACCTTCCACCAAAAGCTGAGTGCTGGGCTTTTGGGCAAAAAGTGGGGGACTTTCTCCTGGTGGGAGCTCCTCAACAGGCTGTGAGCTCATTTGTGGTTCACTTGATGGAGCAGGTACAGGTATGACAGGTTGCCTGGAACGCATGTGGCCCACATATGTTATAGAGGATTTTCAGGCAAGTGAACACGTGAACACATCACCGTAGGGAAAGAAAATACTCACAATTATGTTGAGTTGAGGCAAAAAAAATGTCGGACTCATTGATAAATTTGCAATTCGCAGGAAAGTTATCAAGAAATCTCGATAATCACAAGAAAATGGTAATTAACACTGCATTGTATAAACTGTAGTTAGTTATTAGAAATATGTTTTCTGAACATGAATGTGCCACGCATGAGTGTTCATATAATTTAAAATATCGAAGAAGTATTTCACCGATTATACAACTAGTTGCAATGAATATTTAATAAACCACTCAAACCTATGTGTGGTTAAATTGACTCGAGTGGGAGGGATTAGTGGGGATGAATAATTGCCATCCATCCGTCCATCCGTCCACCCGTCCACACCATACTCTGCGCAGAGCGTTGGTGCTGCCTAAGCAGTCTCCTTGGCTATTGGGCACAATCCTGGACGGGTCGCTACTCTGACACAGGATACCAGCAAGCTGGTACTCATTTTGCCGACCTCGGAAAGATGAGAGGCAGTCAATCCCACCTGGTATTAATTCAACAGCCAAGCGGGATTTGAACTCAGGATCCTAGGAACCCAAGCTCAACACCCAAACCATTAAGCCAACACCAGGATTGACATCGAGGCAGAGTTTTGTTGCTATCATGAACATGGCCAGCCTTGGAGGACTTGTGAGCTTTGGTGCAGTGGAAGGAAAAATTAATGACAAAGGAAAAAGAGTGGAATTTCTCCCCTGGAAGTCAAGAAGGCAAATATATATTATATATATAATATATATATATATATATATATATATAATATATATTATATATATATAATGGAGACAGTAGACTTTAGGGGAAACAAATGGGTAAATTAACAGACATCACACGGCGAATAAATACATGAATAAACGAAAGGGGCACTCGGTAGAGCGCAGACCTCCGCCATGCAATGCTGGAGATTTTTTTTCCATATCGGAGATTTTTTTTCCATATCTATATTTTTGCATATCTACAATGGAGAACATATCGTGCCCAAATTTTTCCTTTTTGAATATCATATCGTTTTTGGCCCCGTCTCTCAATGGTGAAGAATCACTTTAAAAATGAATAAAATCTGGCATCCGGATCTGTAATTGCATCTTCACCAAAATCGAATCAATTTATCTTTGTCACAAACCCAACCTGTCCACCAAGTTTAGTCCAAATATGTCTGCCACTTTTTGAAATATCGTCCTATATATCTTTTTGACCCTATATCTCAGTGCTGAAAAATCACTTGAAAAACATTCCAGTAGCTGGATCCAGATATTCACCAAAATCTAATCAGTTCGTCCTTGGTCACACACCCACCCGGCGCACCAAACTTCATCCGAATCCGTCCACAACCTTTTGAGATATCTTGTACACAAACAAAATAAAAATGTCGTGCAGAGCACAATACGTGCAAAATCCACTCCCCCTCTCCAAAGGTTGCTATGGATACATCAAATTGTCCATTTAATCAACATTAAATTGACAATCTTAATCAAAGCTCACATCAATCGGATGAAATTGATTATTATTTTCAGATTGAATTTGATGATTTTAGAAGTTTGAGTTGACCTTTGACCTTTTGATCTCAAAAATAGTTGACTTCCCAATTAACCAGTGCACTATGATTGTTTTGGAATTGTGACCTGTAGGCGATTGACAGACAGACAGAATAACAAAATCGACTGACCAATATACATGAAAAATCTTCGATTTTGCAAGTAACAAACAAAAAAAGATGTCATAGATTGCATGATACTTGCAAAATCCATAAAACAAATTTGACCTAAAAAAAACAATTGTTGCTGAATTCAATGACCAAATATGCAAATCATCTTCAAATTTCAAGTCAACGGGATGAGAATTGTGGATTTTAGCAAATCCACCAAAGTTGTTGACCTTTGGTCTACGCTGACCTTCTGGTCGATGTTAACCTCAAAAATAATTTGCTGCTTGAATTCAGTGACCTGAAATGTAAATCCTCTTCAAATTTCAAGTCAATCAGATGAAAATTGAGGATTTTAGAAAGACCACCTTAGTTATTGATCTTGGAACTATGTTGACCTTTTGATCGATGTTGACCTCAAAAACAATTGGCTGATTTAATTCAGTGACCTGAAATGTAAATCCTCTTCAAATTTCAAGTCAATCAGATGAAAATTGAGGATTTTAGAAAGACCACCATAGTTATTGACCTTGGGACTATGTTGACCTTTTGGTCGATGTTGACCTCAAAAATAATTGCTGCTTGAATTCAGTGACCTGGAATATAAATCCTCTTCAAATTTCAAGTCAATCGGATGAAAATTGAGGATTTTAGAAAGACCACCATAGTTATTGACCTTGGGACTATGTTGACCTTTTGATCCATGTTGACCTCAAAAACAATTGGCTGATTGAATTCAGTGACCTGATATGCAAATCCCCTTCAAATTTCAAGTAAATCCCCTTCAAAATTCAAACCTCACGTGGAATCAAGTCGGAGAGTCAAGAGGGAGAAACAGTTGGGGATGGCTCGGATTCACACACGTGTAAAAAAATCAATGGGAAAAGGGCATGGAGATAGGCTGAGTCTGACACAGCATGTCAGAAGTAAGGATAGCACAACTTGGAGACAATTACAGACATGAATACACAAAAGATGGTCCAAATGTATTTATCGTGGAATGAGAGTGTAGTGTACACAACGAGTTTATCAGTCTGAGTTAACGTAGTCCATCACCACCTAGGAGTGTGTTGATGACTCCCATTTTATCACTTTATTGGAGCAATCAATCCGTTTTTGCACTTGATAGCAACACGAAACACAAGTGCAACGTTATTCCCTTGCCAGGTACTGCAACCATAGGCGCAACCACTCTCTGGTGTGTTGTGTTACGCTGCTTCAAGCAAGTGCCGGGCAAAATGTGGTGCTAAGTTCGTCACACGGTGGAGTGATGTTCACTGAAAAGGCTCAATAATAACCATGGTGAAAAGGTCAAAGTCTTCAAGCGCATAGTCTCTCGCCACACACGCTCATTCTGAACAAAAATACCACCGTTAACTGAACACGTGACGATCATGGCCCACTGCTATTATGGCCCATATACCCTACAATCCATGTCACATACATCACCATTATCCATAGCTATATTGTTGATTAATCATGAGGATATTTAATGACCACTTTTGTGCACATTAAGGCAAATTTGCATCAACGAAGACAAATATGAAAAAAAAAAATTCAAACTATACATTCCTCATGGCTCGTCGATCATATGTATGAAGTTTCACATCGATCTGGTATGCTGTTCTAGAAAAAAGATTTTTAAACGTTTTTATTTTCAATCCAATATGGGCACCAGACCACGCGACCGATGACATCATAAATGTAACCCTTCACTCACATTGGGTCGTAGATCAAATATTTGAAGTTTCAGATTTTTCGGAGAAGGATTTCGATTCAACCAATTGTTATAGCTGCAATACCACTTAACTGATGACGCCATCGACTCATCGTTATCACCCAAGAGGAGTTGATGACGTATGTCAAGTTTCAATTTTTTTCGTTGAGCGGTTTTGACATCACATTGATCAATTCATATTCTCTATGGGGAGTCTCTCCGATGTTTATTGGTTCACATCGATTGGACAAGCGGTTGCAGAAAAAAACATTTTTAAAGGGAAAATATGTAGACACGGATGGACACACACACACACACACACACACACACACACACACGCATTGCAATAGCCTCGCATCCCCTTGCAAGACTATTTAGTACCGTACTCAGTAGAATGCATACCCACAAGGCTGAACAGTTTGCTTTTTTTGTATACATAGTCGAGGCTCATGGAAGAGCTACAACGAGTGGCCTGAACGGAACAGGACGCAACAGGACAAAAGGAAAAACAGAGAGTGGGGGAAAACACCAACGGCAGAATCAAAGCCCAAGACAGAGGGAGGTGGACAAAGAATGTGTGTGGGGAGGAATGTGGGGCAGGAGAGGATGCATCGGGTGAACAAGATGGATACAGAAGAAAACTCTCAGGAAGGAAAAATGGAAATTTGGAAGAAGGAGGGATTGGGGTGGAGTGAGGGTTAATGAGGGTACAAAAGATAATGGTTTTGGATTGGGGATGATCTGAGATGGTGGTGAACAGCTGTCGTGAAGACCTGGAGGAAAGAATGCGATTGAAGAGAATGTAGAAGTTGGTTCCACAGGCAGGAAAAAAAAATGAGTGGAGGTGAGCAGTGATCCTGGATTCAGGTAGTTTCACCAAAAGGGGGTTGCTGATGGACCGTGTGTGCCCGACAGGGGGGGGGGAGGGGTAAAGCATGCAAAGAGCAGAGGGTGCAAGACCAGAAAGGATGTGGAAGAAAACAGAGAGACCACCGAACTGTCTGCAATGGCGACGTGATAGGCCCATAGACTCAGCTTCATCGGGGGAGATTTAGATAACCTTAAAGGCCTTGGTTTCAAAGGCGTCACTCAGAGAAAGACGTGAGGCAGTTGTGCCAGCCCAGAAGGGAGAGCAGTACTCCATCAAGCTGCAGATGAAAGCCTTGTCGGCGTACAGGAGATCAGGTGTGCCAGGGAAGGACATTGTATGACGGAGGATTGCCCAGTCAGCGGCTGGCTTCGGAGGCCAACTTTAAAATGTAGCTTGCCCAAGAAAGATCATGGGTGATAGTGAGACCCAGGAGTTTGAATGACTGAACTTCCTCAAGACGATTACTAATAAAGTAGAGGGGAGAGTTTGCTGGACGGTCCTTTCAGAGAGAGATAGTGAGAGAGTGAGATTTGTCAGGCAGGATTGAAAGAAATATTCCAAGTCTTTGACCATCTTGTGATTCTGTTATTGTCTGAAGAAAGGGAAGAGGCTGCAGCCTGCCAGTCTGAAGGATAAGGGATGTCATGGCAGAAGGTGGAGTCATCAGCAAATAGATAGAGGATTTTTCAGAGAGTCAGCGAGATTGTTGATGAAGATTCGGAATAGGACTGGGCCCAGAATGCTTCCTTGGGGCACTCCAGCCTTGACAGAGAGAGGAGATGAAAGGAATCCTTTAAGTGCCACATGTTGGTCAGTAAGCCATGTGTGGAGTTGGCCTTGGATGCTGTAGGCAGACAGTTCGGAAAATAAAGCAGGATGCGAGACTGTATCAAAAGCACGAGATATGTCCAGAGAGACGGCCCTGATCTCACGTCTGACATTGAGGGCCTCCATCCATTGTTGGTTGAGTCGAAGCAGCATGTCCAATGTGGAGTGACCTGCTCTGAATCCAAATTGGCGATCTCAGATGAGGCTGTTGGAGAAAAGGAAAAATTTCATTTCAACTGCGATGATGGATTCCATGATCTTGCTCATGAGTGGAAGTAAGCAGATAGGTCTGTAGTTATGGGGATCAGTTTTTGTACCTGATTTATGTTGTGTATCCCACTGATAGGCTTGATCTGGATCTGGATCTTAAGCAAAATCGAATTGGCTTGTCCTTGTCACCTACCCAACTCATCCAGCAAGTTTTGTTATCATCCGTCCACAACTTTTTGAAATATCACGCTACACATCGATTTGGGCCCTATCTCTCAATGGTGAAAAATAACTTTAAAAATCCCAAAAAATTATCGTATCCGGATGCGGATCTTCACCAAAATTCAATAAATTCATCCTTGTCACACACTCAACGTGTACACCAAGCTTCGTCCGAATCCGTCCACAGCTTTTGAGATATCATGCTATGTATTGTTTTTGGTCCTGTATCTCAATGGTGAAGAAACACTTTAAAAAATTCATATATCCGGATCCGGATCTTCACCAAAATCGAATCTATTGGTCCTTATCCCCTGTCCACCAAGTTTCTTCAAAATCTGTCCATCCCCTTTTGAGATATCCTGCTCACAGTCAGACAAATAAAGACAGACAGACAGACAGGAGTGAAAACATAACCTCCGTCCACCTTCGGTGGCGGAGGTAATTACTCGGAACAAATTTTTTTTTTCTTCTGAAGACCCCAAGTTATATTTTAAGTGAGATTTGGGGTAAATAATGACAATATTCATCTCAAAAGCACATATTCTGTATTATGTCGCTCTGCTGAGGTCATGTTAAGAAAAACTTGCAGCAACAGAATTTAACATGCGCTCTTACTCTTGTGCTGAATCCAATGTCACCTTCCAAGGTGCATCTTCTGCCACTTCCCCGTCCATTGCTGAAAGGCAAATAAAAGTGAAGGTAAATCTCTACCGAGAATGTACTATTAGTACATATGGCATGTCCTGCGAACTATCCACTTCTCTAACCTCACCTTGGACTTTCAGGAAGCATGTGGTGCGGACATGACCTGCAGGGTTACTGGCCACACAGCTAAAATGGCCACTATCTTCTGGAAAGACTTCAGCAATGGTAAGACTAGCAAGGCCTTTCTCCAATCGCAACTATCAAAAAACAAACAAACAAGGCAAAACAGCTGTAGTAATGGAGAAACATAAAATTTTGTGTTTGGAGGAGTTTTGTTCCAAGTGTATGGATGGGAAGAAACTTATCAAGTGCAATTTCAATGGTAAGTGAAATGTAGCTTCGGAGTTTGCCGGCTCGTCAAATTAGAGTGACATTAACCAGCTACTCTGATCTGAATATTGTTCAAGGTTGGCAATGTCCATTTTGATTATATCCCACCATGGCTTCAAAAAGGACTTACGAGTGGCTTTTCGCCTCTGAACTATATGAACGACAAATTTGATGATCCACAAACACCGCATCTCGGATATTTACAGAGGCTGCAGATATAACAAATGATTGCTCTTTGACCACTACTACAAGCAGTTGTCCAGCCAGTTTAAACATCCCCCATGCATAGTTATGGTCCTCATGACTAAGTACAGATGCAACAATCAGAACATAACACAGCCTCTCCTTTGTGTTTTTATATCTGGCATATGGCTATGTGGAAGGGAGGTGGGAGCGGGTATCCATAGCTGGATTGTGGTAAGACTTTAGTATGGACCGTGTAATCGCGTAGCTTAGATTTACGCCTCCATCAGGGAAAATGTCAGAAACAAGTCATCTTGTAAAACATGCATTGAGAAGGAAGTGAGCATCCCTTATAGAGCAGTATATATATATATATATGTTACGGTTGTGGGGGTAGATGGAAGAATTTAATCGGGAATATTGCATTGTGTAGAGTTGCTTGGTCCATGGACGTGTAGGATGCATATTGATGTGATTAAGTAGGGAACCTGTGAGCTTAACTGTTACGTATCACCACACGAGGGGGTGGTGTAGTGTTAATTCGCTTGGGTTTAAGAATAATATTCCCCAGTATGTAATCACCCCTCTGTGATTTTTCCCTATGTTTTTATA
>CM068956.1:20670655-20684667 GCA_035128595.1 Eptatretus atami | reverse complement strand
TGGCAGAAGAATGGGCCATACTGAAGAGCTCAGCGACCTTCAACGTGGTACCGTCATAGGATGCCACCTTTCCAACAAGTCAGTTCATCAAATTTCTTCCCTGTTAGAGCTGCCCCGGTCAACTGTAAATGCTGTTTTTGTGAAGCGGAAACGTCTAGGAGCAACAACAGCTCAGCCGCAAAGTGGTAGACCACAAAAGCTCACAGAGCAGGACAACCGAGTGCTAAAGTGCGTAGCGCGGAAAAATTGTCTGTTATCGGTTGCAACGCTCACGAGCGAGTTCCAAACTGACTCTGGAAGCAACATCAGCACAAGTACTTTTCATCGAGAGCTTCATGAAATGGGTTTCCATGGCTGAGCAGCCACACACAAGCCTAAGATCAGCATGCACAATGCCAAGCGTCAGCTGGAGTGGTGTAAAGCTCACCGCCATTGGACTCTGAAGTGATGAATCACGCTTCACCATCTGGCAATCCGACGGACGAATCTGGGTTTGGCAGGTGTCAGGAGAACGCTACCTGCCCGAATGCATCGTGTTATGATGATGATATGCTAGGTGGTCATATTTGAGCCATAGTTGAATATTTAATCAATAGTCAATAGTTTGTGTATTAATCAGCTGTTAGGATTCAAACCTTGCTTTAAAATGTTGCTTAAATGTTCCATGTTGCCCTAAATGTTTCTCTGGCACTCTTCCTGTTTTCTGTTCTGCAGCTGCACATCCTTGGAGGGAACTGTTCCTTCAGTGTATGCTGCCCACACATTCCTATTCTTAGTCATCACTAGAGTTTCGCCTTTGCTATCAACATGTACCAGTGTAGGAGGCTTGGAAAGTCTTAGTTTGCAAGATAAACTGCTTTGCTATCAACATGTGCTAGTGCAGGAGGCTTGGAAAGTCGTTAGCTGGCAAGATAAACTGTTGGTTGCATATCTGAGAATTGACCGATTCAACTTCCCCTCAGGCCCCTAGGGAGGGGGAAAGAAGCCCACTGCCACATTTATTTCTTATTTCTTTATCCCTATGCACACACTTTTAGTCCACACCCAGTTCTGCTTTTGTGTGATTATATATATATGATGGTTTTGAAGCATAATCTCAATGTGATTCAGAGGCGCCTGACTGAAGGGTCGTTGAGTCACATTGCGCATGCGTGTGGTCTTCGGAAATAAAACGTGTAATTCGAGGATCCTCATCTGACTCTGTCATCTTACTCGCCGGGTGGAGGGTCAAACAATTGGCGACGAGGATGGGATTCGACTGATGCTGGCGGTGTGGACGGTGGGACTCCGCTTGTGTACAGCGATCGCAAGGGTTCAGCTAAAAGGTACGTGACGATCGCACGTAGGGCACCTAAAATAGGGAGCCCCAGTTAGACGAGCGCTGTACACTCGTGGGCAGCGCCCCGCCGGACGCAGCTCCGAATCTGCTCGAATCAAGAACTGTAACGGTAAAAACATATGAGGTGATTCGAATGCGGTTTGTCTGAAGAGCACAAAGGGGGGGGGGCTGTCAGGCAGTGTTGTTGGAACCTGGAAGGTAGAGGATAAAGGTATCCGTGTGAAATAAGGAGGGACAGGTTGGAATCCTGTACCATATAGAGGAAGGTTGAAGGCCTTCATTGGGATTTGAGGCTTAAAGGCGGTTGTTTGAAAGGGATTTCGGTCCCGACATAAAAGGAGAAGCGATTTACAGCTATTAGGCGGTTGATAAGATAGAATAACATGGGAATAAATCTTCAAAGAACGAGAAGAGACCAAAAGGAACAGTATTGAAAGTTATCAGTGAAAAATATGGAATCGATAACGTAAAGGGAATACAGGACTGGGTGAAGTGGACCGCAGGGAGAAAAGATCCTTTCGCTGATGGATCTTTAGATCCAAAGATACTGAACACAGTGAGTAATGCGCTGACAGAGGGCAAAGCAGGAGGCCCGAAACAAAGTGGACAACACTGGAAAGCGTTGGCCGCGTGGCTAACGGAGTCGCAAGTCGAGACAGAGCATAGGCGACTCGGACTAGAAGGGACTGTGAACTAACAGAAATGCAAGACGAGGAACGACAAGGGAAACTAAAGCAAGCGCTAGACCAGCTAACGGAAGTTAAGACACAGGAGAGGACAAACAGAAGGAACTGGAACAAGCGCTAGCGCAGCTGACGGAGGTCAAGATACAGAGTGAGGAGAGACAGGAGAAGTTGAAGCAAGCGTTAGCACAGATGCGAAAATCAACGACGACATAGACCGAAAGACGACAACACGACTTGGGACGACAAAAGGAATTTACCCCGTCTTAGGGGTGATTGGAGCGAGAGGAGGGCCCGACATTCACCAGTTCCCCATGATGCAAGTGGCAGGGGGAGGTTGGGTTTGGAGATCATGGACCCCACAAGACATTAGGGGAGTAAAAGCTAGCATGGAAGAATGCATAAAGAAAAACCCTAGAAGGGCAATTCAGAATATTACACGACCAGATAAAAATGCAGGGGCAACCAGGACGGACATAGGGTTTATCTGCACTGCTGTGCTGCCCAGCGCGGTTTGGAGCCCGCGTTCGGCAGAATGGGGCGTCAAACGAGAAGGAGAAGAAGATACCACTTTAAACCGATATTACCCAGAGGGAGACGACCGAGACGCACAGGCAGTGTACAGGGTAGGGTACAAACCCTGATGGAAGAACTTACGATGGAGATGGCCCCAAGGGTAATGGATTGGCAGGCAATACAGGATGTTACACAGAATCCCAAGGAATCACCTGCGGAGTACAAAGCACGACTGTATGAACAGATCGAGCTGCACTCGGGATTTAATAACATAGCACAGACGCCCTCCATTTCCTGAACACTATGTTTGTAGATGGACTGTGCGACGAAGTAAGGCAAGAGGTGAAGGCGGACATGCCAGGGTGGAAAACGGCTGAAGTGGATGCTGTGTTTGAAAGGGCGAGGCAAGCCTGGCAGACTCTAAGAGAAGAGGAACGGAGGGGAAAGAAAGATGCCAAAGCTCTGGTTGTAAGGAACCTCGAATTGAAGAGCCGTAAGTACGAAGAGAGGGAAGGAAGGCCTAGCTGGGAAATCCAGATTGGGAACCCGGTATGAAGCCGAACGGGACCAGCGGAACCTTGGAACCGAGAGAATGAGCCGCAAAGACAGGGAGAATGCTTTAACTGCGGAAAATACGGGCATTGGAGCCGGGAGTGCAAGGCACCGCCTAAACAACGAGGCTTGGGCTCACGGCCACCACAACAGCAGGAGAGACCAACGGCGCCCCCTAGAGAAATAGAGAGGCGAGGGGAAGCAGCGGAAAGAAACTATTGACATGAGGACACCGTGGTGGCTCCGCAAAGAGAAACGCGGAACGTAAGGGAATTGACCACGACCTTAAAACGTAGAGGGAGACAAGTAACATTCCTGGTAGACACAGGGGCCACCCTGTCAACACTAAAACAAGAGAGATAAAGAACCTGCCACTCTCAGGTAGTCAGTGAGTGGTGTGGTGGGGGTTTCGGGACGGAGAGAGGATGTCCCGATTTCGGACAAATTACGAATTGAAGTAGGTCCCTGCGGGGAGAACATGCATTTTTGGTAGCTAAACAACCCCGATGAATTTGTTAGGAAGAGATTTGTTGTGCAGAATGGGATGTACGATAACGTGCAGGCAAGACGGAGTCTTCATAGATGCTCCGCTAGCATTGCAAGAGGAAGTAATGACCCTCATGATGACCGAACTCGGACCGGTAGTTTATTGGTTGCGGATTGTGTCACAAGAGGGAAGAGATAAGCTGACTAGGGATTGGGAAAGTGTGAAAAGATTGCGGGACGTAGAGGAATGGTTGCGTAGCAACGACATTGAGTTGAAAGAAGTGGAACTGCCTTTGCACTGTACGGTCTATTATGACGAAACAGGGCAGGATTTTGATTACTCGGATAGGGTACATGAAGATTACACCGCCACACGCACTTTGATGACAACCACTTTGTGGATCGGAAAAAGAGGAGCGGCAATGGAGGTGGAACTAACTGCCAAGGAACGTGAGCTAATGAAGCACAGAGAAGGACTTACCCCGCACGTCTCAATGGCGGTCAATAAAGGACATAGTGCCGGAGAATTGGAAAGAATGATGACCAGATTGAGATGCGCCCCGGAACCACTAGAAAGGGATAGTGAAATCCGGAGCACTTTACAGGCCAGCCAACGGGGGATGGATGGAAGGTATGCTTGCCTGATCAGATTTTGACATGTATGCTAGAAAGACACGAGATGAATAGCGAAAGGCCCCGCCGCCAGGCCAACAGAGAAACGAGAACAGAGGAAAGATTACAGGAAGTACCTGTCGAACTATGGACACGACATCCGAATGATGTGGGCAGAGTGCTGGCCGCAACACCCGTGTCCATCCAGATAAAGGAGGGATACCCTGCCTCGAGTGGCTCAATACCCGTTGCGCAAAGAGGCAATAGAGGGGATCGCTCCGGTGATAGCATCGTTACGCGACCAAGGGGTGATAATACCTACTAAAAGCCAATGTAACACACCAATTCTGCCGGTGGAGAAGCCCGGGGAAACAAATGGAGGTTCGTTCAAGATCTGCGGGCAGTGAATAAGTGCGTGAAAGCGTCCTTTCCCGTGGTACCACACCCTGTTACGATACTTGCAGGGTGCCGCCCACTGCAACGCACTTCTCCGTGGTAGATTTGTGCTCGGCGTTCTTTAGCATACCGCTAGCCAAGGAGTCGCAATACTTGTTTGCCTTTAACTACGACGGACAACAATACACCTGGACTGTACTCCCACAAGGGTTCTGCGATAGTCCAACGCTCTTCTCGCAGGCTTTGAAGGAAGACTTGGAGGACATAGAGCTCCCGGAAGGATCAGTAATGATACAATATGTGGACGATCTGTTGGTGTGCTCGGACAGTCAAACGAAATGTGAAAGACACTGTAGCGCTGTTAACAGCTCTCGCCCGAAAGGGCCACAAAGTCAGCAAAGACAAATTGCAGTTCTCACAGCCAAGAGTGACGTATTTGGGACATATACTGGAGCAGGGACAGAGAAGCCTAGGAGCTGAACGGGTGGAGACAATCCTAGAGCACCCAAAACCCACTACATTGCGACAATTACGGCGGTTCCTGGATGACGGGGTACTGCCGGCAGTGGATATCTGATTATGCGGTTCGGGCGCGATCACTGTACGACATGGTAAAGGAGGCAGAGGGGGATAAGATCTCCTGGACGAATGGTGCGGACAAAGACTTTGAAACATTGAAGCAGGCTTATCAAAGGCACCAGCATTGGGGCTACCGAACTATGATCTTCGCTTCACCCTATTCGTCACGAAAGAGGAGGGTTCGCCAAGCGGTGCTGACGCAAGAACACGGAGGGAAAAATAGGCCGATTGCGTACTACAGTAGTCATTTGGACCCGGTCACCGCGCCTATCCCGGGTGCTTACGGGCAGTGGCAGCGACACAATACGCAGTAACCGCAACAGCGACGCTGGTTTTGGGTCTCCGCTGACCGTGAAAGTGCCGCATGATGTGGCGGCGCTGATACGGCAAAACAAGACACAACACATATCCGCGGCACGGGCGGTTCAACATGATTTGGTACTTTTGCAGGCAACTAATACAACGATCGAAAGATGTTTGCCACTGAACCCAGCCTCCCTAATGCCAACGGCAATGAGGGAGAGGCACATGTGTGTGAACGAGTGCTGGTGGAAGAGACAAAGGCTAGGCGCGATCTACAGGAAGCTCCGATCGAGAATGCGGAATTGGAACTGTTCGTAGATGGAGCAGCGAGGAAGAACCGATGGGGAAAAACGATCGCTAGCTTTGCAGTATGCACCACAAGCGCCACCTTGAGGAAACAATTGCTACGAAAGGGATTTTCAGCCCAACAAGCTGAGCTGGAAGCGCTAATATGCGGATGTGAGCTGGGTGCGGGTAAGACATTGAACATATACACAGATTCCAGATATGCCTGGGGCATCTTACATGACTCCGCCGCCATCTGGGCCTTGCGGGGCTTTAAGACGTCCTCCGGAAGGTTATTCGACATGGGGACCTGATCAAACGACTAATACGAGCAGCACAAGAGCCGCAGCAGATTGCAGTGATTAAATGCAAAGCTCACACAGGAGGGACAGATGAAGTGTCAAAAGGCAATGAAAGAGCAGATTTAGCGGCAAAAGCAGTGCTCGATGAGGAGGAGGTGAACCCACAACCAACAAACCGAACTTTACGTAGAGCAAATGGTAGACGGCCCACAAACGCAAGAACAGCTGAAGACCTACAGATCTCCGCAACTATGGAAGAACAGGAATCATGGAGGGTGAAGGAGGGTGCAAAGCAAAACACACATGGAGTATGGGTGGATGAACGAAATAGGCCGTTTGTACCCCGGATATTGCTACCGTGGTTAGCCTTCACTGCACATGCGCAGGGCCATATGGGAATAAAAGGAGTGACGGAAATTATTCGTCAAACCTGGAATGCCCCAGGCGTAACGACAGCAGCGACAGAGGTGGTTAGCAATTGTGCGACCTGTGGTAGACATAATAGGAAGCATGCCGCCAAGAAACGGGGAGCACACCCACCCCCGTCTGGACCGTTTCAACACCTACAGATGGATTTTATAAAAATGCCGGCATACAAACACACCAATATGTGTTGGTAATCGTGGATATGTTCTCTAAGTGGGTAGAGCCTTTGCCACTACCAACCAGGAAGCTGATACGGTGGCCAAACTGCTTTTACAGGAAGTAATTCCACGATTTGGGATTCCAACACGACTATCCTCGACCAAGGAGGGTCTTTCACGGCAAAAGTGATGGCAAAGGTAGCCGAGGGCTTGGGTATTAACCAAAAACTACACTGTCTGTACCCCCTCAGTCAGCGGGGGCAGTAGAAAGGGAGAACCAAACTCTAAAGCAGAAGCTTTGCAAACTTTGCGAGGGACAGTCAATGCCCTGGCCAGACGTACTGCCGATAGCGCTCATGAAAATGCGAGCAACAAATAATGCCACAAGGGGGCTCTCGCCCCACGAAATAATAACGGGACGTCCTATGCAGTTACCGCCTCGCTCCCCAGATATGGGAGATTGGGATTTGTCATGCATGACCGACGGAATGATGAATTATTGCAGGACACTCACTGCTACCATTAGAACCTTTCACTCGCAGGTAAAGAAGCGTTGCCGATACCTGCTGGAGAATCGTTACATGATTTCCAACCAACTGAACGAGTTTGGGTGAAAGAATTCCTGCAGAAAAACGTCCTGCAACCCAAGTGGACCGACCCTACACTGCACTTTTGACCACGCCCTCCGCCGTCAGAGTGAGAGGTAAGAGTGCATGGATACACCACTCGCACTGTAACGAGCGCCCAAGGAGGCCAACGAAACTAGGGAACCGGAGGAGGTAACCCCAGCAGAGGTTCGGCAGTGTCCGATTCAGTCTTTTACCGAGATAGTGAAGACGACGACGAGGTGGAAGACGTGATATCTCTACAGGGACCCCCTCCACCGCCACCAAACCAAGACGGAGCTGGCCCGGCAAGACAGGGTGAGATAGTGCCGGGAGGCCCACTGCAGGCGGGCCGGGCGCCCTGCCGGACCCGGACCGGAAAACGCAGACAACAGAGATCCTGGGATACCAGAGCTAGAGCCAAACGTCCCGCAGCACGGAACCGGAACCTGAGCTGGACACCCTACCAAACGTGGAACAGGCAGGTATAGACGACAGAAACCTTGTAATACCGGAGACAGCGACAGAACCTTTGATTACACAACATGCAACTCCTGGTGCTGACACTACTCCTTTGCGGAGGAGGCTGTCACTAGACAACAAACTGACAGTCTCAGGCCCCGGGAACCATACACGCCTCCCACACCTCGATCACGAAAGGGGAAACGGGAGTGATTTAACAACATCTTTACAGCGAAGCAGGAGAGAAGTACCTAGAGAAGAGGCGACAGCAAGTAAATATGCAAATTTTGGGACGACCCATAACAAGGAGTTAGATACGGTAAGAGTCTTTTCAATTAACCGCACTAAACCTTTTTCGTCAATGATACCACCCCCAATAGATGGGAAGAAAAGTACTGATCCAACCTCAACACTCATAGAAATACCCTGCATCCTGGCAAATGGGTCTAGTGACTTGGTAGAACGACACAAGGCCTTAAGGGCATCTTATGGCACTATATGATAGCGGGACGCGACCTCGAGGTGGCTTGGCAAGTAAGGAAGCAGAAACCCAGACAAAAATGGTTCAGCACAAAACAAGGATACGAATGGGCCAGCACGCGAGTCTGATAACTAGAATTCCAACAGTACCAGATGACACCCCGTTGGCATACTCTTGCTTCATTCTTTGGAGCAACCACACAGAACAGGATAATTGGATGCATTTAAAGGTACGCAGGAAGGGGCACCAACAAGACCTCCGAATACCTTTGTAGCCCTAACCACAGAGATAGCAAACATTGAGACCGGAGTGAGTGCTGGGTGTGCCTTAAACCACCATCTGGCCTCGTGACCGGACTTCCTCTTTTCGTGCTACCATTAACCTTCTTCAATCATATAACCGGACCAGTGGAAGGACTCGAAGCTAAGACCTCAGCCCGTGTTACACACAACGGGTCTATGCAGGGAAAAATCCGAGTGCTAATGTAATGGTGATGCATCTCCCCTATGGTAGAAAACACAGGGAGCGGTCTGTTTTACAGGACAGGGAGCAAACAGCATGGGAAGTCAGAGTGTGAGATTCAACTTCCCCTTCCGAAATCGGCTGACCAGGAAGTCATTGCTGTTAACCCGGACACTCAGGTAGAGGAGCAAGTAACATTCACAATAAAAGCAGCCTTACATCACGATAACGGGATGATCCCGCCAAAAGGTATTCACTTGGTCTGCGGAGACAAAGCTTACCCCTACCTACCAAAAGGTGGGAAGGGAGCTGTTATTTAGCTTCAGTATTTCCGGATAGCAGGATTAAAACCACCTTCACCACACCACCTCACAACCACAGTACCGACGCAGCGCGTCAGGAACGATGGATCCAGAGGATGGGCCGTGTATCAACGCGCTTAGGGGTTATCAAAGGCACCTGGTGGAGAAGGCTATTGGCCTTTTCATGCCACACGCCGGTACTACTATTAATAGCATTAGGATAGATGAGCTTTCGCAAGTTTTGGAATATTTAGGTAATGTAACCATGGCTTACTATACGGAATTAACAGATATGTTAGTATCAATGCGCGCTATGGTAATGCAGAACAGAGTAGCTTTAGACATGCTTCTGCGGAACAAGGAGGGTATGCGGGATGATTGAAGGAGAATGTTGCGTCTGATTCCGGACCCCAGGACATAACTAATCGTGCGGTGGCCCGAATTAAAAAGGTGGTAGAAGTTCTCACTAGCAATCGAGTGGAACGTGAGGAAGTTACGCATGGTGGAAGTCGATCTTCCAGGGCTGGGGAGGTTGGTTGTTGCGCCTAATAGGGTCAGCGCTTTTAATCATCGTAGTGGTAATTTTGGAGTATTTCTAATCAAACTTCTTATTACCATTTGTCTGAAGAAATGCTGCGGAGCGTCACCCCTCACCCAGGCCATTATAATAATTAACAGCGACTCTCTGTTGAGGACGACTCGGCCAGTAATGGGGAGGGGACGACCAGGGCCTTCAGGGAACCCCAGTTAGATGTCATACACGTGGACCTAGGCCAAGGTCTACAACCATTCCTCTTTGTTAAAACAGATAACTAACCCAGGAGAGAGTGCGTGTTGTTTTGCCTTCTAGTGCAAGATGTGACTCCTGCGCTGACGAGCTTACACCCGTGCCTTGAGTGATACTTTTGCTACTTGCTTACGTAGAATTGCCTAAACGATAATATTATAGTTGGTGCTTATATAAAATGTTATTGCATGTTAATATGGTGTGGACTTAACATGAAATTTTGTATACTGCAGCTTAACGGAGACATGTGGCAGTGGGCAGGACAAAAAGAGGAAAGACAAAAGGTAACAGAAGCTAACCTGAACCCACCGCAGTTGGGACTTCTCATTTGGAGAATGTTGATGGCTATCCACGGCATTCGTAATCCCGTTTGGCAGGCGCGGGGGCCTAGGGGTAGCTGCTACAGGAATCAAATAGGGGTCCACTCGGTTGGTGAGTATCAGGTATGGCTGGTATGTGCAAATATGACCAAGGAGGGAACTGTTATGATGATAATATTGCTAGGTGGTCATATTTGAGCCATAGTTGAATATTTAATCAATAGTCAATAGTTGTGTATTAATCAGCTGTTAGGATTCAAACCTTGCTTTAAAATGTTGCTTTAAATGTTCCATGTTGCCCTAAATGTTTTCTTGGCACTCTTCCTGTTTTCTGTTCTGCAGCTGCACGTCCTTGGAGGGAACTGTTCCTTCAGTGTATGCTGCCCACAAATTCCTATTCTTAGTCATCACTAGAGTTTCGCCTTTGCTATCAACATGTACCAGTGTAGGAGCTTGGAAAGTCTTAGTTTGCAAGATAAACTGCTTTGCTATCAACATGTGCTAGTGTAGGAGCTTGGAAAGTCGTTAGCTGGCAAGATAAACTGTTGGTTGCATATCTGAGAATGACCGATTCAACTTCCCCTAGGCCCCTAGGGAGGGGGGAAAGAAGCCCCACTGCCACATTTATTCTTTATTTCTTTATCCCTTAGCACACACTTTTAGTCCACACCAGTTCTGCTTTTGTGTGATATATATATGATGGTTTTGAAGCATAATCTCAATGTGATTCAGAGGCGCTGACGAAGGTCGTTGAGTCACATTGCGCATGCGTGTGTCTTCGGAAATAAAACGTGTAATTCGAGGATCCTCATCTGACTCTGTCATCTTACTCGCCGGGGTGAGGGTCATAACACATCGTACCAACTGCAAAGTTTGTTAGAGAGGAATAATGGTCTGGGGCTGTTTTTCATGGTCGAGCTAGGCCCCTTGTTCTGGTGAAGGAATCTTAATGCTACAGCATACAATGACATTCTAGACGATATGTGCTTCCAACTTTGTGCAACAGTTTGGGAAGGCCCTTTCCTGTTTCAGCATGACAATGCCCCAGTGCACAAAGTGAGGTCCATACAGAATGGTTGTCAAGATCGGTGTGGAAGAACTTGACTGGCCTGCACAGAGCCCTGACCTCAACCCATCGAATACTTTGGGATGAATTGGAATGCCGACTGTGAGCCAGACCTAATCACCCAAAATCAGTGCCTGACCTCACTAATGCTCTTGTGGCTGAATGGAAGAAATCCTGCAGCAATGTTCCAAAATCTCGTGAAAGCCTTTCGAGAAGAGTGGAGGCTGTTATAGCAGCAAGGGGAACCAACTCCAATATTAATGCCCATGAGCTTTGGAATGAGATGTTGGACGAGCAGGTGTCCACATAATTTTGGCCATGTCGTGTATATACAGTATATGTTGTTGGAGAAAAGGAAGCAGTGCTTTACATCTCAGTCTGAAAGCTGGAGTGCCACAAAGATGCCTCAGAGTTTGGAGGTATATGTTGGCATCTAATATACAGTATAAAGCTCATTCTAACCACTGACTGACTGAAATTAATGTTCGGTACCTACAGGTGACGTAGAAAGCTAAAATTTGAGTGCTTACGGACATCGAAGCCGAACACAGGAAAAATCACATAATCATCAGAAGCATCCTAAATAATAATATAAATAAATTAAAATATAGTCAGGTAGCGAACCCAGAGAGTGGGAAGCACGGTTTGTTATTGCTTACAGTGTTAAGCATACCCGCTAGTAATTATGTACATGACGTCAGTGTCATATCATCGGGTCAGTGTGATTCTTTGGTTCATTTTAATATTCTTGGCTGCAAACCTCCTGATGGTTTTGGAGGGTAGAGACAATGTGCTCGTGCGGGCAGTGACACTTATTGATGGCAGGTTGCAGCAAGCGCTGTGATGCAACTCAATTTTGTACCCTCCTGCCAAGTAAAGTTAGGGGGTTCGATTTGATATGTGTTGTACATATATATATATATATATATATATATATATATATATTATAATTATATATCTTTCCAATCAGTGACTGACTGATATTAAAGATCGGCGCCTTCCGGTGACATAGAAACCTGAAAGTTTGTGCCGCGATGGACAACAAAACCCATGCATCAGAAAAGAAAAAAAAACACAGAATCGTTGGAAACATCCATAAATTAAAATATAATAATGAAAAAAACAAAAATGAAAAAAACATGAAGAAATGCAGGAGAGTGACCCGAAACAATGGGGAAATCGGGTAATTTTGTGTGCCGACGGACATCGAAGCCGATACACCAGGAAAAATCACATAACCATTGGAAAGCATCCGTAAATGAGCATATAAATAAATGAAAAATTAAATACAGGTAGCGACCCGAGAATGAGAAACATGGTTCATATGCTAACACAATCTGTAAGCACAACCCACTAATATATATATATATATGATATAAAGCTCTTTCTAACCACTGACTCACTGAATGATATTTAAAGATTGTGACCTTCCATGTGACGTAGATTGCTGAATTCTGCATGTCGATGGACGTCGAAGCCGTTACGACGGAAATTTCACAGAATCATCGGACAACAAAGGAAAATATAAAATGAAAAAAGAAATGAAAAAAATGCAGGTGAGCAACCTGAGACAATGGGGAAGCCGGTAATTTTGTGGTGATGGAACATTGAAGCCGATACACGAGGAACAATACAGAACCATCGCGAAAGCATCTGTAAATGAAAATATAAAAAATGAAAATAAATGAAAAATCAAATGCAGTGAGCGACCCGACTAACGGGGAAGCACGGTTCGTATGCTTACACAACGTGTAAGCATACGAAGTGTTTTGCATCCGTAAATGAGTGAGTTTTGCATCCGTAAATCCGCTTACACATTGTGTAAGCGCACCCGACTCTTATATTCAATAACTTAGCAGAAGTCACAGCTGTTTTTTTGTTTTTCTTGGGAGTGAGGGAGAGGTTTTGTTGTTGTTTGTACATATTGTTGGAGCGAGGGAGAAAAACATAATCAAGTGATGAATCAAAAATGAGAATGCTTGAGAGAAATGAACAAAAACGAAACACGTGAGGTCAAAGCAAAGACAGAAGCAGCAATGCTGACTCTGCCGAGCTGTCGACAAGTAGCAGGAACTTTTTCCAAGGACACAAATTCAACAATACAACCACAAGTACGGTTTACAACAGAAAACCTTGACGAAACACCGACCAGCAACAACAGGAATAAATAAAAACAAGAAAACCACAATGGATATGGTCCTGAACTGGCTTGATAAGCTGAAGGAGGAACTGCTCAAACTAGCATCACACCTGAACATACTCGAAGGCCAGAAATCTGGCCGTGAACCATGAAGTCACCTAGAACCGGAAGATTTCTACCACCCAAAATGTTTACCACTTGAGGTTTATGGCCAAGTCATACTCTCAGGCAAAATTAAACATCAAAATTTGAATGTATTATATAAATAATTGGAGATAATCAATGAAAATTAGAAGTTTGATCAATTTTCAAATGGATGGAATGGAAACAATGTTTTTTTTTTCTCTTTTTTTGTAGAATGCGTTTCGAAAATGACGTCCTACCTGGAAGTCAGCAGAGCTTGTGATATGGGGAACTCCTCTCGAAAACCACTGCACAGTGGTTCTTGGATTCCCCTGTAACCAGCACCCAAAGAAAACTCTTCTCACCCTCGGGAAAATCACCATGTCTCGCCAAACCTGCGGATAAAACTTGGGTTAAAAGAGTGCAGAACCCCCAAAATTGCGTTTTCACCATTTTTTTTTTGTATACGTGATTGAAGGCTCGTTGAAGAGCTGGAGCAGAATGGAAGGGAAACAAAATGCAAAGGGTTAATCACCAACAGCAGAGTAGAATGTGAGAGTGAGACAAAGGGAAGGGAAGGGGAGGAACACATGGGGCTGAACAAGCTGCCACACAAGCTGGAAAGAA
>CM068956.1:20624803-20637723 GCA_035128595.1 Eptatretus atami | reverse complement strand
CTATTGAAACTGCTGTGGCACCTTAGCGGACATGCCGACAATGTTTGGGAAGTCTTGGCGTTCATAGTACCACTTGCATTTTGTACAATGCGTATTTTTGTCATTCCCATGTACGGTCTGTCGTCTGCTACCAGCTATGTTGTACTGCCATCCCGTGCATGTGCACGGGTATCGCTAGTATATATATATAATTATATATATATATATATATATATATATATATATATATATATATATTTCTGTGCAAAAGTCTTCTGCCACATTGAAAATAAATATTTTTATTGTCACATTTGCATATTTTGATAAATAAAAGGTGTTACAATGATTGTTTGCTTCAAATATATATATATAACACACACACACACACATATATATTAGGGTGTTCCAAAAAAATGAAAGTTTGATTTTTGCTGCTCCCTGATTTTGCCTTTGTTCCAATACCCCATAAGAACTTATAGGTCAAAAATGAACAAAATTCAATGATATTTAGGGTTCCTCAAGTTGGCACAATTATGTCCATTATGGAGAGGGCATTTTGCACTGCAATGTCAAAAAGCTCATCTCGGTCTCCTTGGAAAAACTATTCTTTCATCCTATATGACTGCTGTGGTTTTTGAAAAATATCAAACAACCATATTAATTGTGAAGTGTACTGCTTGTGCATATTCGACCGGCAAGTTGTCAGTTACAGTTTGGCAAATTTCAAAATATTGTGCCACTTGAGGAACCCCTAAACATCCTCCAATCTGCTTCATATTTGGTGTGTATGTTTCTACTTTCAAATGAACAAAGGCACACTCAGGGAGCATGAATATTCATACTTTTATTTTTTACCCCCTATTATGAAGCACCCTAACATATATATATATATATATATATTATATATATAATATAATATATATAGTATATATATATATATATTGTTGTGGATCTCCGCCACTCCGGCGTGCGACGACCGCTTTTAGCTAATTGCGGCCGCTGCCCCACCGATCGTGGCAATCCAGTCGTAGCTTTCGGATCAACGCCAAAATCCAGCTACGGGTGTGTTTTTAACCACACCCAACCCTGTCAATGCTCTGCCCCGCTGTAACAGGGGGGTCGATCGCCGAATTGTCGATTTACCTAATTATTCGCGCGGACAGACTACCGAGAGGTTGTACCTCAACGGGACCTGCTCAGAAACGAGCCGCTTAAGCAGCTCGCTCCGTTGCGATGCCGAGCGGTTTATATCGCCAGCCCCGTTGAACCCGATTAGTCTTATCGGTGTTAAAAACCAGCTATTTATTCCGAACGCAATTGTGCAGTTCAAGGGAGGAAGGGACGCAACGAGCAGGTGAATATTCAAACAATGCGGACATTTATTTATACACGTATGCAAGCAATGAATGGCAATGAATGGGGGTAGGGGACAAGACGCGAGGAAAAAGACCTACAGCCGATCTATCTATGATTTACATGCACTTATAACAATTCACTACTTAACGGACAAGGCGCCACAGACTTATGAAAAACCCCAGAAAAGAACAGGGAGAACTGGGCCCGTAGGCTTTAATGTTCCTCAGAGCGCGGGATGACCGCAAGGCTCTGAAGAGGCCGGGCAGGTTACCTGCCACCCTCGTGTGACCGTGGCTATTCGCGGGCCCTGGTTCGCGACCTCGTGTCTCTGCCCACACTCCGCTGGACTTCACCAGTGCCTTCAATGGCGCCTCCAACGGCGATCCGGCTGGCGGATCGTGTGACGGCGAGCCGAGTTTTTAGTGTGCAAGCTTGGTATTATAATAGAGAGATATATATATTTCATTAAAGAAGCAAAAATTGATTGAATTTTACAATATTAACGCATGGAATTTTAATGTTTGTTGTGACCAACTTTTCATGTAAAACAGAAGAACACACACAAAACTGTTTACAAAATGAGCACTATAAGACGTTTTATTTATCAAAATATGCCAATGTGATCATAAAATGTTTATTGTGAAGTTGGCACAGTACTGTATCTCATAAGAAAATATTTTTCTTCCTAATTTTCGTTTTGTATTGAAAAATTTTTTTTTTTACATGTCTTGGACTATTGTAAGTATTTTGTCTGGAGATCTTTCTAACATGGCCATCACAGTAGCTGTATTGATTACACCTGTATGTGATATGCAGCCTGTGTTTGGCAGTCCGCACGAAGTAAAAATGGCTGTTCCTGTTTAGCATGCTACTGCTGTTAAAACTGTCGATAAATACTCCACACGTTTTGCTCAGCCTCATTGGTTGTCGGTATTAAGCTGGATAACAAAGAAACAAGTAATAACAAGTACAAAAATATATATTTTTGGGGAGATGAACTGAACTGCTGGCAAGAAATGGATCGGATGGAGAGAAGATGGGAAAGGAGACAGATTGTAAGTATACTTTTTTTCTCTCAGTAGTTTTAAATTGCTTTTCAATGAAGTGAAAGAACTAAAGTTGAGATTAACAATATCTTGGATCCTTCTTTCTCCAAAGACCTTTGCTTTTGTAGGCTATATGTGCTGCACTCTTCGTTTTTGGAATAACCTGTTCATCATCAGGTGGGAATTAGAAAGGAAGACAACTGTGCTAACTTCCTTGGCACGAGCAGAGTGTGTGTTTCAAATCCCTTCGAAGGAAAGTGACCCATTTGATATATTGGTAACACTTAACCCACACCACATACCAAACCCTTACTTCCCAGCCTCCATCCCCTTCCCCACTCTGACTTTCATAGTAAATTACCATTAGTATTGTGCTGTATTTTCATTTCTGCAGAATTCTTGAGCAACGATTATTTTGGAAATCAATGGTTTATCATTCATTTTTCAGGGATTAAATCGCAAAGGGGTTCAAAATAAAGTTGACAAATCGATTAATATCATGCTGAGAGATTGAGTTTCGGTTTCGCTCTGACATGAGCCAAGGTTTTGTATGCAAAAAAGGTTACACGAAAACTGTCAAACTGACTTGATAATGCAAGCTGTAAATGTAAGGCTGAAACTGCATAATACTGCTCCACTTCAAGCTAATGTCTGTTTGTGTGTTTATTTGTTTTTTTTAATTCTATGCACTCCTGAAATGGTGGATGGAGTGAATTGAAAACTGGTGGTTGTACTCACTGTGTGCATAGGAAGGTTTTGGGTGGTAAAAAAAATTCATATTCCCAGGTTTTCAGGGTGAAGGGAGGACACTAAGTAGCACCAACCGCTCAGGGTGGAAGGGGGAATTACAAGTCATACTAAAATAGGCCAATTCCGGTGGAATTATACAGTCCGTAATTCTGGGGAAATTAACCCATTCATAAGGACAGGTTCTTTTCAAATATCGATAATTTTTGTAGCCCAGGTGGAAGGTGATTTTTATTTGTGAAAATCGAAGATTTTCCAAGTATATTGGTTGATCTTATGCGTTATTGTCTTTCTGTTTGTTTGTCAATTCCCAACAGGTCACAATTTTTAACGGATCTTCACGAAACTTCACCACCTGGTAGAGTTCGTCATAAGCAAGAAGCCCATTGTTTTTGAAGTCAAAAGGTGAAAATTGGCCAAAGAACAACAACTTTGTCGAATTTCTAAATATCTTCAATTTTCATCCAATTGACTAGAAATTTGAAGAGGATTTGCATATCAAGTCACTGAATTTAATGAACAAGCATTTTTGAAGTCAACATCAGCCAAAAGGTCGACATTGGCATCATTTCTAAATTCATCAATTTTCATCCAATTTACTTGAAATTTGACGAGGATTTACATATTTGGTCATTTAATTCAACCACCAATTATTTTTAAGGTCAAATTTATTTTATGGATTTCGCAAGTATCGTGCTATGCACTTCTTTTTAAATTTATTTATTAATAGGACCACAAAAATTATGTATAATCTTGAAACAAATACAGGTAGGAGTCTGAAATTTTGGTTGAGGCATCTACAAACATCGGAAATGCCAATCGATTACTCGGCATCCCTGTCTGAGCAACATGGCATCATAAAATGTACATGAAAAAGTGTTCATCATATAATGGTGTTATAAAATTTGTCATTCTATTGTGACTGTACAAAGGAACTTTTGTAATGAATTTGAAACACGTAATGCTCCCAATAAGAAAACAATTTGCATCTGGTTCATCAATTTGAGGAGGAAAGATTGTGGAATTGATCCAAGGTCAAGGTCTTTGAGACAAATCAACACACGTTGGGAGACCTGTAGGCAGTACTAGAACGAGAGGTCCATTCCATTTCGCGGGATACCCTGCAAGCCATAGTGCAGCATTACACCACCCGCCTATGGGTTATGATTACACAGAGAGGAGGACTCTTGGTTTATAGATGCATCATGCAAAATTACTCCCAGCTTTCTGTATTCCATGATTGTAAATATTTTAATGGTCCCATGAATACAATTTTTTAAAAATCACCTATACTTCTGTAGTCTGCTGGGTGAGTGCAATACGTTATGGAATTCAGGCAACAAAGAATAAAAACATCGAATAAGGATGACCACAAAAGACATTCTGGGTTGAAGGCAATTTCATCAAGTCATGTGAACAAATTGGTAGTTTGAACTGAAGATAGCTTGGGATGGTCTCTTTAGTCTAGTGACCACTGCACTGCTGCTTGGTTTTTGCAGTTCTTTCCGAGGCATTTCAAACTGCACTCCCATTTCCCTAGTCTTACGGGCTTGATAGTAGAGCCTAATAATATTGCACTGAGAAAGGGTATTTTTAGGTCTTCACAAAGGCCAGTTGTAAAGGCCTTTCATACCTTAATGATAATCAAGCAAAATTACAAAATTTCTGATTCCGACAGAACAGTCCAAAATGATGGATTCCAACTGCTCAGGTTTTCAGGTGAGAGCCTGGGAAGGCCGCACGCAATGTCGGAAGGAAATCCACAAAAGGTTTATAGAACACTAGCTCATAACAAAAGTTAATTCAAGATCAGCTGTAATTAGTATATTTCGATTAATAAATCATCCGCATTTTATGAAGCAGACAGGTTAATTTGTCTTCCATATTGTGAGTTGCATTTCCTCAAGGAATAGAGTTTTTACAGCTAATAACATATTTTACCGCAAAAGCTCCCATTACTCTTACATACCACCATAAGGCAGAGCATCGAAGCTAGATGGATCACACTTAAATGCTTTCTACACTTGTTAATGATCTTACTTGTGCTCCATTGGAGTCTGACATCACAGAGTAACTCTCATTCACTTGCCTTATTTCACTTGTTGAGACACAAATAAAAAATTAATTTCTGGATTACTTGCGAAACAATTGTTCAATCTAACTTGAAGATTGAAAACTTTGGATAAAGAAAAGATGATATACATTTTTAATCATGCAAATATGATTGTGGTCAACATTATATTTTTACCAGATTACAAGATTAGTGCTTTCTAATTTTATTTAATCATAATCGAGCTCTACAGAGAACTGTCAGGTGATTGTCAAAAGGGTATGAAGGATGAGGTTATGGAATTTTTGAAAGTCTCAAATATACATTGACCATCTTTCTTCAAGCAGTATCGGTTTGTCTCTTTGCAGCAAAAGTTGAGCTTCAATTCAGTGTTGGCTAAAAGTTAGTACAGCTCACATTCCAACAACACAAGGGAATCCTATTTCCAGCAGTGCTACTGACAGCGTTTTCCATATACAGTTCTGACACACCAACCACCCCACTCAGCTCCATTGCCAAGTAGGACCCAGGGGGATTGGAATGCAGTAGGTGTGTGTTTAAAATGCTTCTGGAATTTGTTGTGTACATGTCTTGTTGAACTTAAAGAGAAACTTAACTAAAATTTTGAAAACTGAGAATATATATACATGAAAAAAAAGAGGACCCACTGACATCTCTCACCTGTGAATGGAGGGAATAATCAATTAACCCAGATGGCTAGGATTATATAACTAAACCAACTCCTCCTGTTCTCTTCTAGCCAAAGAAAGCTGCAAAACAACCATGAAAGGATATACAAGGTAAGCGCATCAGTGCTGTCGCTGATGATTCGTCAAAAAGTGATGAAACTGGTCTGGCAGCTGAGGATGTGTGTAGCATTGGGATTCTCATGTGTGTACCATTTGTGAATGTCTTTACAGCTGTGGAGGAAACATCTGGGAAGGGTTTGAAAACAGCAAAGGCTTCCCTTGCATAGCTTTTCGTGGTTGTTTTATGCAGCTTTCCTTTGGTAAGACAGGCATGGGAGGAGTGTATAATATGTATATATATAATATATATATATATATATATAATATTATATATTTAATGTGCATGTGTTTGCCAGATTTCATGAGGATTTGATTCACGAATATACTGTATATATATAAAGATATATTGTTAGAGTGTATGTTAGAATATAGGTCTAGATGACTACAGGACAGTGTTTTAACGCAGTACAGCATCAAGATATATTATAATATACAACACATCACAAGTCGATAGAGAATACTCCAGTTCAGTAGAACATTTCATAGAATGAGACAAGATACAGTATACTAATAGAGTATGTATAGTATTGTACAGCATAAAATATGTCGATGTAGGGGAGTAACTTGGGAAGGGATAAGTGTGTAGGAGGAGGGGTTCTGGATTGCGGTAGCAGGCCTTGAGGGGAAAGTGGGAAAGAGGTTCTCAACTTGCATATGGTAGTGAGACTTGAGGAGAAGTGGGGGGGGGGGGGGGGGGTAGTGCAAGATTGTACGAAATGGAGTAAGTTAAATAGCACACGGTGCCCGCCCAAATATGTCATGGGAGGTGGAGAGGGGAGGGGTTTGGGAGGAAATGAGAGGAAGGAAGCAGCATTATGGGGAGGGAAGGCAGCATGAATGGTCGGGAGGCAGCCCAAATGGTATGGAAGGTAGCCTGATGGGTAGGAAAGGCAGCATGAGGGGAAGGGAGGGGAGGTGGTGTGAGGGAAGGGAAGGTGGTGTGAGGGGAAGGGAAGGTGGTGTGAGGGGAGGGGAAAGGGAAGGCAGCATGAGGCAAAGGGAAAGCAACGTGAGGTGAAGGGAAGGCAGCATGAGGAAAAGAAAGGATGGCATGAGGGGCGGGGAAGGAAAGTGTGATAAAATGCACCCAAACAGCAACATTTTCTTTTTACCACTGTGTTCTACATAAAACTGGGTGGGAGCATTTGAAAAACCATGCTCTACACTTGACAAAGGCGTGACTGCATGCATGCATGCTCTGCATGCTCCACTCTGGGGAAGCCGTTCAAAATCCAAACTAAACCGTCAGTCCTTAACAGTACCCTTAACAGAGGGGGTGGTGAGGGGAGGAGGGAGAGTGTTGGGAGAGAAGGTTAAGAAGTGGAAGAGAGAGGGAAAGGGGTAGGAGAGAAGAGAAGGAAGGGAAGAGAGATGAGGGAGGGGTTGGAGAGGGATGGAGAGGATGGGAGAGAGACAGGGAGAGGGGTGGAAGACAGAGAGGGAGAAGGGTGGAAGACAGAGGGGAGAGGGGTGGAAGATGGGAAGAGGGGAAAGAGGGGTGGGGAGAGTGAGGAGGGGGAGAGGGGAGGGGAGATGAGAGGGGGGATTCTGACAAATGTGAGGCCAAGGTAAACATCCATGCAAGAGACACACATTGATTAATCACCCTACCTGTGAATCACTGGGATGACAGGTTATAGCTGGGTCAGGATCCAATTCAAACCCAGGCTAGGCAGCTTACAACGAACATGTGTACCTCTCAGCTATCCTGCCATGATGTGGCAATTCATTGCTTTGTAACAACTCAAAACATTTTTTACTCTTTGTAATCATCGAATTTATTTTGGCTTTTTGACTCCGTAGATGTGCCCATGGAGAACCGATCTGCAGTATCACAATGGAAGCTTGTAGAGATTGAAGCTTGAAGAGCACTCGCAAAGTGGCTTTAGCACTCATGCAAGCACTCCAACGAAATGGTTGCAGAAACTATAAAAACGAAACGTTAAATTGTTTTATATGTATCTATGCCGAAGAGACGGGTCATATAATGAAAGAAGATTGTGCAAAAATGGGAAATGTGATGTAAAATAAAACTGCAAATTTTCAGCAAGTGAGACACTGCCTGACAATGCAGGGCCAAAAGCAGGTGAGTGGGGCCTGAACTTTGTTCAAGTCAATCGACATATTCAGTGACAAGGAGAGTATGGCTATGGCTTGTTCTGAGAGAGTGACCACTTTTTTCATGTATGGCCATGGCTTGGAAAACGAACAACCAAGCAGCTTGTGGAGAACTCACCAATTGGCTTAAACACTCAAGTAAGCACTCCAATGAAACAGTTGATAAGGAATGGCTGGTTTGGCAAGCGATTAGCGATCGCTGATTGATCATATAAACACCATGCAACAAGAGATGCCTGGAATGCCAAGCGATGCCCGAATTTGACAAATGAAAACCTTTTTTTAGCAGTTGGAACTGGTGCTGAGGTCAATGAAGAAGTTTAAATTTTGTAATTTGGCTTACATTGAGAGATTCTCGAGGTTATGGCATGTGCGGAAATGAAATAAAGACACGAACGATGGCATTTCTGGACGTTTATAAGCAATGCAATGTATCCAGTAATTCATAGGTATGATAATGAGGCACATTCGAAGATATGAGAGAAGAAAGTGAAAAAAAAACTTGACCATGAAGAAACCATTGCGGCCTCAAATAATATTACGATTATATACTTTAATCAGTGCGTAAGAGTAGATTGCAGAAAATCACATCATATAATGCATGAAATTGTTCCAAGCTCATAATTTGAAAACTATAGCACTTACCAAAGCGATGTTTACAGCGATTCCATGGTACGTCGATCAGGCATTAGATGATATTAGTGAGGAAAGTGAAGAAAAAAAAACATTTTCAGTGTGTTATTGTTCAGAAACCTTTGTGGCCTGTTCCAAGTCAATGCATTGTTGAGCAGGCCGAATAAAATGGCGAATTATGACCCAAGCAAGAGAGAGCGAGGAGACCGAGGACCTCCACTAATTTGTTCCTCTCTTTTCCCACCTGTGTAATCAAATTCCACATTCTGTTCAATCTCATTTTTTCCTCCAGGTCTTCAAAACAGATGTTCACCACCATCTCAGATCATCCCCCATCGAAAACCATGATCTTTTCTACCCTCGTTAAAGCCGCTGTCACACCTTGACGATTTAGCCAGCGTATGCCGACGTATGAAAAATTTGTCTAAAACGCTGGCACACGTCAAATACGTTATGGGTAAGTTTTGTATACATTAAGAGCATGCTGGCATACGTCGTAGTACGCTGGCATACGTCGTAGAACACCGAACTCGTCGACAAATTTTAACATGCTCAAAATTTTTCGACGTATGCTGGCGTATGACTCACACGTTCCGCATACGCTGGCCATAAGTTGTAGGCACGTGACGCGATTGTTGACCCACGTCGACACACGTTACTTGTAAGTTACTCATAAGTCGAAACACGTCGAGGTAATGTTTAGCGGTACCCAAAACTTATTTCTAACCTATGATAACGTGTTGTAGGCACGTTACGCGATCGTTGACACACGTCAACACACGTTACTTGTAAGTTACTCATAAGTCGAAACACGTCGAGGATTTGTTTAGCGTACCCGAAACTTATTTCTAACCTATGAGTAACGTGCTTTGAACCTATGAGTAACGTGCTTTGAACCTATGTGTAACGTATCTCCAACGCACATTGACGTATTTGACGTCTTCCAGACGACCACAGAACTTACTGAACGTGTTTCTAACTTACAGCTACCGTATAATGGCGTATTGGCAGCGTTTAGGGGAATTGGTATATAAAAATGGGGTTCACACAGGAGGAACCCGTCAGTGTTCCAGACTCCATGGTTTTTTTTTTGTTTGTTTGTTTTTCTTCGGCATGACGGTGATGTTGACACTTCGATTTCTAGTGCGGTTATAATATAGTATAATTAAAAGGCTGCCGCTCAACGATTTAAATCATAACCGCACTAGAAATCGAAGTGTCAACATCACCGTCATGCCGAAGAAAAAAAAAAACAAAAAAACATGGAGTCTGGAACACTGACGGGTTCCTCCTGTGTGACACCATTTTTATATACCAATTCCCCTAAACGCTGCCAATACACCATTATACGGTAGCTGTAGGTTAGAAACACGTTCGGTAAGTTCTGTGGTCGTCCAGAAGACGTCAAATACGTCTACATACGTCAATATGCGTTGGAGATACGTTACTCATAGGTTCCAAGCACGTTACTCAGGTTCAAAGCACGTTACTCATAGGTTAGAAATAAGTTCCGGGTAGCTAAACATTACCTCGACGTGTTTCGACTTATGAGTAACTTACAAGTAACGTGTGTCGACGTGTGTCAACGATCGCATAATGTGCCTACAACTTATGGCCAGCGTATGCGGAATGTGTGCGTCATATGCTGGCATACGTCGAAAAATTTTCAGCATGCTTAAAATTTGTCGACGTACTCGGCGTACTACGACGTATGCCAGCGTGCTTCAGCGTGCTCTTAACGTATACAAACTTACCCATAACGTATTCGACGTGTGCCAGCGTATTCGGCAAATTTTTCATACGTCGGCATACGCTGGCTAAAACGTCAAGGTGTGACACAGCGGCTTGACACTTCGATGTCTAGTGCGGTTATGATTTGAATCGTCGAGTGGCAGCCTTTTAATAGGCTACACCACGTGATCGTCGGCGATATGCTGCGCGCGCTATGCATACGTTAGACTATCGTTGGGCATAGGTTGTGAACGCAACAACACGCTAAGCATTCGTTGGTATAAGTTATCTATATGTTATCGAAACGTTCTGTGTACGTTACTAATACGTTATGCATACGTCCAACTCGTTATGAATACGCCAAAACTGGAAAAAAACATCAATAGTTCAGCGTACGCTCCAGCGTTTTACATACATTTTGATATGTTGCCATACGCTGGCTAAAACGTCAAGGTGTGACAGCGGCTTTAACCACACCCGCCCTCCTCCTTCCAGTTTTCCTTCCTGAGAGATTGCTTCTATATCCATCTTGTCCACCCTCTGCATCCTCCCCATACCCATCATTCTTACCGGCATCCCTTGTTTGTCAGTCTCCGTCTATTTTGTCCCTTGGCCCCATTGTTGGTATCCCCCCTCTCTTTATGCTGTTCGTTTTGTACCATTACATCCTGATTCGTTCTGTGGTTCTAGCTCTTCCATGAGCTTCGACTCCATACAAAAATAAATAAATATACCTAAAAACCCAATAAATGAACAAAAAAAGCCCCTCTTTTTTATTTATTTTTGTATACACCGTCGAGGCTCGTATGAGAGCTAAGAAATACTCCATATCTTACTCCATATTTGATGGATCCAGGTGATCGACAGATCCACCCCACATCATCCCCTGCAGGCCTGGGTCTCCGTATAGAATGTACAGTTGAACAGTGTGTCTGCCTATGTGTTTGTAAAATCAGCATTAATGTGCATGTGTTTGCCAATGATTTCTCTCAAACTAGAAACTGGAGAATAGCCAGGCTACTGGAGGTCTTCATTGAGGGCCTCTTGGAGAAAAAAAAGGAAACGGCCTGAGAATGGAGCAAGAACAGCCGGGCTACAGGAGGTCTTCATTGGGGGCCTCTTGGGAAAAAAAGGAAATGGCCTGAGAATGGAACAAGCCTTGTACTATATATTTATTTTAGTTCCTCCCCACTCCCCTCTTGCCATTCCTGCACTTATGAAAGGTGAAATGTTTATGTGTTAAGTTGCAGTATGTATTATATTAATAGTGTGTTTTGTATTCATTGGTCTATGTATGTGATGAGCTGAAGATATGTTTAGAAACTTTGTCTGGTTTCCAAAGGTTCTGGGGGATGGGAGGGGATATTTTTGTGTAGTTTCTTTATGATTCCAATAGGAATGTAAATATTACATTACTGGACCAGGCAGGGTACGTTTTACCATCAGCAGGTGTGATTTTATTTAATTAATTTATTCCAACCTGGGCTTACTATTGATCTGGTTGTGTGCTGAGACGTCAAGGGTTCTTCTCCGTTATGTGAATCCAGACTGCCACTGCTGCAGTGCAAGTGCCTCCAACACTGTCAGGGCTCTTCATCTGATCCCACTGCACTGAACTGCACTCTACCAACACCCCTGGGTACTTGCACTGTGCCAAAAGCTCATCATTTGCCACTATGGCTTTGCAAGGAGTATGTGGTCGACAAAAGCCATGGTTATGGACATCTTTTCCCCAACATGCTCGTCCTGGCTCTCACTCATATCCTCCCACTCTCAGCACACTGTTAACAGGCTTGAATTACTTCACTATTTTTGTTTTTATTCCTACTCCATGTGATATTGAGTGACCGTTATGATGCCACTGGATCAAACCCACAAGGCAATCCAGTTGTTGAGGTGATCGTCATCGTCGTCGTTACCACCGCCGTCGTCGTCGCCGTCCTCGTTGTCGTCATCGTCGTTTTACGGCTGCTTCCATGCTTGCATGTGGAAGCCGTGGTTCACCTAATGGCTGCTTTCCAGGCTGCATGGTCCCTTGCTAGCTCTCTGGTTAGGCCTTTAACTCAAAGATCATCTCTCAGCAACACATCACATGCTTTCCTCTGTTGGCCTCCAGCTCTCCTTCCATTCACATTCATAAAGTCATCACGAGACCTGAAAGTCTAACTTTGAGCTTCTCAAACATTCACAAATTTGTATCATGGAATGTAAAGTCAACAAATCATGGAAAGTTAGATGTAATAAAGAGAAAGAGTTTTTTGGTTTCAGACCAGGTCACTCTTCCCTGGATATGCTGCTTCTTCTCTCCCAACAATGGATGGAGGTGCTCAATGCCAGACATGAAATCAGAGCCGTCTCCCTCGACATATCATGTGCTTTCGATACAGTCTGGCACCCAGCCCAGCTCACCAAACTCTATTCCTATGGTATCCAAGGCCATCTCCACTCATG
>CM068956.1:20587098-20622349 GCA_035128595.1 Eptatretus atami | reverse complement strand
AAAAAAAAATTGCAGAGCTGGACTTGGTTGACAGAATGTAAGACAAATTGTGGTAAGAAGTTGAAAATGTAAAAGAAGAGGCCAAAAAGAAGATCCCAAAAGCAAGCAGAAAGAAGAAGGCTAAATGGCTGTCAGAAGAGGCAATAAATATTGCAGACAGAAGAAAGATGAAAACTAAAGGCGCATCAAGAGCAAACATTAAGCTTGTAAATGCTGACTTCCAATGACAAACTCGGAAAGACAACAAAGGAAATTATTTCAAAGAAGCATCGAGATATAAAGTAACAACAGCAGGAAAAACAAGAATGTTTTGCAAAAGATCAGAAAGACCATAAAAGGTTTAGGTCTAGGATTGGGGTCCTTAAAAGTAGAACAGGAAAAGATTTCACGGAAGAAACACAGGCGAATGAAGCATGGAAGGATGAAACCGAAAATCTATACAAAAGACATAGCAATACGATGGCAACCTTCGAAGTAAGGGAATACTAGCATAACCTGCGCTCTGCGCGACATGTTGGGGTGGGTGTGTTTGAGAAAGGAACTGATGCAGAGTATCAGTAGTAATTTTACTTTAATGCAGTAAGTGGAATACGATTTCACTGTTTCAGAACCATTTTATTTACTTTTTTTTGTACCATGCACCTCATATGGTCTTTGAGATAATGTAAGCCGAATATCACGTTACTCGAGCGCAGGAACAAAGTCGAAGATAGCGCGACACGAAACCACAAACTCGGAAATAATATATAAGATGAGCAAGAACTGATAGTGATAGAATGTGAGGTTCGTAGAGCCTTCAAAGAGATGGCGAAGCACCAGGTGCTGATGACGACATTCCAACAGAACTATTTGAGGTAGTTGGCGAGGAGGCAATTAAAATGTTAACAGATATCTGTACGTAGATCTGGAGCAGGATTGTATGCCCTAAAAGGTGGAATCAATCATTTTACATACCATTGCCAAAGAAAGTGGATCCAAGAGAATGTTCCAATAACCAAAACATTGCCTTGATGTCATATGTGAGCAAAATATTGCGAAAGATCATTGAACACAGAATATAAGATTTCATTAACAAATAAATTACCGTTGAGTAAGCAAGTTTCAGAAAAGGAAGAGGTACAAGAGATCAAATCGAATATCTGATTTGGATTAACAAACTTGGATGACATAGAGGTTGGAGTCAGAATTGGAGGAAGATGTGTCAACAACGTAAGGTGTGCTGATGATACCACTCTGTTGGCAGAAAATAAAAAGGACTTTATGAAACTGGTGCAGAGAATGAAGAAGGAAAGTAAAAAATGAAGAAGGAGAAGTGAATGGTGGAAAAAGCAAGGGAATATGAAAGGAAGGTGTTTCTCTGTTTTATAGATTATAGCAAAGCTTTCGATTGTGTTGAATCATAGATTGATGTGGATTATGTCAAGAGAAATGGGAATGTGGGAGCACATGATATGTCTGATAAGAAGTCTGTCCATTAAACAAGAAGCTACAGTAAGAACAGAGCATGGAGAGATAGGATGGGGGTAAAACAAGGGTTCATTCTCTCCCCTTACTTGTTCAACTGGTATAATGAGGATATAATGGGGAAATCAAACTTGGATGACATAGAGGTTGGCATCATAATTGGAGGAAGATGTGTCAACAACCTTAGGTATGGTGATGATACCAATCTGTTGGCAGAAAGTAAGAAGGACTTGATGAAACTGGTGCAGAGAATGAAGAAGGAAAGTAAAAAAAAATTGTCTTTATTTAAACCTAAAAAAACCAAGACTAAAATCTTGTCAACTGAGAAGATCGACGTGTTCAGATTGGGAGACGATCATGTGGAAATAGTGGGAAGTTTCATCTTACTGGGTTCAAAGATTGCATTGAGTGGAGAATGTGGAGGAGAAGTTAATAGATGGTTAGCGATGGGGAGAAGATCAATGTCAGGATTGACAAAGATCTGGAAATACAAACCAAGAGGAGGCTGATGAATGATCTCTCTGGTATTTCCAGTTGCAATGTATGGATGAGATTCATGGACAATAAAAAGGAAGAAAAGGAAGGTTATTGAGAGCTTTGAAATGTGATGTTGGAGACTAATGTTAAAAATCCCATGAACTGCAAGATGAACAAACAAATCAGTGCTTGAGGAAATTAGACCACCATATACATTAGAAGAGTTGATGATGAAACAGAAACTGTCATACTTTGGACACATCATGCGTGTAGAAACCGACAGTCTGGGAAGTCAATCATGCTGAGTATAGTTGAGGGAAAAGAGAAGAGGCAGACCGTGTATGTGCTGGATGGATGGGGTAAAAGCTGCAACAAGCTGTCTCTGCCAGAGCCACAGGAAGTTATGTAGGATCAGGATGTTTTGAGAAATCCGATCATGGATGTCACCAGAAGTCGCGACACGACTGACCAAAACTAGATAACTCGATGTGATATTATTTCTTCCCCTTGTTTATAACACCCTGTTGGCTTCTGGCAATATAAGTTGTGGTTATCATTGATATAATTATTTATTATGTGACCAAATTTTCTGTTATTGCTTGCCTCTTATCAATTACTTGGTTATAACCAAGGTGCTGGACCTCATTCACCACCATGATGCAACTAGGCTCTAAATCAAACCATTTAAACATTAAGAGAACTGGTTTCCACTCCAAGTGATTGGCCACCTGAGCTAGCATGTACAAGAGGTTTGACCTCAGGGTGTTAAGAACTACCACCTGGAGGTGAATGACAATACAATGTCAGGATACAAGTTGATGGTATTTCAAGGCACTCCAATGCTCAAAGAAATGTGCTTTTGCAAACTTGAGGCAGAAAATAACATTATATTTCAACTTATTTATATATCATTGCAGAAGTATCGGCTTTATGAACTGCATAAAATCTCACTGCAGGGTAACACTCACAGTAACTGGTGGTTAACCACTCATGATTTCACTGCAGCCAAATTTTACAATCGGTGTCATAAGTCCAAGAATATAAAGAGCAAAATATCCAGGTGTTTACCAAGCCCGAATAGTTGGTGAAGTATACTGCGGGAAAGAAAAGTGAAACAATGCACTGGAGGCAATATTTGCAGAAGTCAGTTTGTTCTCACCTGCGTATGGCTGTGAATAAAGGAGGGAGGACCGCTGCTGATGGATGCAGGAGTGTGAACAGGGATTCCACTTCGTTGTTGTGGATAAATGGCTGTGGCGAGACCAGGCCCAATGGTAGATGGGCTATGCGGTTGTCTCCTGGTGTCCATGGCTGGAAAACCTGGTGAGAGAATGTCAGGGACCAACTAAGACATCACTTTAAAGTCACACTCATATACTTATCCTTTTAAATCCTCCTATTAATTTGCAATGGTGGCTTAGCGGTTAAGGTGACTGGCTTGGGACCTAAGAGTCCTGAGTTTGAGCCCCTTTTAACCGTTGACTTAACACCGAGTGGGTTGACTCAGCCTGTCATCCTCCTGAGTTCAGTGAAATGAGTACCAAAGTGCTGGGGCAATAACCATTCGGGGTAACCTGCGTTGGAGTGGTGACCCATCCAGGACTGTACTCCTTTCCTATGAACCCGCCTCAGCTACCCTATGCACCTTTACAGCGTGAAAAAGAAAGGTACGGTATTAATTTGCAATTGGTCACTGGCTTTGATACCAATCAAATTTTTACTACGGACCGTCAGCATCAAAAAGCTACATATGTGAAGAAACAGTTTCAAATGGAGCACCTCTCCGCTATTCGAACATTTAATTGCATCAGATGTGGAAGTGAATGTGAATTGGTGCTCCCAGCTTGCCGGCTCAATGACAGAAACCCCATATTGAAATTTTGCCACCTCCATCCCTACCCCATTTAGAATCCCATGCAGGCACGGGCAACTTGCTGGTCATCCTATAATTTTATTTGCTGGCAATGACCAAAATAACTTTGGTCCACATCATGGCAAACCTCACTTTGTCAGAGATGTCGCAAACACCGTCACAACAAAACTCCGCAGAACCTCATTTTTCTGATGTTCATTGCGCAGGTACTTGCGACGTCCATCTGACAATAAACTGTTAAATGTACATCGATGACCTTTTGCAGCAAAGCAAACATTTATGCATCTACTCATGAAGAGTATGTGTTTAAATTTTGGCGTGGTTAAAAATAAAATCCAAATTGTTCATTCGATTAAGCAGTTTGTTTTCTATCTGTAAATGTCAACGCTTTAATTATGTCACTGTGAGCCTTGTGATCAAGGTTTCCCTGATTTGATTGAACTCCATAGCCCAGCATCCTCCACCATTCACATGGACACTAATGCATTCGTTTTGTTATACTCGTGCCCTTTTGTGCAACACATAACCGTGACAAGCCAATTTATCTCAGCTTCCATGAACGGAATTACCATTGAAACAAGGTGCTTTGTCCAATTGGCTTGAGCAGAACCACCTACGGTGTCATCAAACACGATTGACAAGTGGAAGTCCTTTTTTAAGCTTATCAAACGTACTCAAACCAATGGTTTCTTTCAACAACAAAAAAACCCATCAGTTTCTAACCGTCAACTGTGGCATAACATCGTAAGGAGAGTGTTCTATTGAATCGAGCTCAACATATCCTGGACAAAGCATTCCCACTTTACAGGTAATAGGAAGATGGTTTCAATATTTTTGTATTTTTTTTTCATTTACTGGGTGGTGGGGATCATGGAGGTGGACTCAACACAGACGTTCACACTTAAAGAGACCCAGACCTATAAAAATGAGAATGTCTTAATGTCAGCACAACTGGCACACAACACCCACGGTTTACACCCATCAAGTCAGTTTACCTACCATTTTGGCGACACACCTGTACCTCTTTATCCCCATTGCAATTACAGGTATTTATTAACCTGTAGTTTGAATCTATTTACTGTAACTCCCTCACATGTAAAGATGCTACAGAGGTACAACACTTTCCTCTCAACTACATGGCCTGTGTTTGATTCTTGGCCTGACGACAAACTGTCAGATTGGTGCTTTGCAGGTAGGGCATTGTATTACCAAATGTCGTTATTGGATTCCTGTTAAGTTGGGGCCTCATTTACTAGCATTAGTTGGTTGACTTAAAAGATCCCTTTGGGTCTTTGGTGATCTAGAGCGGTGAGTTATTGCCGGTCTGATACTCCGAACAAATTCCAAATTCCTGCTCTAAACCAGTTCTACTCAAACGTCAGTCCTGGACAGCCTGTTTACGAAAGTCTTGGGCCAATCTACCTCATGTGATCTGCCCTACAAGAATGTGAGATGAATTGAGATCATGAAAATAGTTGTCGTAATAATAGTAGTAGTTATTGTCACTGCTGCGACTGCACTTTCAGGGAGACAATCGTACTAAAATACACAATTTGGTGTCCGTCTCTCTGTCTGTCTGACTGACTGGCTGTCTGTGATGCATCCGGTCGTTACTTATCCAATCTCAACCAAACTAAACAGGACTGAAGGTCACACGACGGAGGTTGTGGCGACTTCATTTGTCCCTCTCCCCAAGGGGGTGTTCCACCTTGGGCGAATCCGTGTTCAGGTGTATATATAGCTTATCATGGTGTTTTTCCAAGACCGCTTCAAATAACAAAAGTAACAAAAACACTAATGATAACAGTATAATATTATGTTATTACAAAAAAATATTGATGCGAATAATGCCAACCCCCCCCCAACCCCTCCTCACCCAAAGGAGTTTCTTTCTCCTTGGACAAATGCCATGTGCTTATCGTGGAACACCCCTATCAGAAGGAAAAAATATTATAAACCACAAACACCGATGATTACCTTTTTAAACAGTAGCTACTGCTGTTTAAAACGAAACTGAAAGGGAGGAAACGTGACCTTCCTGAGGCATTATATTATGCTTATTGAAGCACAGACCAACGGACCTGAGCCTAAATCTACTGTAATCTATGTACCCCAGAGAGGATAATAACATGACCCTTTTGCCCCTCCCATAGGAAGCCTGTTTACTCAGTCCATTAATTGACAACTTTCGTACATAAAAAGCCTGGTCTCCATCAATTTTGAATGGTACGATTCGATTCGGATTGTGTTCATAACAGGGTGTCCACAAATTACCGTTCCAAATTCAGACTGTAACTAGAAAAAAAAGGGGGGGGAGAGGCCCGGCATTCCCCCCGGTTTTTAAAAAAAAGAGTGCAAAACCTCCGCCGCCAATACAGCTGGGTACTCAAGTGAACCTTATATCTTATTCATTAAATATGACGTCAACAGTGCTGACAGTTATAGTTCTTTTCTCCAACATTTTTTTTTGGGGGGGGGGGGGGTTGAAATCACTTAAAACATGTAGAAATGCAAAAAAAGAAATCGAATTTTTGTTGAAAAAAAAGTTGCAAAAAATTTTTTTCTCTAAATTTTTTTTTGGGGGGGGGGGGGTTGGAAATACTTAAAACATGTAGAAATGCAAAAAAAAAAAAAATTTCTCTAACAATTTTTTTGGGGGGGGGGTTGGAAATCACTTAAAACATGTAGAAATGCCAAAAAAAAAATTTTCTCTATTTTTTTTGGGGGGGGGGTAACAATTTTTTTGGGGGGGGGGGTTGGAAATCACTTAAAACATGTATAATGCAAAAAAAAAAAAATTCTCTATTTTTTTTTGGGGGGGTACAATTTTTTGGGGGGGGGTTGGAAATCACTTAAAACATGTAGAAATGCAAAAAAAAAAAAAATTCTCTAACATTTTTTTTTGGGGGGGGGGACCAAGTCCAAAATTTAATGGCATGATCCTTGGACCATACCTAACCCCCCACCAAGTTTCGTCGAAATCCGTCAAGGAGTTTTTCCGTTATACTGTTCACAAACAAACAAACAAACAAACAACAAACAGAAAGGGGTGAAAACAGTAACCTCCGATGGCGAGGTTAATAAAATAAAACCAGAGAGTTGTGTCAAAGCCACCCAATGCTCACCTGTTTATACATTTATCGTTTTTAAAAAGACGTCTAATATATTTTTTTATAAAGCATTTCAGTGAAGTCTGATCCAAATAATTTTAAAGCAATATATGTGTTCAAAAGAGGTCAAAAATTTAAAACATTTGAAATTATTTTTTAATTTCAACTTCACTGCATCAATAATATACCCCAAAGGAACCTCCATGTTCATATTCAGCATCCTAGTACACATATTAAATGAATGGCAAGCTTCTAAATAGCTTGCACCAAAAACTTTAACATTTTCACGCTCACGCTGATGCGACGTCTCAACGCCGGGGGTATCGCTATAGCTCTCTGTTCTTCAAACAGGCGAGCTAAAAATGAATGAAATGGGATAGCATGATGTGGTTTGATGCTTGTGAATGAACAAACATTTCTCAAAGTTTTATTGTCAAGATCATCGTATCGCATTCATCACCATTTATCATCGCTTGGTCTCCATAAACCAGGCAACACTGCTCTTTATTGTGGGGATGCTATTTACAGTAAATGTGATGTCACGTGTCACACGCGACAACTAGAAATGAAAAAAAGTAAATAAAACTTTGAGGAATGTTCTTTCACAAGCATGAAACCACATTGTAGTATTCCATTTCATTCATTTTTATCCCACGCGCAAAGTGAAGAGTGAAGTAAACTAAAGCAATCAGTCAGGTACGTACGTAGGCATGTTGTCTTACTTGGAACCTTCTTATCATTCCTGATTAGTCAATTCTGCTTGCAGTCTGCAGGCACAACGGCATCATGTGATGATGACATGGATGTGGATGATAGCCCATGCTGCACGAGAGAGAAGATGACTCCACCCAATAAAAAGGCCCGTCGCTCAGAAATTTTCAGAAAAGATTGGACTTCTCAGAATCCTTTCATGAGACCAAAGGAAGGAGACCCATCAATGGCAGTTTGTAACTTGTGCACACGCTCGTTCAGGATCAGTCATGGTGGAGTCAATGACATCAAGAGACATGTGGTGAGAACTCAATACAAACAAATGGAAAAAGCAGTCCAAACCAGCTCCTCTCTCAAAAGTTTCTTCCCTGATAAGGATTCCCACACTAAAGCTCTGGTGACTAAAGCAGAGCTTCTTCATGCTGGACATATAGTGGAGCACAACATAACATTTGCCTCAACTGACCATGTCGGACCACTCTTTGGAAAGATGTTCTCTGGAGACGACTCCAAAAAGTAGGCGTCAGCGTGGAGGAAAACAACTGTGATCATCGGGTACACTTTATCACCATACATGCTACAGCCGGTCTTGGACAATATGAAACTACTTCCATTCTCGCTTGCAATTGATGGAGGGAGTGAGTCAGGAGTCGAGTCAATGTATCCACTAGTTTTGCGCATCTTTGACATGAACCGGGGCGAAGTCACCACAAATTTCTGGAGGATGTGTCCGGTATCAAACTGGACAGGATTGGGAATCTTTGAGAAAGTGGAGGAGGGATATAGAGCAGATAGAATCCCGTGGGAAAACACAGGGGCTCTGAGTATCGACAATTCGAGCGTGAATCTTGGAAAATGCACAGGATTCTGCACACATTTCAAGAAGAGAAGACCTGATGTATTCACGGGTGTACGTAACTGTCACATACCACACAAAACAGCCAACCACGCATCTGATGACTTCACTCTTACAAGTGGCTTCTCAATTGATGATCTCCTAGTGAACCTCGACGACTACTTTGACAAAAGCATGAAACGAAAAGCTGAGCTCAATGAATTCACTTCATTCTGTGATCAGAAGTACAGAAAGATTCTCAAGTATGGATCAACACGATGGCTCAGCAGGGACACTTGTATAAACAGGATCCTGCTGCAGGATCCTAATCTGAAGAGTTACTTTACCAGTCAAAACACCACTAAAGATCTTCGACTTCGACGGCTCCAAGAACACTTTGGAAATCCATGGACTGAAATTTATCTGACATTTTTCTAGTCCATTCTGAAAAGGTTTGTTGACACCAACAAAAGCCTGGTGTTGGCTTAGCGGTTAGCGTGGCTGGTTTGGGATCTTAGAGTCTTGAGTTGGAGACCCAGTCGGCTGTTGAATTAAAACCAGGTGGAGTTGACTCAACTTCCGAGGTTTGTGAAATGAGTACCAGTGTACTGGAAATAGGGGCATTGCATCAGTGGCACAGCCACATCCTCAGCCAATGATGCTACCCGCAGCCTTGTGCTGCATACGAAGGAGGTGGAGGAGGACTCCACCAAAATCTTTCAATTCGAGAAACCTAAAATTCATTGCATCAAGACAGAACTGACAACGTTTCTATAAGGTTTGTTCGATCGTTTTCTGAAAGAGGAGGCATATCATGGAAATGAACTCAGCGAAGTAAATATTGATGTTCCAGATTCATTTCAGGACAAACCTTTCTTGGGTTTTCAAATGACCAATCTGATGCGACATGTTGATCTCTTACCACCTGAGATTGTGAAAATCCAAGATTATTGTCGAAAGTTCTATCAAGAGGTATTCAAATAGGCACTCTCCCATTTCCCACTTCAGGATGATGTGATCTGCCATGCGAAACTCATTGACTTTTACATGCGAAGAGAAACTGAATTTGACGATGTCAGATATTTTGTGGACAGATTAACCACATTGAAAGGCAAGCTGTCAGGCAAGGAAGATGATCCATACGATGAGAACATGGCATACAGAATACTGCCGGACACAGCCGTTTCTGACCCAAACCAAAGGGCGGACAAGACCTGGTCTGATATATCGTTGACAAGAATGGCAGACGGGGAAACGCGATTTTGCCTTCTGTTTGCAGTAGTTCAGCACATACTTGTCCTGCCACACAGTAATGCCAAAGAGGAAAGTATCTTCTCACAAGTTCGCAAGACCAATTTCCAAGGCCGCTTGTCAAACGAGGTCCCCCTGCCTGCTCTCCTCATGCAAAACCAACTTATTTTGTCAAACTCCGTGTCATAAGATTGATCCAAAGGCCAAGAAAGCCTGTTGTGAATACAATGCAGAGCACAGGCACATGAAGCGACTCGTCCGTCAGGTCTTGGCCATGTCAGTTTGACTGATCTCTGCTCATGTGGTGCTTCACAATCATTGAAATGAGTCTATACAGCACTTAGACTGTAAGTGAACATTTGAGTTGAGTTCTGAACAGCTGCAAGTCCACCTTGGCGATAAATGACTATCTCAGCATTCTGGTGTATTTTGTCACTGATAACCCCCCGAACAACGTTTTTACCACGTTTGGTTAACCCTTTGCGTGATGCATTGTTTATGGCCACATGGTTCCCTGTTGCTTCATTAATTTTTGTCATAGGGCTGTGAGTTTCAAGTGGTACTTACAAAAAAACACACAACTTGGGTGTCAAGTTAGACGGATAAACAAAAATTAAAACGAAAAAAAATTTTCAATTATTTTTTATCTCGCCGCAAATCTGCGACTGCAGTACGCAAAGGGTTAAAAAAAACAAGCTCAAATGAGCTAAGATCCTCGTCCTCTTAATGATGACGTCATAAAAACGGATATGATGTCAATTGTGATGATATCAGGTTGGCGATAATATCTGTGTAATGCCTGCTTGATTCCCGCAAACAAAATTCAAAAGTTGCCTAGTTTCGGAGAAATTTTTTAGGCGATTTCCATTAGCGGAGATATTTGGACGTCATAACTTTTTTCTCGGAGGAATTTTCAAAATCGGAGATGGTTATTGTCTGCGCAGGGTATTTACTATATATGCAAGTTTCAGGAAGTTTCGATGAAAACTGTAGGCTGTGAACAAACAGGTCCAAGAAGAAGATGAAGAACAACAACGTGAGTAAGACTTAGAGATCCTCCACGAGGATCTAAAAAAACCCCGCTTTCATTTCCTACCAACCCGCTTGTTTCTTGCCTTCAACGTGCCATCTACACGATCTAACCCTGCAATCAATTTTGTATCTAACCCTGCAATCAATCAAATTTGATCTATAAACTAGTCTCCTGGAAATGCAACCAAAATTCCTCTGATTTTCCTATTCTTGCCTGCCACTGAGCCAACTGCTAAAGGCTAGTCACACCTTGACATTTAAGCCAGCTTATGCCGATTTTTGAAAATTTGTCTAAAACGCTGGCACACGTCGAATACGTTATGGTAAGTTTTGGAAACATTGAGAGCACGCTGAAAAACACTGCATACGTCGTAGTACGCTGGCTTTCATCGTTGTACTTTGCGGTTGTCCTCAAATTTTAGCATGCTTGAAATTTTACGACTTATGCCAGGCGTATGACTCACAGTTCCGCTACGCTGGACATAAGTTGTAGGCACGTTATGCGATCGTTGACACACGTCGACACACGTTACTTGTAAGTTAATCATAAGTCGAAACACGTCGAGGTAATGCTTAGCGTACCCGAAACTTATTTCTAACCTATGAGTACGTGTTGTAGGCAGTTACGCGATCGTTGACACACGTCACACACGTTACTTGTAAGTTACTCATAAGTCGAAACACGTCAAGGTAATGTTTAGCGTCAGTGTTCCAGACTCCCTGTTTTTTTTTTTTGTTTTTTTTTCTTCGGTATGACGGTGATGTTGACACTTCGATTTCTAGTGCGGTTATGATTAAATCGTTGAGCGGAGCCTATTAATTATATTATATTATAACGCACTAGAAATCGAAGTGTAAACATCACCGTCATACCGAAGAGAAAAAAAAAAACACCCAGGAGTCTGGAACACTGACGCTAACCATTACCTCGACGTGTTTCGACTTATGAGTAACTTACAAGTAACTTTTGTCGACGTGTGCCAACGATCGCATATCGTGCGTACAACTTATTCCCATCGCATGCGGAACGTGTGAGGCATACGGCAAGTACGTCGTAAAAATTTTAACACGTTTAAAATTTCAAGACGTACTCCACTTACTACGACGTATGATAGCGTACTTTAGCGTTCTATTCACGTATACCAAACTTACCCATACCGTATTCGACGTGCGCCAGCGTTTAGATGCATTTTCAGAGGTCGGCATATGCTGGCAAGATCGCCAAGGTGTGACTGCGATGTTGACACTTCCATTTCTCCAGCGGTTTATGATTTGAATCATTGTGCGGCAGCCTTTTAATAGGCTACGCCAGTGATCGTCGGCGATACGTGCAGCGCGCTATGCATAAGTTAGACTATCGTTGGGCATAGGTTCTGAACGCCGACAACAGGCTAAGCATTTGTTGGTATAAGTTATCTATAAGACAACGAAACGCTCTGTGTCCGCTACTAATATGTTATGCATACGACCAACTCGTTATGAATACGTCCGAATCTTTAAAAAAAACATCAAAAGTTCAGCGTAAGCCAGCGTTTTACATACATTTTGATACGTTGCCGTTGCTGGCTAAAACGTCAAGGTGTGACTGGGCCTTAAAGGCCGAAATGTCCATCATATCCACAAGAACCCCTGATCCTCTTGCATTAGGGAATGGTACCCCCTTCCCCCCTCCCAACCCCCATTATATTATTAAGATGGCATGATTAGCTACTCTTCATATGACATGAGTTCGCTTTATTAGCCTGCTTTGAAGTGTCGAAGAATATTCAAGAGTATTGTTGAAGAGCACCGAACTTGAACAAACACCGTGATGGTGTCATCACAACGACATCGTGACTGCGTCTTGGAATCGTCATGGTGCTGGTCCAAGTTCGGAGTACTTCAATCATCCCAATTGGACATCTCCAGGCTGCTTCATAACAACGGTGATGATTCCTGGTTGTGAATGGTGGGCGAAACGCAATGTATCCACGAAGCAGATGTCACTTGTGGGTTCCAAAAACAATCTGGCCTCACCAATCATAGTTAGTGATGCATCATGAGCCAGTATATAAAGCCGAAGGGCTTCAAAGTCAATAGGTGGATGAAACAGTGATATGTAAGAATAATTGTGGGATTAAACAATAAGGATATTGACAAACTGCCATCTGCATGGTACGTACGTACCCTTAACCACCAACATCCATTTACTCTCCCCCCTCCTGGCTGCTCCCCTATGGGAGCAGGTGTTTCTACTGTAAGAAAATGCATCAATTCTTTGCATGAAAACCCTCCTGTATTGATGAACCGATTTAGCATGAAACTGCAGCTTGTGCTCTGGGGTGAAGAGGTAGTAAAGGGAGTGAGAGAAAGGCCTATGACTTTCCCATTGCAGATCGGTGGTCTCTCTGTCTTCCACCGCCTCCTTTCTGGTCTTGCACCCTACTTTTTCCGTGCTTTGCCCCCCACCCCAAGTTTCTGCAGAGTGCATACAGTCAACCATGAACCCCCTTCTGGTGAAACTATCTCAATCCAGGATCACTGCTCACCTCCACTCATTCGTTCCTCTTTTTTCCTACTTGTAGACTCAACTTCCACATTCTCTTCAATCTCAGTCTTCCCTCCAGGTCTTCAAGAAAGCTGTTCACCACCATCTCAGATCATCCCCAATCCAAAACCACGATCTTTTCTACCCTCGTTCACGCCCTCCTCCTTCCAAATTTCCAGTTTCCTTCCTGAGAGGTTCCTTCTAAGGCTATCTTGGCCACCCCACGCATCCTTTCCTGCCCCCCATTCTTCCCCACACCCATTGTTTCTCCAAGCCTCCCTCTATTTTGGCCTTCAACTGTGCTTGATGTTGTTGCTCTTTGCTGTTTTTGTTGCTTCCTCTCCTCTCTGCTGTTAATTTTGGCCCATTACGCCCTGATCTGTTGAGTGGAGTTGCTCTTCCACGAACCTCGATGATTTGCACTAAAAAATAATAATAATAAAAGGGAGTAGGTTTGCAGGTAGTAGCTGCAATGGGTGGTTTATTGTATACTAGACGACCCGTGAACCCATTGGGTTCCCGTTGTTACAGCGGTTCATGAAAAAAATCATTTCAAGAAAAAAAAAGAAAGATAGCTCCAGCGAACTATACTGCTGAGGTTGTTTGCATTGATTAAATTCTCCTGAAGAGTACTTGACTGAATCGGGAATTGATTTTTGAATATTTTTTTGTTCCGATTTGAACGAAACTTGATACTGCACACCGCAGGTGAATGGTGAGTAAGGTGGCCCTAATTTTTTTGCGCTATCGCTATCGTGTACCGTTTTGGCTGCATTTCGAGAACATACATACATACATACATGTATACAAGATGAGAGTTTTAGTAATATAAGATGTATATAATATATACATGTATATACACATATATGTATACACACATAAATATATATATATATATATGTATATAATTTGAAATTTTTGTTTGTTTGTTTGTCTGCACGCACTAATCTCCTGAACAGTGAAAGATAGGAGGGAATCTCTGACACAAAAAATGTTGTTACGGGCCCGGGAAGGTTATAGGCTAGGTGGTGAGGCCTCGGCCTGAGGGGGGGGGGGGGGGATTTTAGACGGTAGTTTATCTTTAATGGGATTTTACGGTCGCGGCTACTGTTGAAATTGATTACGATGGCCGCAGCCGTAAACTCCATTAAATATAAACTACCGTCTAAAACATATATATATATATATATATATATATATATATATATATATGTATGTATGCACATACATACATGCTAGTGGGGTATGCTCTGACATCGTGTAAGCCTTCCCGGGGCCCGTCCGACATTTTTTGTTTCAGAGATTCCCTCCTATCTTTCACCGTTCAGGAACATTAGCGTGTGCAGACAAACAAACAAATAAAAACTTTATATATATATATATAATATATATATATATATATATATAATATATATATATATATAGATATATATATATATAAAGGGTAGACCAAAAGTTACTTTACCCCTGATAAATTTCTCGCAATTCCTCCGTCCCTTCCCTTGCCTCGCCCTCGCCCGCTATGGTATGCAGAAACACTGACTCAGAAGAATGATGGAGCACATACAGATACAATGACAAATTAATTATTGTAAGTACTGTGCAATAAAACCTGTATATTAAAAAAAAGTTCAGAACAATGCTTCACTGGGAAGGGTAAAGGGACTTTCAGGCCACCCTGTATATATTGTTGCGAATTCGCGCCCGTCGGCGTGCGATCGGCCACGCGACTCGAACCGCGACCGCCTCGCCCACCGGACGGACAATTCAGTCGTGACCCTCCCGGCTAACGCCGGGATCCAGTCACGGGTGGGCCTTTGACCTCACCACAATCGTGCAATCGGCCACCCGCGTCGGATAGGGTTGTTCGCCAAACTCGACCTACCTAAGTACCCACGCGGATGGTAAACGGGCGATCGTACCTCGCCGCAGGTCGACTCCGGACACGAGCCGCTTGGGCGGGGTTCGTACTATCGGGATAACGAGCGTGTTATCGTCGACCTCGACGGTTCAGATTATTTACGGGCGTTTTGCACCACTACGAACCCTTTACGTGAAGCAGGATGGAGGTTCAATTAAAGAAAAGACGAAGCGAAACGGGAAAACAGTTCACACAATGCACATTTATTCCGTGGCACACGGAGCACACATATAGCACGTATTTACAGCCACAATTAGCGAATGCACATATATTACATAGAACAAAAGAATGCGCATATAAAAGAAGGAGTTAAAACCGACTACACGAGCACCACGGACCACTTATACAGTTTCTACCTTACAAGACACGGGCACAACACGCATTCACACCTAAGCAAAGAAAAGACCCCCTCACAGGCAAGGGAGTCAGACTGGGCGTGGGCCTAATGCGCGTGGAACCTGGATGAGGGCAGGTCACGAGACCGAAGGGTCCTACCCGCCTCGTGGCGAGCCACAGAAGTCGCTGCACGGCGGTTTCGTGGCACCTGCTGGTGTAAGTGGAACGGGGCCCTTGTCGCACTCTCTCAGCGCGGGGGAAGGGGGAATTGTTGATGCTCTGGGAGGGAGTATGGCTGGCTTGCTCGAGTCCCGCGACGCGCGACTCAACGCGACCTCGTCGTCCCGGACCGAGCCTCCAGGTCCTCCTCAGCCGATCGCCCTCCGCTGCCGTTCGCTCCGCAGCCGTCTGCCCACTCTGCTTCGAGCTCCGTCTCCGAATCTGCCCCACCGATCTGCCTGAGCTCCGTCTCCCGAATTTGCCCACCGATCTCCTCGAGCTCCGTCTCCCGAATCTGCCCCACCGATCTCGCCAACTCGACTCACTCGCTCGCCTTTTTATCGGCTTCAGGAAACCACCATATGCAAATTCTCGGATCCAAACGACCTCAGGGCGGAGCCACGCTGCCGATTGGACGGAGAAAAAGGGGGCGTGTATCATTCCTGATCCAATTTGCATATGCCGATTTTCATCAGGCGCGTCTGGAGCGGGGCCAAGCCGCCCGCGCTTCCTGATTGGGTGGATCAGATGTGGGCGTGTAGCATTCCTGATCCGAATTCTCTCGGAAAACCGCCATCTGCACTCGCGTCTCGCGTGTATCGTGAAGATAGCCGACGCTCGGTGCCCACAGGTGGTGCGGGAATGGCCGTAGGAGAAGGTGGTGAGGGTTTTCGGCGGTGTTCGATGGCCATGGTGCTGTTTGGAATGGGGTGATGTGAGGTTTCGGTGCGAGTGGTGAAAGTAGGTTGTGGCTGCTGGCGTTGTTGTGTTGTTGTATCAAAACAAAGGTAGAACAGAAAAACGCCTAACTCAAAGGATCGCAGCCCGAATGAATCACATTAATTCCCTCTATACAACGGGTTTGGGCTATCTACACATGTACTTAAGAAATATATCTCACCTATGGGACCTGGATGGTGTTCGCGAATTTCCACAGCCGTAACACTACCCCTCCCCTTTTTACAGACTCGTCCCGAGTCGTCAAATTATCGTGTGCCATCATGTGTAGTTCTCCCCTAGTACGTTTTACCTACGGATCCCTGAGTGCGACATTCATGGTATTCGTGTCCCCAAAATAAATAACCTGAGGGCTGAGTAACTAACTAAACAAATCACTCACACGGACGACTTAAATAAAATTGCCGGCGCTAACACATACATCCGGGGGCGCACTCATATTTACAATACAACTTAACACCTTAACCTTATAAATTTACACTAAACCATGGCCCAGGATCAATGGACTCTGCAGGAAAAAGGAGAGTCAAAAGAGAACCGGTGCACGGGCCGCCACTGCAGCCCGTGTTGCAGCTGCCAACAGGACAGTTCCTGCAGCTTGCAAACTGTTGCTTGCGGATCCTGGCGCACATGGAAATGAACAGGGGGGTAAAGCAAAACTGAACGGGGCTGGTGAACAGGGCAGTGGGCATGGCATGGCAAAGGTAGCAGGCAAACATAGCCTGCAGAACAAGGCCGCTGCAGGCGAACACAGCCGGCAGACGAACTGGCCGGCACAGGCCTTGCAGTAAAAACAGCCGTCGGACGATCCGACCGGCACAGGCCTTGCAGCACAGCAGCTGCAGACGATCCGGCCGGCACAGGCTTGTAGAAAACAGCCAGCCGATGAAGTTGGCGCACAGGCTTGCAGCAAAACAACAGCTGCCGATGAACTTGGCCGGCCTTTGTTGCAGTGGAGGTTGGTGGAGGGAGTGCGGTGGTGTTGGCCACACAGAAGGTGGACTCGGACCTACCCTACCTGTCTCCTCCCACCTATCGCCTTTGCCTGTCACTGTACCTACCCACTCCCTTAATTTGTAAAAACCAATTTAGCCCCAACTTATTTTTTTTTTTTTTGTTGTTTTTATTTTCACCCTCTTCCCCACTATAAATCGTCCCTAGCCCCCTTTATCGTCCTTGTTCGGCTAACCTATCTCGTCTCCTAGCCTACTCCAACCCCTACGTTCCCTACCCGGAGGGGAATAAGGGAGAGCTAGCGTCATGTGTCGAGGCCAACTCGAGCCTCAGGATGGCCTCCCCAGATCTCAGCGATCTAACCCAAAGTGGGTCCAGCGGCCCACAACGAGAGCGAAGGGATGGATGGTGCGGAGGGGTACACTTCCTATCTACCCTAACCGTTAACCTTTAAACTACCCGGGGCTTTCACAAGCGCTCTCGCTTAATCTATTGGTTCTAAAAACCCAGATTCCCGTCGCCTGTGTTGGTGTCCTTACAATTTCGGGCCTCGCCCTCCAATTTTCCCTCGTGCCTTGCACGTTTCGTGGCTGGGACGCGTGGCTCCCTTTGGCAGGCACGACCTCTGCCGAATCCCTACGATGGCACCCCCGGGACTACACTGCCTCCGAGCCTACCAGCTCCCTAAACACCGGGGAGTGCCCCCATGGCAACTCCCTGAAACGCACACGTGGCAGGCTGGCGCCCCGGGCCCCTTTCCGAGGGTCACCCGTGCCACGACACTGCCCACGCGGCTAACGGCGCTCCGGGCCCCGCACCAAGCGGGCGCACCCGTGCCACTACGCTATCCCGGCCCCCATGGCCCTTGGCTACCACGGCCGACTAGCCCGGTGCCCGGGTACCCACTCAGCGATACTCACCGTTCGCAGCCACGCTCCCAGCCCGTCAACAGGGCTCCTGCACCCCTCCAAATGGGTATCGAGCCTACATTCCCACCAACAACAAACGACCTCCATTTTTATCAATTTGACTAACCCAGCTAACTCACTCTACACTGACCCGGGGTCCCTTGGGTGGGAGTCACTCCTCCCCCCAATCACTCATCGCACCATGCATTCCACATTCGCTCAACTCACACAGACCCGCTGGCCTCACTCACTTAACACGTTTCCACACAACTCACCAACTCTTCAACACACACCGCTGAATCCTGCATCCTTCTAACTACCTCCTATCACCTCGTGCTCCCACGTCATCCCTTACACTATAGCACGTTCCATTTAACACTACGTAGCTAAGCTACGTCCCTCTACACACTACTTGTCTGTCTCTGTCTCCAAATCAATAAAAATCATTTCCCCACCTAAAGCTCACTACAACCCTCGAAATAATCCATTCCACGGGCCCCATGAGGACTTACCCTGCCCATGGAGCCGGTCTAGCTAAGCTAACCCTTCCCCCTAACTAGTGTTATCCTGTGCCCAGGAAGGGGGTCTTTCACCCCTTACCTGGGAATCCTGTTCACCGAAAGCGAGGCTTGCTTCCGTTAATTTTGTATTTCCAATTATGCGCAGCACCAGCGCGGCAACTCACAGCCTGCGCTCTTGCACCTTTCCCGTGACGTCATGCAGCTGCACGTGTACCTCGTCCTCTTGGACGGTACCATCCGGCAGGGATACCCCTCCTGCCGGATTCCAACCCCATGTGCAGCCATGACGTCACCCTGCGCACCCCAAAAGCAAACCTCGCACTCCGAGGGGCTCCCCACGCGAACACATGTGCTCTGCCCGTTGGAGCTTAACACAAGCTCGCGTGGAGAACCCGTCCGGTCCAAATTCGTCTACCTGCCTAGACTTTTGTCCGTCCGCGGGATCGGCAAATCCACCGCTGGCGTTTCCGGACCGGGCTTCACTCCCGCAAGCGAGCACGTGGGGGTCTCGTGCGCTGCACAGCACGGACCTCGCGCTCGCTGCTGGGTGAACCCGGCACGGTGCCCAAAACAGCTACAGCGCTACCCGGCTTTTGTCCCTCTGTCGCCGTCGTCTCCGTTCCACCCACGCACACCTGCGTGTCACGACGCACAGACTCCACTCCATCACACTCACATTCACACCGGGAGACGCGGCTGCATGCTCACGCATGCGACCGACATCTCCCTCACATACAGAGACCTCACACACACGGTCTCCCTCACACGGACCCTCTCACTCACACCCAACCTTTCACCTGCCCAGGGGGTCTCACTCACACCATGCGTGCCGGAAAGCACGCATCTCCGCACACTCGCAAACACACACCCCTGCACAACCACACTGGGGTTCGTGTCCCCACAAGGTTCCCGGGGCCTCTGTACCCCCCAAGCTACACGTGCACCTATCCACAGCACTCGTCCCTTCAACTCCGCTTGGCACGACCGAACCCACCTGGTCGTGATTCGCCTCAAGGGGGCATACTCCCTCCCCTCGTTCCTGGAGGCAGCCATCCAGCTGCTCACACCGGGTCCCTACCCAGTCCGCGAGCTCACCCCATTATCCTCCACTACTTCTGTGTGTGTGTGTTCTGTTCCTTTAACCCCGTCATTATCATGCAGTCTCTCCTCTATTTTCTCTTTCTTCCGCATCTCTATACATTTGTTAGTTTCTGTTTCTTTCTGGAGTTTTTCATCTCTCTGGACTTCAATTTCATTCTCTCCTTCAGTTCATTAATTTCAAACTCGTATAGTTTTGTTTTCTCTCCCACTCTTCTCATGCTCCTCATTTTCCAATCTCATCGTTTCTTTCAATTGGCCCATTTCCTTTCTGTGCTTCATTCGCTGTTTTCTCATTACCCTTCCTTGCTTCCTCTCCTGTCCTTCCTTCTCCAGTTTCGTTGTTTGTTTCATTTGGTTAATCTCTTTCTTGTGTTTCAGTTGCTGCTGTCTCATTACTCTTCCTTGTTTCTTCTCCTGCCCTTCCTTCTGCAGTTTCATGGTTTTCTTCATGTGGTTAATTTCCCTTTTGTGTTTCATTCGCTGTTCTTTGTCTACCTCTTCGCACTCCAGCCTTGCCTTTTCTTTCAATTGGTCAACTCGGCTTCATGTTCTTTTTGTTTTCTATCCCATTGTTCCTCTCGTTCTTCCCTCTCCATCTCTGTTGTGTCCTTCAATCTCCTGATTTCTCCTTCTGCTTCATTCCTTGCTCCTTCAACTTCTCCTCGTATTCCAACCTATGTTTTTTGTTTTGTCGTTCAATTTCAAATTCATACTCTTTCAGTTTTTATTCCACTGTCTTTCTTGTTCCTCATTCTGTAATCTCGTCATTTCTTTCAACTGACAGATTTCTTTCTCCTGTCTCATTCCTTGTTCTTCCAGTACTCTTTCTTGTTCCTCATTCTGCAATCTCGTGGTTTCCTTCATTGATCGATTTCCTTTTCTGTCTCATTCGTTCTTCCATCATTACTCTTTCTTGCATCTCATTCTTTAATCTGGCTTCGCTTCCAGCTGTTGGATCTGTACAGCGTGGTTCCTTAACGTTTCATTCTCCGTTCTCGTTCTTTCCTCTCTCACCATCCTCAACATCGTTTTGTAATTCCGTCTCTTCGTTCTGGTGTTTCTGTAACTCAGTTTTCTTCTCTAATTCTTTTCTCATCCGCACACTCCGACCTTGCTTTGGCTTCTAACTGTTCTTCCATCTTGCCCTTGTGTTTGTCTATCCGTCTTCCCAGTTCCTCTGTCTCCGTTTTTACCTCCCGTCCCAGCTTACCAACTCTCTTCGTCATGTCTTGCAGTCTTTTCTCACACTCCACTATTTTTATTTCCTTCGTGCACGTCTCCGTCACCCAATTAATTTTTCCTCTCGGTTACCGTCACTTTTTCCGTCACCTCCACACTTCTCGCCCAACACGTCTCCCGGATTATTTTTTCTCACCCGCCTTCACCGCGGGCCTGACAACCGTTGCACCCTCTCCCAGCTCGTTCGCTCCCACACGTGGCGTCGCCATTACGCACTTTGCTGTTGTGGCCTTCATGTCCGCCTGCAGGCTCCGGCCCATTTGCTGCGTTTCACCCCGCATTCTTTTATTTCTTCCTTCATTTCGTTTTTGTTTGTTTCCATTTTGAATGCGTTTCCATCCATTTTTTCGTTCATTCCATCCATTTTGCCGTTCATTTCGTTTGTGTTTGTTTCCATCTGCTTGTTCACTCCTTTTATTTCGTTTTTCATTTCATCCATTTTGTATCCATTTTTTCATCAATGCCTCAAACATTTCCATCGTCCGATCCGTGGGCGAATTCGCACGTGGGGGCGTTCGTCTGCCACCCCAGCCACTGCGCCCAATTCGAGCTCTGGGCTCGTCTGGGGGGGAATTGTTCCTGTACACCAATGTCCTGCTCGGCGTCGACATCCTGGGCATGGATTCTAAACACATACTCATTTCTATTACCCCGGCACCCGCTCGCCTTGAGACGCCATCTTATTCCACGTAAGGGGTTAATTTAATCGCTCGTAATTTAGAGGGAATCGGGGGTCGCTCCCCTCACCCTGGACCGATTCCCTGTGAATTTGCTGGGAGACAGGAGGGATTCGAATCCCACTCCTGACACCAGTGTTGCGAATTCGCGCCCGTCGGCGTGCGATCGGCCACGCGACTCGAACCGCGACCGCCTCGCCCACCGGACGGACAATTCAGTCGTGACCCTCCCGGCTAACGCCGGGATCCAGTCACGGGTGGGCCTTTCGACCTCACCACAATCGTGCCAATCGGCCACCGCGTAGGATAGGGTTGTTCGCCAAACTCGACCTACCTAAGTACCACGCGGATGGTAAACCGGGCGATCGTACCTCGCCGAGGTCGACTCCGGACACGAGCCGCTTGGGCGGGCCGTTCGTACTATGCGGATAACGAGCGGTGTTATCGTCGACCTCGACGGTTCAGATTATTTACCGGGCGTTTTGCACCCACTACGAACCCTTTACGTGAAGCAGGATGAAGGTTCAATTAAAGAAAAGACGAAGCGAACGGGAAAACAGTTCACACAATGCACATTTATTCCGTGGCACACGGAGCACACATATAGCACGTATTTACAGCCACAATTAGCGAATGCACATATATTACATAGAACAAAAGAAATGCGCATATAAAAGGAGTTAAAACGACTACACGAGACACACGGACCACTTATACAGTTTCTACCTTACAAGACACGGCGCCACAACACGCATTCACACCTAAGCAAAGAAAAGACCCCTCACAGGCAAGGGAGTCAGACTGGGCCGTGGGCCTAATGCGCGTGGAACCTGGTGAGCGGCCAGGTCCACGAGACCGAAGGGTCCTACCGCGCCCTCGTGGCGAGCCGCAGAATGTCGCTGCACGGCGGTTTCGTGGGCACCTGCTGGTGTAAGTGGGAACGGGGCCCTTGTCGCACTCTCTCAGCGCGGGGAAAGGGGAATTGTTGATGCTCTGGGGAGGGAGTATGGCTGGCTTGCTCGAGTCCCGCGACGCGCGACTCAACGCGACCTCGTCGTCCCGGACCCGAGCCTCCAGGTCCTCCTCAGCCGATCGCCCTCCGTGCCGTTCGCCTCCGCAGCCGTCTGCCCCACCTCTGCTTCGAGCTCCGTCTCCCGAATCTGCCCCACCGATCTGCCTGAGCTCCGTCTCCCGAATTTGCCCCACGATCTCCTCGAGCTCCGTCTCCCGAATCTGCCCCACCGATCTCGCCAACTCGACTCACTCGCTCGCCTTTTTATCGGCTTCAGGAAACCACATATGCAAATTCTCGGATCCAAACGACCTCAGGGCGGAGCCACGCTCGCCGATTGGACGGAGAAAAAGGGGGCGTGTATCATTCCTGATCCTCAAATTTGCATATGCCGATTTTCGTCAGGCGCGTCTGGAGGCGGGCCAAGCCGCCCGCGCTTCCTGATTGGGTGGATCAGATTGGGCGTGTAGCATTCCTGATCCGAATTCTCCTCGGAAAACCCGCCATCTGCACTCGCGTCTCGCGTGTATCGCTGAAGATAGCCCGACGCTCGGTGCCCACAGGTGGTGCGGGAATGGCCGTAGGAGAAGGTGGTGGAGGTTTTCGGCGGTGTTCGATGGCCATGGTGCTGTTTGGAATGGCGGATGTGAGGTTTGCGGTAGCGAGTGGTGAAGGTAGGTTGTGGCTGCTGGCGTTGTTGTTGTTGTTGTATCAAAACAAAGGTAGAACAGAAAAACGCCTAACTCAAAGGATCGCAGCCCGAATGAATCACATTAATTCCCTCTATACAACGGGTTTGGGTAACTACACATGTACTTAAGAATATATCTCACCTATGGGACCTGGATGGTGTTCGCGAATTTCCACAGCCGTAACAATATATATATATAATATATATATATATATAATATATATATATTATTATATATATATATATATATATTATATATATCTTGTAAGCATACGAACCGTGATTCCAACATTGTCTCAGGTCGCTCACCTGCATTTAATTTTTCATTTACTTATTTTCATTTATTTATATTTTCATTTACAGATTCTTTATGACGGTTCTGTGATTTTTCCTGGTGTATTGACTTACATGTCCATCGGCATGCAAAATTACCGTGCTTCTTCATTGTCTCGGTCGCTCATCTGCATTTTTTTCATTTTTTTTTTTATTTACTTTCATTTATTATATTTTCATTTACAGATTCTTTATGACGGTTCTGTGATTTTTCCTGGTGTATTGACTTACATGTCCATCGGCATGCAAAATTACCGTGCTTCTTCATTGTCTCGGGTCGCTCATCTGCATTTTTTTCATTTATTTTTTCTTTTATTTACTTTCATTTATGGATGCTTTCTGATGATTCAGTGATTTTTTTTTCCTGGTGTTGTCAGCTTCGATGTTCATTGGCACACAAAATTACCGTGCTTCCTTATTGTCTCGGGTCACTCATCTGCAGTTTTTTTTCATTTATTTTCATTTATTTATATTTCATTTATGGATGTTTTTGATGGTTCTGTGACTTTTTCCCGGTGTATCGGCTTCGATGTCCATTAGCACACAAAATTTCAGCTTTCTTCGTCACCCAGAAGGTACCGATCTTTAATATCAGTGAATCAGCGAGTCAGTGGTGAGAAAGAGCTTTATATATTAGATGCTGAAAGGATGGCCAAGAGGTATGCACATTAGTCTCTCGGCAGTCCAGCCTGGGTTTGAATTCCAGCCCAGCGATAAACTGTCATCCTAGTGTTTCACAGGCAAGGTGACTCATCAATGTGTGTACTGTCCCTCGGATGGACGTTAACCGGGAATCCTATCTGCTGGCATTAGTTGCTGGACGTTAAAGATCCCACAGTGTCTTTCACGATGAGTAGGCGAGCTATCACTGACACCCTGAACAAATTCCAAGTTACTATCTTGACTTCCAAAATTGGAGTGGCAACCCGACCAGGATTTTAGCCTCATAACTGATTCAGCAGCACTGACGATGACGATGACGATGATATTTATTGATCTCGTAAAAACTTTTCATTGAAGTGTCATCAATTTTTTTTTCTACAAACAAAGCGCCAGCTCCAAAGAAATACATGAATGCATTGTTGCCTTGTATGGCAAAGGAGTGGCCTCATATTCTACAGTGGTCAAATGGGTGGTTAACTTTAAGGATGGATGCAAATCCCTTGAAGATGACCCCTTTGTAGATGGCCATCAAATGTACCAACAGAAACTAAACCTTTTCCCAAGATGAAGCACTAATTAATGAGGCTCACTGTCCTCCTACTCCTCCTTCATATGCATCATTGTCTGAGGGCACAACTGTGCCACTGATGCAATGCCCTATTACCAATACACTGGTACTCGTTTTGCCAACCTCAGAAGGATGACAGGCTGCATCAACCACACCTCGTGTTAATTCAACGGGAAAAAAAGCTCGAGCTCAAGTTCCCAAGCCAGCCACCCTAACCGCTAAGCCAACACCAGGCCTAGAGGACCACTATTTTAAGGTCACTGAAATATCCACAGATCTTGGAATTTCTCAAGGCACTGTTTTCACCATCATCCAAGAGCACGTCCACATGTGCAAGGTCTCAGCAAGATGTGAACCCCCAAAACTACACTACTCAATTGGCAGCAATGGCTGGCATTGTGTTGTGAGTTTCTTGAGCTGTTGAACACAGAACTAGTCATCGGTAACTGTTAATGCAACGTTGTTTCACCACAGGGATCCCAGAAGCAAATTGGAATTAATGCAATGGAAGTACAAGAGATCACCACCATGGAAGACACTTCACACCCAAACACCACAGCTGCCAAGACCATGGCATAAATATTTTGAGATGCCAAATGAATCCATCTGTTTGACTCCTTGACTCACAAAACTACAATCATCGGAGAATATTGTTACGGATATAGCTTAGTGGTAATTGTGTTTGGGTTGTACTAGTTATTTCAATCGTACATGTTCAGCATAAGCGTAGGTAATAAGTGTTTGACAAGCAGTGTTCACTTTGTCTTAGTGAGGTTCCCTTTGTCTCTCCTCCCAGCCTGTTCAAGTCGATACACCCATTTTTTTATTATTACAATAATTATTGTTATTATTATTATTTGTATGCACTGTCAAGGCTCCTATGAGAGCTAACACACAGAATGTACAACAAGGGAGCAGGAGACAAGAGGGGCGGGAGAGGAAAGGAAAAAACAGTGGGGAAACGGAGACATGAGGAGATCTTGTGGAAGGGAGAAGGATGAGGTGTGGTACACAGGTAAGCAAAATGGACACGACAGGGATTTTCAGGAAGGCAAGCAGGGAATTTGAAGGAGGTGGGTTTGGGGTGGATTAACAGGTGGACAGAAGATCATGGTTTTTTTTGGGGGGGTGGAAGATAAGAGATGGTGGTGAACAGATGTTTTGAAGACCTGGAGGGAAGAGTGGGATTGAAGAGAGTGTGGGAGTGTGTTCCAAAGGTGGGGAAAAAGAGGCATGAAAGAGTGAAGTTGAGCAGTGAATCTTGATTTTGGTAGTTTTACCAGAAGGGGGTTGCTGCGGATCTTGAGCGCCCTGCGGAAATATGGGGGGGGGAGACATATCTCAGATAGAGCATGGGGGTGGGGGAGGGGGTGAGGCTGGAGAGGAGATGGTAGAAGACAGAAAGACCACCGACCTGCCTGCGGTGAAAGAGTGAGAGACCCAAAGACTCAGATCATTGCAGGAGATATCAATGATCCTAAGTGCTTGGTTTCCACAGCGTGAAGCAGAGAAAAGGTTAGAGGCGAGAGCACCAGTCCAGAACAGAGAGCAGTACTCCATCAGGCTGCGAATGAAAGCTTTGTATGTGGTCAGGAGCTCAGTTGTGCCAAGGAAGGACTTTGCACAGTGGAGGACTGGCTTTGGAGGCCAGCTTGGAATTGTGGCTTTCCCAGGAAAGATCATGGCAGATAGTGAGACCGAAAAGCTTGAAAGAAAGAACTTTTTCAAAATGATTGTTGAGAAAGTAGATGGTGGGGTTTTCCAGATGGTCCTTTTGGAGAGACATAGTGAGTGTGAGAATTGTCAGGATTGAAAGACATTTTCCACGTGTTGGACCAGCTTGTGATTTTATCCAGATCTGCAGAGAGTGAATAGGCTGTTGCTTGCCATTCTAAGGGATGACAGATGGTACGGCAGAGGGTAGGGTCATCAGCAAAGAAAACCAGAAAAAGAACAGGGCACAAAACGCTGCCTTGAGGAACTCCAGCTCGAACAGGAAGAGGGGATGAGAGAACTCCATGAAGGGCCACACGTTGGCTGTGACAGGAGAGGAAGTCTGCGAGCCGTTAGTGGAGATGTCCTTGGATACCATAGGACTAGAGTTTGGTGAGCAGGGTAGCGTTCCAGACCGTGCACCATTAAGTCGATTAAGTCGAGGGTTAAGTCGAGGGAGATGGCTCTGATTTCATGACTGCATTTTAGTGAGGTTCCCTTTGTCTCTCCTCCCAGCCTGTTCAAATCTATACACCCATATCCCCACCTTTGTGTTTATTGTGGCTTTCCACATTGTAATCTGTCATTACGTGTTTTCCTTTAATAATAAAACAGGGAAAAAAGAGAAAAATGTCAGAGCCCCCATTGTTTTACTGATTTTGCTGTACGGAGTTAAAGGGCTAGCCCATATTTATTAACAACTAAAATGACCGCCAGTACCCCAGTCGGCCATCTTTGATCAGATCACAAAATAAAGTTAGGTGCAAGTGTATGCCAATGTGTACTGTGCTTGTGCCACGTTTGACCAAAATTGGACCATGCATGTCTGAGAAATGGTTGGGGACACACTTAAGAAACAAAATGGCCACCAGTCGGCCACCTTTGATCGCATCGCGAAACAAAATGATGTTCATATGTATAGCATGAAGTGTGTCTTTTTGCAAAGTACGAATAAAATCGGTCCATATATGTCCAAGATATGGTTGTGGACACACGCATGCACACACGCATGGACACGAAAATCGAGACCAAATCCACAAGCCCCCGTTTCGGATTAAGTCCAACGGGGGCTAATAACAGCATCAAGGCTACACGTGGCTCAGATGAGAGAGCAACACATGTGACCTCATGGATCAGGCAACAGGAGGGGTGATATAATCCACATGGCCCCAGTGGGATTCTGCATGATAAACCATGAGGCCGCATGAGGTGAGAGCCCCTTTCTTCTGCAACGCAGGCCAATGAACGTGCGACAGGCGGGTTGAGTGCCACCCCATGGAGAATGAATAGAAGGCTGCTACGAATGGAATTTGCTGTGCTGGTCTTCCTTCTTTTTTGCTCACCTTCGGATCTCTTACTTCGGATCTCTTACTCTCCCCAGATCTTTCAGACCTTGGAAGCCCTCACTCATGAACGCTATGACTGGTGGATGTGCGACCTCTCCTTTGCTGGCAGTTCCTCCATCCACTGCTTGTGGTGCACTAAAATGTCATGGTCAGGAGATTGTGGAGCAGACGAGCCCTCAAGACCGTGTGTCGGCGTGTATTGGCACCAAAAAAAACGAGCGAGATCTTGACCACTCGAGTTTCAGGTTCTTCCTGTCTCGTCTCTCTCTATATATAGACATATATATCTGTTCTGTCACCCATATGAATTAGCTAAGAACAGTGAGAAAGGTCTGTCGTTGGCATCGTGGGCACGATGGTTTCTTTTCATTCATTGGTCATAGTTTGTTTCACCACGTATGAGGTTGTGCTCTCGTCCCTTCTCCCCCACCCCGTTTTTAGATATTAAATTAGTGCTTGTTAATGAGAACCTGTGTCATGGACATTATGGAATGGGAATTCTATAGTGCAAGTGAATCGACACATAACTCCGTTGGAAGGGTAAATTGGATTCATGAGGTGAGGCGCCATTAAAACGTGATTGGCCACTGACGCTCCGCTTGGCATTCTGACGGGACAAGCTGCAGAGCAGATCAAGCTGAGTGGATTTGACTGCTGACATGCAAACTGAGGGCGGATGTGCGACCTCTCGCCCCTCCCTGCCCCTGCCTCGCGAATACCCGGTCCGTGAAGACCACTGTGACCATTACAATATTATGGCAACTTCATGCAAAAATTGCAGCAGGGCATCAAAGACAAATGCTGTGAGATATTGAACAAAGGTGTTCACCTCTGTTACGACAACATTCCTCTCTACTGAGCCTGCATTCTGTAGACCAGAAATCGGTGGCTGCAGCTTCGAGTAACTTTGATTACCATGCTCCTCTCCCTCCTCCTTGCATAACCCAAACTTGGCGCCCAGTGATGATTGTCTGTGTCGATATTTGATTTCCTACTTGTATGGCCATTGATTTACCCCTGATGAGGAAATGCCTGAAAAAACTGAGACGTTGCGAAAGGAGAAATATGAAAACGATTTACTTGATAACCGTGACATCATAGGTCACATGGTATGGCAGTCATATTGGATTAAAGGGGAAAAAATTGGCCGAAACCGCTCAACGAAAAAAATTTAAACTTCGCATGTGTCATCGACTTCCCATGAGGTATTTAGGGTGATGACAGCGATGTCACCAGTGAAGTGGTATTCCAGCCAGAATAGGTTGAATCGAAATCCTCATCCCCCCAAAAAAAATCTGAAGCTCCATATATCTGATCGACGACCAGATGTGAGTGAAGAATTAAATTTATGATGTCATCGGTCACGTGGTCTGGTGGCCATATTGGATTGAAAACAAAAACGTAAAAATCTTCTTCTCCAGAACTGCTGAACAGATCGACAAGCCATGCAGAATATAGTTTGAATTTATTTTCGTAGTAGCCATAATAGTAGCGTGTTCAGTTAACGATGGTATTTTTGTTCGGAATGAGCGCGCGAGCTATATGGTGATGTACGTTGATCGCCGACGCAGAGCAATGTATTGACCAATTAAATTTCAGCATTCAGTGACTCAGGCCATGGCATTCCCCAGACTTACACTCTTCACTAGCTCGTTAAAGATTGTCGGAACCATGCTCTGGAAATTAGCACATGAGCTCTCATCTCCTGCAGCAAGTTCCATTTGCATGTTGTTGATCGCTCCTCGAGACAGCCTTCTCTCCGCCGATGGCTTCACCCGCAGCCGTTTCTCTCTCTCCTGTCATGATGTCGGCGACGTTCCAGTACTCGTGCCAAAGCAGTGGGTGCTCAGAGCTTTCACCCTTCTCGTCCTCTCCTTGCATTTCTCCCTCATCGTCATTTTGTTTTCCGACAATGGTGTCAATGGCTGTCGCATTGTCTGCGGCAGTCTCCGACACAATGGAGTTGTACAAGATTTGTCGCATTGGCGGACATTGAATAGGATGCGGCAGGTTTTAGGCAAATGCAACTGTATCATTCCAAGAACAGTTTGAATGCCCCTTCAATATGGTAACAGTGACGATGACATATTATTGAAATTGACTCACATGCTCTCAAAAAGTTGATATAGTAACTGAATAATGCACAAGAGAGTTAGCTGCTGGTGTTGTAAGGTTTGAGAGGTGAAAGAAGTTCAAGAGGACCACAAGATTATGGCAAACGGTCAACCAGAAGTACAGGCGGAAGGTTAGATTCCTTACATGTGTTATGTTGATTTGAAAAGATATTCATTATGAGGCCGAATATTCATCAATCAGTGCATAAGATTTCTTTGTGAAAGAAAAAAAAAATAAAAAGTTCAAGTGGGCGTGGCTCCACCCACAAGGGGCGTAGGACGCCCCTCATACAAAAAGACACAACTAGACCATGATATCTAGCTTGTGTCCAAGTTTCATCAAGATCACATCAAACGTCACGGAGCTATGCTCTGGAGAGAGTCACAAATAGACAGACAGACAGACAAACAGACACAACGAAAATAGTGGTCACTGATGGCACCCGCGAACCAATTGAGTTTCCTGAAAATGGAGGGAAATAGGGGATTCATTGTAGACAGGACAATTGATAAGACTACACATCATGTCAACCAGTTGGATTAACTCGCTCATCCATCGTCTTATGAACAATGCGACTCCAACAAAATTAAGTTATTAAAGCACACAACCATTCCTGGTGGTGCAGCAGCAATTAGTTGCTCATCACAGAATGTGTAAAAGCAAAAAAAATTGGAAAAACTTTTTGTTTTCCTGTAAAGCGATGAGCCATTCTTCGGAAACAAACAAAATCTCCTTTTCGCTTCGTATATATACTGTATCGTACTCTCATCGACCATTTTCCAGAATTGGCATTCCAATGGATATAGTAATGTTAAATGCCAAACGTTCCACTGTGTCTTCCACAAGGGCAAAGGCATCATGAGAATTCGACCATGTTTATAATAACCTTTTGACACCCACCTCGAAAAGTCCCTGAAGTGAACGGAGCTGCTTTTTTCACTGCTGATCTCTGTGCGGATGGGGTTCACAGCTCTCTTGCCATGTAGTTCCGTAGATGTCCTCAAGGAGGGACTCCAGGAGCTCCACACGAGCAGGTCAAACCCATTACCATTTATACCCCAATAGTGCTGACACGGTAGACCCCTCGCACAGCAAAATCCCATTGGTTACGCTGAGACTACGGCAAGGCAGGCTGGGAGAAATTTGGAGATACGTGCATTTATAGTCTGGCACAACAAACCTGCCACATGTTCTCCCAAGCCAAGATAGAGCCGCTCGGTTTCCAAATCCAAATGATTAAAGCGACTAACTTGGAATCAGAATCTTTCTTGCGTACAAAGGAAACAATCCGTGCAGTGATTTATGTCCAGCATGCTTTGCTTCAAATCCTATCCACTGATGCGAATTGCTGCAAATCACTGAAAAGGAATCGGACACTTACTTGGTCAGGACATCCAATCTATTCTTAGGCTGTGGTGCATGCGCTGCGAATAGCGCACTTGCTCGTAGTTTCGGAGTGCGAACTCTGGCCATCGCTGGACAACTGCATGCGTCACTCACTCCAAGCATCCCACTTTTGCCTGAAAAGTCACGTGATCACTCGGTAAAATCCAATCTTATCTGGAAACAATGTACACCTGCAAACTCAACGTGTTAGCTTAACCCAACACACACACACACACATATATATATATGACATATATATATATATATATATATTATATATATATATAATTTATATATATATATATATTCCCCTGCACAGTCACCGCCACACCACAGAACGCATCTGAGAGGTTGTATATAGGGTCACCTCGTGTTATTTTAATCATTATTTTCAGAACCACATCAAAAGATTCTCATGTTTCAAGATTATTTGCCATGGCAACAGTGTCTCAAAACAAACAAACACCGAAAGCAACACAAGAAGTGAACCACTTGCACATTGATTATATGGCTGCTATAAATGCAACATCAAACACAAGAATAAAGTGAATCGAATTATCCGCCGTCAAGGATGGCGATGTGCTGATGTTTTGAGATGTGTCCTTCGTCGGATAGATACGTTTTACACCATTGCTCCATCATAAAGGCTTCAAGTTCCTTGACGGACATTGGTGGAAGAATCGTCTTTGCAACTTGGTCTCAATAATTGAAAATGGGTCAATTGTGGCCGTTGAAGAATATTAACAAACCATAGTCTGTGCGGTGTGCACATGTACGTACACACAGCCCCCCTTCTCCCCTCACTCTGGGTGATTGAGTTGGCAAGGGAAGGTGTTTTACTTCACTCCAATGGTTTCAATATTTACAGTAGTGTGTTTTTGAGCATTATATAATTTTAGAAAACGATCACACCTTGTTCAGGAAACAAAGTTTGTGTCATCGGATGCAATGCACGATTGGTTGGCATGCATGCTCAAAAACCCTGAGTAACGAGGTCCATTGAGGCCGCCTGGACATATGGCCTATCAGACGTGCCAGATATGGATTGTACAATGAAATGGCGCACAATGTATTTAAAGAAGCCAAATATACCTGGAAATGTACCTGCATGAAAGGGGTGTGCATCTGCACAACAAAAAATTTGGAGAACTTTCTGATCAACTCAGACTTCTGGTTCCGGTTCTTGAGCTTCGGTCGTGTTCTTCATCGTCTCTGCCAACTTTCTCAAAGACAAGTTTTCCCTGTTGTTTTTTTGCCATGTTTTTGCTATTAATTTGTTATCTCTGTGTTTACTGTGTGTTTCTAGTTCAGTTTTGTTTTAAAACTTGTGCCAATTTTTTGAGTATTCATCAGACTATCCTCCTTGGGTTCCTTGAGGTCGAATCATTTTTCCTCATTTGTGTGTACGATTTTTGTCTTTTCTCCTTATTACATGAAGCTTATTATTTTCACCACAATCCCTTTAGCACTCTTTTAATTCCTCCCAATTATACTCTCTTTTTAATGTTTAAATAATATATTCGTTATTAAGTTTAAATATTAATTACATATATATATTAAGAGAAAGATAATTAACGGCCTTATTTAATTATATCCTAACATCAGGTGATCCTTTGGCCACCTCGCTCTCTGGGTCATAAGGTGTTTCCTTGGTAACCTCGCTCAGGTCTGAAGCCGCCATGCTTTTTGGCCTGCTAACCTTTCCATGACTTGAAACAGGCCACAACGATTTCTTAATGATAAAGTTGTTGTTTTCACTTTTCCACTCATATTATCAAATGTCTGTTCATCCATCATAGCTACAAATCGCTGGGTACATTGCAATGCTTATAAACACCCAGAAACGTCAGCATTCGTTGCTTTATTTCATTTCCGCCCATGCGATCACCAAGAGTATCTTCTAAACTGAGGAGAATTATATAATTTAAGCTCGAGAATCGAATTTACAAGCAGTTCCGACTCCTAGAAAAATGTTCATTTATCCAATTTGGGCATCACCTGGAGGTGTATGTTTAATGTGTTGCTAATTGCGTGCCAAATGAGCCGTTTATTATCGACCGTTTGGTTTGAGTGCCTGCTTGAGTGCTTAAGCCACTTGGCAAGTGCTCTCCAAGCTGCTTTGTTGTTCATTTTGGTAAAAGTACCCGTGCTCTCAATGGAACATCGATTAGACAGATGTACGTTTCCACCTGTGTTGGGTCGTGCGGTGCCATGTGGTTCGTGCCTTGGGAGGTGCCTCATCCTCTGAAAATGAGCAATTTAATTTTTACAGGACATCATTTTGTTTTATCTTTTTGTGCAATGTCATTTTAATATAATTCAACCTTCACTTCGACATCGATACATATATGAAAACTCGAAGGGCACTTGGTGGAGCGCATACCTCCGCCACGTAATGCCTGATCCACGAGAACATACTGAGCCCAATACACTTTTGAAATATCATGCTATATATCATTTTTGGCCTGATCACTCAATGGTGAGGATTCACTTTTATAATTATGTAATTCTCATGTCCAGATTCGGCTTCATATCTTCACCAAAACCGAATCAATTCATCCTTGCCACACACAATGTGTCCACCAAGTTTTATCAGAATCCGTTCACAACTTTTTGAGATATCGTGCTCTATATCGGTTTAGCCCTATCTCTCAATGGTGAAGAATCACTAACAAAATTCTAGTAGTCCGATCCGGATCTTCACCAAAATCCAATCAGTTCGTCCTTGTCACAAAAAGAACCTGTTCTCAAAATTTCAGCCAGACCCGTCCACAACTTTTCGAGATATCCTGCACACAGACAAACAGACAGACAGAAAGGGGTGAAAACATAACCTCCTTCACCTTCAAGGGCGGAAGCAACAATAAGGTCCATCCAACTAGGTGTTTACCATGATCTGGTTGTGAAGGCACAGAGCATAGATCGACATCAATTTTTCTGTGCCTTTATATATTTTTCAATTGAATTTCGCAAATTTCCCACTTGAATTCCTCTTTCACAAAAAACTGTTTAAAGGTCCATCTTTGGGTTTGTCGTGTTTATGTATTTTATGCATGTATACATTTGTACATGTGTGTATGTATATAAACTGTATTGCCATAATGGAACATGGTGTGTGTGTGTGTGTGTGTGTGTGTGTGTGTGTGTGTGTGTGTGTGTGTGTGTGTGTGTGTGTGTGTGTGTGTGTGTGTGTTGTTGATTGGTATCTACATATGCATGTGGATTTCAGAACGTGCAATGAAGTCCTCCTAGGACAGGCTCAAAGTATCCCCCTTCATTTCGGTAAGGGGTCACGATTCACAGACCAAGCTGTGTAGTTTTCTGTTCTCAAAGTTTTGTGCCGAGGGCTCTCTTCAGGATCATTACTGAGCCCAGGACGGCTTCCAACTGTAGTTTGTTTGTAGTGAGATTCCCAGGGATGGTTTTAATATTCCCATGACGTTCTTCATCATCACTGGTACAACTTTGGCATTTTTCAGCTTCCAGGATCTTTTCACTTCATTTTTGAGGTCTTGGTATTTGGTCATTTT
>CM068956.1:20531068-20587088 GCA_035128595.1 Eptatretus atami | reverse complement strand
TTTGTTTTCAATGTTCACGCCTGATGGGATCATAAGGCCGTACGTGAGCGGTACTTCAATATTTTCAGTGATTGCTTTTGGTTCATTTTCCCACAAATTTTCTGGAACTGGAATGTCAAAGTTTTTCTTGCAGTGTGCCGCGGATTACATTTGCAAACTTTGTTGTGTCTTTGTGTGTACAGCTGTTCTGACATGAGTTTATTTTTTCGTGTCAGTCATTAAGTGTCACATATCATTCTCTCTGCTAACCCCACCTCATCCCTCACCTGCTTTATTTTTTCCTCCTCCCCACCACCCTTTTCTCTCACTCTCTGTTCCCTCCCCTTGCTCCCCCCCTAATAAAATACAGCCACTTCCTCCACACTTTTGTCTGTCTGTCCCTGTCTCTCTCTCTTCCACCCCGACCTCCCGCAGTGAATAGCAACGTTTGATGAAGTGTCACTCTCCCCACCTCCCCCCCCCCTTTCTCACTCTCCCTCCCCCTTCCGAGCTCCCCTTCTTCATCTTATCTGCCTCCACTCCCCCCTCACCCTACACCTGCCTCCTCTCTTTCTCTCCCCCTCCCCCCCACCCTTTATTGTCCTGCAGTAAGCAACGGTTTGTCGCTAAATAAATAACAATCCTCCAGCGTGCGACCACCGGGGCACCTTTGGCGCCCGGCGATGCTGCCTTGCAGCACATTGAGTCGGAATTGGGAGGGAGAGGTGTAGAATAATTGATTGATAAATTGATTCATTGCAGAATTAAAATAAATCAATAATATTCGTAAAATAATTAATTTCTCAATCAATTGCCGAATAGCATACCTAAACTACCACTGTTCCATCCAAATCTGTAACTTTTTGAAAATTAAGTAATTAATAGAAAAATGAACAATTCATCGATTGATTAATTAATAAATCAAAGAATACCCTTTATTGCCAAATCACTTGGTCACTGTCATGTCCAAATATCAGCTTCCTTGCTCAAAATATGCCTGAGATAGTGCCAGGATGAGAAATATAATAAAAAAGTAATTAATAAATTGATAATAATTAAGTAATTAATCAATTAATTGAGTAATGGAAAAAAAATGTTTTTGCCAAAGCATATCTTCACTTTTTTCCAAAAATTTCAGCTTCCTAGCTCAAAGGATGGCTGAGATATCGCCCAGACAATGAAGAAAGAAAACATTTAATCGATTAATCAATAAATCAAAAATACTCTTTATAGCTAAATCACTTGGTCACTGTCAAATCCAAATGTCAGCTTCCCCACTCAAAAGGTGCCTGAGATATTGCCAGGATGAGAAATAAAATAAAAAAATTAATCAATTAATTGATGAATCAAAAAATAAAAAATACCGTTTTTGCCAAAGCACATCTTCATTTTTGTCTTGAAATTTCAGCTTCTTCGATCAAAGGATGGTTGAGATATCACCCGGACAAACAAACGAGAAAACAGAATAAAAACTGAGTGCCCTTCCTTCGGCGCCCGGCGATCACGTCATGCATCGCTGAGATATGGAATTTGGAAGGAGCGGTGTACAATGAACAGAAAACAAAGATTATAATGAAGACACAAGGGAAAACCAGAGACGTCACTTTTTATAAATTCAGGGTTATTGCACCTGCCAATAGTTGGCAACATAAGGTTTCCTCTCACAATATTACTTTAACAAATAACCAGGGTGTCACATAATTTATATGTATAAAGTTTAGCCGTGCAATGAAAAAACAAGTGTTGTCAAAGCTGAACAAGTAGAAACCCAGAGTTGTCAGTACTTACTCCTGGTTATCTCCCTTTCATTCATGTTAACTGTTCCACCATAATATTCAGAGTTGAGAAACTAAAAAATGAAAGGTTGTAAAACTTTCACAGCATAAACTCTGAGCACTACAATGGCCTATTTGGTTATATCATGGGCTCCGTAGTTGGTGCATATCGTGGTTCAAGCCTGGTCAAACCTTTATTGTGACTTTTATGGGACCCACGCCGTGGCTTAATGGTTAGCGCGTCTGAGTACCATCCTCATTCGATGTACCCGCCGCCCAATCAACCTGCTTCGGTATATGAGGGAGTCACATGAGGTGATTTCAGCTATCGCGGGGGTGGTTTATCCTTGGTTTCCTCCCGGTTTTCCATCATATTAAGTAGTACGGAGTAAGAAATGGAGAATCCGTCGTCATATAAGCGAATACCCTTGAGCATGGCGTTGAACACCAATCAAACAAAAAAACAATGACCGTTTAATGTTGAAAAAAATGATCTTGTATCACCAAAGTCATGTAATGTATGCTAATAACCAAGAAGCATGAATTTGCTACACATCCTGGGTTAAAATTGCATGGCAATTATTAAACAAGGGAATAACCAGTGATGTCAGTTTGCAACATTGATTCGTCTTTTGCTCTTAAATTAAATAACACAGAAGCTTGGCAAATGCTACATGCTTAATTTGATCGGCCAATGATCACTCTTCCTTTTACTGGAAAAAAATCTATATGACAGTTATTAAACAGTCCACCAAAGTCTTGAAACTTTGTTTTTCAGTTTCTTCAAAATTGACTTATCCTGACATCTCTGGTTTTCCCCTTGTGGTCTTCATATATATATATATATATATATGTGTGTGTGTGTGTGTTGTATATAGCAGCAAATACAACCCGTCGCTTCATGGAAGGGGATGATTAGGGGTGGTGGGAGGGAGGAAGGGGAGAGAGAGGAGGAGGAGAGGACGGGAGAGGAGAGGACAAAAGAGAGAGGAGAGGACGGAGGGAGAAGAGAGGATAAGATGGAGGGAGGGAGAGGAAGCTAGGAATGGGGAAAGAGGAAGGGGAAAGGAGGGGGGGAGGAGAGTGATGCCTCACCAAATGATGCTATACACTGCAGGAGGAGGGATACGAGGAGGGGGTGAGAGAGACAGAGACAGACAGAGAGAGAGAGAGAGAGAGAGGGGGTGGGGGGGAGGAGGAAAAAAAAAGATAGAAAGGTGGAGGGTGGAGGTGGGGTTAGCAAAGACAATGATATGTTGTGCTAATGACCGAACACAAAAAAACCCCCCAAAAAACTCATGTCAGAACAGCTATACACAAACAGACACAGCAGAGTTTGTAAAGTAATCCACTGGAACATCTGCAAAAACTTTGACATTCCAGTTCCACAAAATTTTTGGGAACATAACCAAAAGCAATCACTGAAAACATTGAAGTACCGCTCACATACAATCTAATGACCCTGTTACGGTTGTGGAAATTCACAGAACACCATACAGGACCTTTAGATCAGTTATGTCGATAAGTCTGTGTTCAGATAGATTTCCCCACCAATGTTTAACGGGCAATTTATTCGTGTGCAGGGCTGTGAATCTTCAGTTAGCCATTATTCTTTTACGATCTTTATTTTGGACCAACCGCTTCACACCAACCACCTCCCCACCAACATCGCTCTCATCAACGATCTCCACAACGACCACCACGACATCCCCTCACCACCTACGCCACAACAAGCAACGCCTCACCTTCATCTCCATTGCGCCGCCATCTTTGCGCCAGCCACGGCGAATTCCCCACGAACAACATCTCTGCCACCAGACGCGGGACTCCTTCGTTGGGGCAGGGTCGATGATTTCACCCACGTCCGCTCTCTCCAAGCTTCGCGACAAATCGTATCAAAGATCAAAAGGGGCGGAGCCAGCGGCGGGGTCAGAGGTGAGCCAGCGGGGGTCAGAGGTGAGAGATCGAGATCAAAACCTCGCCTCACGGACCCAATATAAGGGTGCGCAGACACGCCAAGCGCGCAGTGTGTGGAGTCGCGTTGGGAGCTGGTCAGTCTGGAGTCTGGAGTCGGTGAGGAGCTGGAGAGAGAGCGGAGGAGACTGGAGCTAGGAGCGCGGCCTGCCGTGCCGTGCCGAACAGTGGGTCGCTGGAGAGAGGCCGAGAGGAGTCGCCAACCAGCGGCATAACGGTCCGAGGTGATCGGGCCCCGGACAGTCCAAACGACGCTGAGGAAAAGGCGGGCTCTTAAGAGAGCATCAACTCTGAAAGAGCAAAGGCCCGTTTGTTCCTCTGAGGCATTGTCAACTCGGCCCGATCAACCGGCCGCACGACGAGGCCTGGGCCGAGCCGCGGTCATGCCAGCTGCCGTGTGGACGGGACGTCGAGGAGCGCCCAGCGAGTCGCCACGAAGACGACAGGTAACCAGCGCGGTCTCTCAGAGCTTTTGCGGTCTCCACAGCTCCATGACTTATAAAGACCCACGAGGTCCAGTTCTGCCCCCTTGCCTTTTCTGGGGTTTTTCTTTGCATGAATGATGTGGCGCCAAGTCCGTTAATAGAACTGTTAAGTGCATGTGTGTACATAATAAATAGACGGTTGTAGTTCTTTGTCTTGCTTGTGTTTTGTCCCATACGTGCATTGGTTGTATACATGACTGCATGATTGCATACGTGCATTGGTTGCATACATGACTGCATGACTGCTTACGGGTGTGAAATAAATGTCATGTTTAAATGTTCACCCGTTCGTTGCGTCCTTTCCCTCATGTAACTGCCATAATTAAGTTCGGAATACTAGCTAGCTTTTTTAATAGCCGATAAGAGAATGATCCGGCGGGCTTGGCGATATACACCGCTCGGCAAATCGCAAACGGAGCGAGCTGCTTAGCGGCTCGTTTCCAAGCAGGTCCCGTCGAGGTGTAAATCCCTGGCATTTCTGTCTGCGCGCATAATTAGGTAAATCGACAATTCGGCGATCGGACCTTGTCGGCGCGCGACAGAATAGCTGGCTGATTTTCGGTGTGATTAAAGATACACCCGTAGCTGGATTTCGGCGTTGATCCGAAAGCTGCGACTAGGTTTGTCCGTCGGTGGCGGAGAGCGGCCGCCATTGGCTAGAAGCGGTCGCCCGCACGCCGACGGGCGGGAAGCCACAACAACCCCATTGAGCATGAACATTGAAAACAAAGCATTGCGACCAGATATCATACATAGGTACAAAACAGGAGAAGGCATTGCTAATTGAGGTGGGAATACCAGTGATTTTGGACTAAACGATGCAGAAATCAAGAAAATGACCAAATACCAAGACTTTAGGAATTAAGTGCAACGGTCCTGAAGCTGAAGAATGCCAAAATTGTACCAGTGATGACGAAGAATCTCACATGGATATCAAGAACTATTCCTGGGAATATTACTACAAATGAACTACAGTTGTAAGCCGTCCTGGGCTCAGTAACGATCATGAAGAGAGCCCTCGGTACAAAACTTTGAAAACAGAAAACTTCTCATCTTGCTCCATGAATCGTGACCCCTTACCGAAATGAAGGTGGATACTTTGAGCCCGCCCTGGGAGGACTTCATTCCACATTCTGAAACCCACATATGTCGATACCAAACCACAAACACAACGCACACACACACACACACACACACACACACACACACACACACACACACGCACGCCATGTTCCGTTATGGTCATACAGTTTATATACATATACACATGCGGCAAATGTACACGTGCATAAAATACATAAAAACGACAAACACAAACATTTACCTTTAAACAGAGTTCTTTGAAAGAGGAATTCAAGTGGGAAGTTAGCAAAATTCAACTGAAAAAATATATCAAGGCACAGAACACAAAATGTCGATCTATGCTCTCTGCCTTCACAACTAGATCACGGCAAACAGGTGGTCAGATGGACCTTCTTGTTTTTATATATGTATCGATGTTGAAGCAAGGGATGGATTATAAAAGGAGATCGCACAAAAAGGTAAAACAAAACAATGTCCTGGAAAAATAGAATTGCACATTTTCAGTGGAAAAGACACCTCCCGAGGCACCAACCGCATGGCACCACAGGGCCCAACAAAGGCGGAAACATACGTCTGTCGAATGTATGTTCCATTGACAGCACGGGTACATTTACTGAAACGAACAACCGAGCAGCTTGGAGAGTGCTCGCCAAGTGGCTTAAGCACTCAAATGAAACATTAGATAAGAAACGGCTCGTTTGGTACTCGATTAGCAACACATTAAACATACACCTCCGGGAGATGCCTGTGATATCAAATATGCCCAAATTGGATAAATAAACACTTTTCTAGGAGTTGGAACTGCTTGTGAGTTTGATTATGGAGGATGAATTTTGTAATTCTCCTCCGTTTAAGAGATACTCATTGTGATCGCATGTGCGGAAATGAAATAAAGCCAAGAATGCTGACGTCTCCGGGTGTTTATAAGCATTGCAATGTACCCAGTGATTCGTAGCTACGAGGAACAGGCATTCGATAATATGAGTGAGAAAAGTGAAACAAAAAAAACTTTATCATGAAGAAATCGTTGCGGCCTGTTCCAAGTCAAGGGATGGTTGAGCAGGCCAAAAAAACATGGCGGCTTCAGTCCCCAGTGAGGTTACCCAGGAAACCCCTGAAGACCCAGAGGGCGAGGTGGCCGAGGGATCACCTGATGAAGGATACAATTAAATAAGGCAATTAATTATCTTCAAAAGTGGTGTTTTAATTGACCCAAACAGCCAATTTTCACTCCTGCACTTCCTTGGAGTTTTCTTCATCTGCATGCAAGGTTTCGGGCTGATAGGTTTCATGGTTTTGGAGTTATGGAGGAGACACACTGACACACTCACATTGATATTTAATAGCATACCAGACGACCTGTGAACCAGTTGGGTTAGGGTTAGCGGTTGATAAAAAAATAATTTCAAAAAAAAAGAAAAGAAAAGATAGCTCCAGCGAACTATACCGCTGAGGTTGTTTGCAATGATCAAATACTCCGAAAGAGTAGTTGACTGAATCGGGAATTGATTTTTTAATAATTTTTTTCGTTTCCCGATTTGAACGAAATTTTATATTGCGCGTAAATGTGAAAAAAAAATAAACGGAGAAAAGAAAGTCGAAGAAATTATTGTGCGAAATCTTCTAAACATAATTTTATTTATTAATGAACACGGAAGTATGAGATCAAAATGGCGATGTTTATTTTATGTTTAAAAATAAATCGTTTTTGTCTATACTAAATGTTTGAGATTTTAAAATAAATCATTTGAAGAAAAAAAAATAACGTATATTCGACTATGTTTTTGTATATTTATACATTTATAATTTAGAATATATATTTGACTATGTTTCCAGACTTTATGGCCACCCTGTACATATATATATATAATATATATATATACATACATGCATATACAGTACATATATATATATATATATATATATATTGCATACATAATATATTATTATATATATTATATACAATATATCTGTTAATAGATACATATATACACACATATATTATATATAAAAATTACATATATATAAATATATATATATACACATTATATTGTTGCGGATCTGGGGTGGCGGGAATATGACCCGGTCCAGGTGCCACCCTCGCCACCGCCGTCTCCAGGAGTCTATAACGCTGGCCGGCTCGGCACAGGCCTCGGGTCACGCGTCTTCAATCGCGATATCAACGTAATCCTGTACCTTACCAGTTGGGGAGATAGAACCCCTAGTTACAGACTGGCTTTGTCAGTGACCGAGCGGAGTCTACCAGCCTGTAACCATTTTTGGTCTTGTATGCCAATCAAACGGATCGTTCCTCGACGCGACACAAATTAATCCATAGCGGCAACTGCATAAGAATTAACCAGATTTATTGGGGAACATCAGGGATCACAACACAAGCAATAAACACTACAATGGTTATACTAACTATCTACCCGTTCTTACCTAGGAACTAAGGGCGTAGCCAGGCTGAGGCAGACGAGGCAGTTGCCTCGTCGCTCATTTCCTGAAATATGATCTGGCCTGAGTCCTCTGGCCATCTGAGCTCCTGGGGAGTAAACTATCAAAGCTACCGGCAGTGCTCTGAATACTCTTATCACCACTCCTATCACAATACCTAAATAGGACAATTACCCCCCCCCCCCTAATATTACACAGGAAAATAAAATTATCCCTATGTTTACTTTCTTATTGTGTTTGCAGGATATGATCATGAACATCCTTTAACAGATTTGGCCACCCTCCCCCTCCCCCCCCCCCCGAAGTGACTGAACAACCCCTCCTCCCAGTACACTGATCTCATGAGGCCAGCTCGTGCACTTGGCTCTGTTGAATTAACGTTTTTTGAGAGAGTCTTTTATATATAATAGGGGCAACAATTTGATATCGGGAGGGGGAGGGTGAGGGTGTGGGGAGGGGGAGGGTGGGGGGGGAGGGGGAGGGTGAGGGTGAGGGTGTGGGGGAGGGGAGGTGAGGGTGTGGGAGGGGAGGGTGAGGTGTGGGGGAGGGGGAGGGTGAGGGTGGGGGGGAGGGGAGGGTGAGGGTGGGGGAGGGTGAGGGTGTGGGGAGGGTGAGGTGTGGGGAGGAGGTGGGTGTGGGGAGGGGGGTGTGGGGGGAGGAGGAGGGTGAGGGTGTGGGGAGGGAGGGAGGGGGGGGAGGGTGAGGGTGTGGGGGGAGGTGAGGGTGTGGGTGGTTACATGGGGCTAAAATGTTTTGACACAAACAAAATTTACTGTTTGACTGTATGGATATATATATATTTTTTTTTTTTTTCATGATTAATGTGGTTGAAATGAATATTAACATTTTAAATTTTGAGCATTGAAATTAGCCAACAATAGGTTTCTGGCATCAAAATGCATTAGCTTCTGGGGGCCGCTCAAGCCCCCAGACCCCTCGCAGTGATGGCTTTGTGCCATTGGCGCTCACAACGCTGCGCTACGCCCAGGGAACCCACGGTCTAAAGTTTCGAGGGATTCTACGAAATATGCCTCATACAACACGTGCAAAAACAACACAGCATGCAGGACAAGACAGAGTACTTGGTGATGGCTCATGGACGAGAGGACCGTGTCCCAAAGCACGAATATCGTTCGTACAAGCGGTGGTGTCCACGGGTTCAAACTCCCGTCGAACGTGCTGCGCGCAAGATGGCGGCGCGGTATTCTCCCTCCTTAGTCTCCGCGCGCTTTGACCTCGCGTGGGTCGAACATGGGCTCAGCTGATCTCTCTCACGGTCCAGACACAAATCCCGGCCAGGCCTGTTCTCCATACAAGGCCCAAGTCGAGGTCCGAGTTCCACAGGCGGATCGGCAAACGTGACGCGCCGTTGGTGAGTAAGGACCGTCCGAAGGTCCGGCGTCTCCTCTCCGGCCTTCCCGCCTCGAAGCCCGACTCCCGCTTCGTCCTCTCAGTGCCTCTCTCGGTCGAATCACCGACGTGCAGGTCGGGTTAGCGTCTCTCCCGGCAGATCCAACACGGTGCCTCCTTCGTTCTCGCCTCGAGACACGAGCACTCTTCGAGCGCCACTATTCCACATACTCATCTTTTTGTTCTGCTTTCTCTCGCTTCTCTCGGCGACTCTCTGACCAAAGGCTCCGCCCCTTCGCGTCACTTCCTCTCCAGGCCCACACCTCTCGCTCTAGGCCACTCCCCTCCCGGTCGTACAGGAGAGGAAAAAGCATCATCTCTGTTCCACCACCGTATGAACAGAAAAACACAGTCTTCTACACCTCCCGACACACACATATCGTCCCTTACACCACACAACCTGTCTAAACAGGCATTTAATGGGGATCTGAGCTAATCCGATATTTAGTAGTCCCATTAAGGCCATTTCCGTAACACTATACACACAATATACATAAATATATACATACATACATATTACATATAACATATATATGCATATACATACATACATATACATATACATATATATATATATATACATACAAGCCGGTAGGCGACATGGGTGGTCGCTAGACTAAGGCGAATTTGAAATACTAGTGCATGCCCGTAGGTGTGTGCCGGTACGTGCAACTAAAAAAAAAAAAAACTTTCAAACCGCGTGCCAGAAACAACAACCACACAGGCCGTTCCTTCACTCTCATGTGCCCGTACGTGCGTGCCGTACATGCGTGGCCGTACATGTGTGGCGTACGTGCAAAAAAAAAACTTTCAAACCGCGAGCCAGAAACGACAACCACACAGGCTGTTCCTTCACTCTCACGTTCTCGCAACAACCACACTTCCACACACAGAGTTAATTAAAATCCAAATTAAAATCAAGTTTACCTCCTTCTTTCTTGCTGCCATGACATTCGCTGCCATGTAACCGGCACGGCCCGTGACATCATCGTCGGCCGGCCGCGTACCGGCCTCTTCAGCCACGCCTAAGCAGCAACGTGTCATGTCATTGGTTGTAAATAAGCGCCGCAGCAACTGTCATGTCATTGTTGGTAAATAATGGCCGCAGCAACGTGTCATGTCATTGGTTGGTAAATAAATGCCGCAGCAACGTGTCATGTCATTGGTTGTAAATAAATGGCCGCAGCAACATGTCTGTCATTGTTGGTAAAATGCGCACAGTGTCATGTCATGATAAATAAATGCCGCAGCAAGTTCATGTATGGTTGTAATAATGCCATAACTTGGAAGCACTTGTCCGATTAATATCAACCTTGATAAGGCACATCCTCAGGTCCCAGCAATATAGCTGGCAAGTTTCAATGAATCGGACCAGTGGTTGTCGAGAACAGCGTCACAGACACACACACAACACCACACACACACACATTGCTGGAATTATAGATAGATGTAGATAAGAGAACACATCATGGATGTTTTCCGTCGTGTTCCATATAGGAACATGACGAGCAACTGCGTTCATCATTTGTGTTCGATTCCCTAACCCTACGTTAGGAATCCCAACGTGAACATTGGGGTGAAAGCAATATAGTAATATAATTGCATACTAGTCATAGTTTTTGACGGATCGGGTTGAAAATTTTTGACAAAGAGGTTGATGATAGTGCGCAAAAAAGCACGGAAGCCGATTTTTGATTTTCGAAAAAAAAAATTCGGATTTTTTTCAAACATTTCAGTCCCGTTGCTAGGCAACGGTGGCGCCATAGCAATGGTGCTCAAAAGCATACAACTAGATCCTGGTATGAACCTACGAGTCAAGTTTCATCAAAATCGCTTGACTCCTCTGGCCTCCAGAGCTGTCCATTACATACAAACAAGACAGACGGAAAACCTGAGACTAAGGGTAGTCTAGCGACCACCCAATACAGACAGACGGAAAACCTGAGACTAAGGGTAGTCTAGCAACCACCAATACAGAGACGGAAAACTGAGACTAAGGTAGTCTAGCAACCACCATACAGAGAGACGGAAAACCTGAGACTAAGGGTAGTCTAGCACACCCAATACAGAGAACGGAAACCTGAGACTAAGGGTAGTCTAGCGACCACCCAATACAGACAGACGGAAAACCTGAGACAAGGGTAGTCTAGCAACCACCCAATACAGAGAGACGGAAAACCTGACACTAAGGGTAGTCTAGCAACCACCCAATACAGACAGACGGAAACCTGAAACTTAGGGTAGTCTGGCGACCACCCATACAGACAGACGGAAAACCTGAGCTAAGGGTAGTCTAGCGACCACCAATATATACATGTATACATATATATATATATAATATACATATATATACATATATACATATATAATATATATATATATATTATATTAATATATATACATACATATACATTAATGACATGTATACATACACTGTAATATCTAAGTGAGTACCAGTGTACCGAGCCGGTGGATGCCCCGGTTAGAATAGGTGTACATATCCCTGTGTCGTAAGAGGTGACCAGGTTGCGTCACGAAGGGCATCCGGTGTAACCTGTGCCAAATCATTATGCGGATCATAACGGATGATCTGCTGCGCGACCCTAACGGGAGCAGCCGAAAGAAGAAGAAGAAGATACATACATATACATATATATACATATATATACATATACATATAACATATATACATATATACATATATATACATATATATACACATATACAATATATATACACATATAAACAACATATAATATATATACACATATACAATATATATATAACACATATACATAATATATACACATATCATATATATATCAATATACATATATATATACACATATACATATATATATATATACACATATACATATATATACCATACATATATATATAACACATATATATATACTATATACAATATATATATATATATATATATATATAATATTATATATATATATATATACACACACACACACACACATATATACTGCTACGAATTTGGGAATCCGATTGCACACAACATACAGGTTCCTTTAGTCAGCTATGTCGATAAGTGCTTGTTCTCGAGATAGCTCACCTTCCATTGTTTAAATGTTCAGAAATCGATTAGATGCCTGCGGATCGATTTAATGTTAGGGAACGAACAATGGAGACTCCCTCCCCCTCTTCTGCAAAGAGGAAGAACCACCCTGCCGTCCCGTGACTCATGATGTCAACAACTCCCTCCCACCCGTGGCTGAGCGGGGGATGGAGCACGAGGGCATGAGTCATGAGTCACGCCGGGAGTGGGGAAGGGCGGGAGAAGGATAAGAGGAGATCTTTAACCTCCGCCATCGAAGATGGACGGAGGTTACTGTTTTCACCCCTGCTGTTTGTTTGTTTGTTTGTTTGTGAACAGTATTACGGAAAAACTCCTGGAAACTCCTGGACGACAAAACTTGGTGGGGGATTAGGTATGGTCCAAGGATCATGCCATTAGATTTTGACTGGTCAAAGTCCAATATGGCCGCTATGGCGGCCATTTTGAAAAAATATTTGAATTTTTGTTTTGCATTTCACATGTTTTAAGTGATTTCCAACCAAAAAAAATTAAATTGTTCGAGAAAAAAAAAAATTTGCAACTTTTTTTCAAAAAATTTCGATTTTATTTGAAAAATATTTAATTTTTTTTTTGCATTTCTACATGTTTTAAGTGATTTCCAACCCCCCCCCCCCCCAAAAAAATTTGTTCGAGAAAAAAAGAAATTTTGCACCTTTTTTTTCAAAAAAAATTCGATTTTTTTTGGCATTTCTACATGCGCGTCGATCTAGTTTAGTTTATTCAATCGTGGTTCAGTAGAGTCTCATCCGTTTTGACCTACAATGAATAGGATATCAGGTTCACTTAAGTGACCCAGCAGTATTGGCGGCGGAGGTTTTGCACTCTACCGAGTGCTCCCCCTCTAGTTTCTTTGTGTTGGCAGAGTTGGAGAACGGAGTTGAGGGGAGTCGTTCAGCAGACCGTCGGGTCTTGCTTGGCTTGCGTTAGGGTTGAGGCTTCGGAAGCTTTTGCTTCGAGCTGCTCTGTTTGGAAGGAAGTTAAGCCGGTCGCTCGGCTCGAGCTGCGAGTGGTGGCTTCTTCTTCTTGGTTCGTGGAGCTATTTGTTCTCCATTTTGGTTCCCGGTTGGTGCGACTCATCGACCTCTTCGTGGAGGTGGTTCCTCGGGGAAGCGACGCATCGACGGGAAGGATCGGCGCCTCGTCTCACCAGCACGTGTTGAGAAGCACGGGGGGATTCGCGGGAGCTCGGAAGGATCGCAGCTCATGGCGATTGGATCCAGCTCGCTCTCGCTGGAGCCCGGGTCCGAACAACTTGAAGACCACACGAGTGGAGAGGTTCGAGATAGGTTCTGGGTTTCAGCTCACCTGTCCTCCGAGCTGGGCTCGTTTTTAAAGGCCTCTGCCACCATTTCTTGGGTGTGTGTGTGTGTGCGTACGTATGTCCGTGGGCCCGTCTAATAAGTAGGAACTGCTGTTAAGTGCAAGTGACTGTACAATAATGTAGACGGTTGTAGTTCTTTGTCGTGCTTTTGTTTCTGTATAATTGCATACGTGTTTTGCCTTGTTAATTGCATACGTGCTTTATTATAATAAATGTCCTTGTGTGAATGTAACACCTGTTCGTTGCGTCCATTCCTCATTGAGCTGCCCCATCTTGCACTCGGAATATAGTTGTTTTTAAATAGCCGATAAATAGAATCGGGTCAGGCGAGGTCTGGAGATATTACCCGCTCGGTTATCCCAGAACGGAACGGACCGCTTAAGCGGTTCGTGTCCAAGCAGGCCTTCGCCGAGGTACGGTCCCTCGGTAGGTTACCCGCGCGGGTACTTAGGTATATCGATATTCGGCGATTGACCCTATTTCGCGCGGTAGAATACGGACTGGGCCATGGTGGGTTTAAAAACCCACCCGTGACTGGTTTCTGGCATGTTCCAGAAAGTCAGACTGGATTGTCCGTTCGGTGGCGAAGCGACCGTTGGTAGACGCGGTCGTTCCGCTCGACGCCGACGGGCGGGAAATCTACAACAATACATACACTGTATATATCAAGTGAATCGGGTGAAAATTGATGATTTATGTGAAATTGACCTATTATCCTCAAAACCAATTGCCTTCCAGCTTGTCATTACCTCTACCAGATGGTGAATTTTCATGAAGATCGGAGTAAAAATGTGACCTGTGGACAATTGACGAACAGACAAACAGAACAAGATGTCATGCATTGCACAATACTTGTGAAATCCGTAAAACAAATTTGACCTCAAAAATAATTGGGTGGTTCAATTCAGTGACATGAAATATAATAGCTCTTCAAATTTCAAATGAATCCGAAGAAAATTGTGTATTTCAGAAATCTAACCTAAGTTGTTGACATTTCGCATCTGTTGACCTTTTGGCTTATGTTGACCTGAAAAATAATTGGTGGTTAAATTTAATGACCAAACATGTAACTCCTCAAATTTCAAGGAAATCAGATGAAAATTGAAAATTTTAGAAATTCAGCATATGTTGACTTCAAAAATAATTGGTGGTTGAATTCAGTGACCAAACATGCAAATCCTCTTCAAATTTCAAGTCAATCGGTTCAAAATTGACAATTTTAGAAATTCGACCTATATTGACCTTTTGGCCTAAGATGACCTCAAAAATAATTGGTCGAATTCAGTGACCTGATGTGCAAATTCTGTTCAAATTTCTTGTCAATCGGATGAAAATTGAGGATTTTAGAAATTCGAGAAATTTGTTGACCTTTTGACCTCACAAACGATCTGTTTTAAATTGTGACCTGTAGACGATTGACAAACTAACAAACAAACAGACAGAATAGCAAACTCGACTGACCATTATACTTGAAAAATCTTCGATTTTGCAAGGAAATAAACGGACCCAAATGCAATACCCTCTCCTCTGGCGAACAACTACAAGGTTTATTGGGAGGTATAATACTTAAAGTAAAAACATATTTACCAAGAGTTAACACAGTCCCTTGTGATCATTTCTGTTTTGTGAAAAATTTCAATCTTTATTATTATTATTTTTTCATTCCACATCACATTACTGATGTTCCATCAAGTATATTCAAAATGAAATTTTGCTTGTCGCATGAAAAAAACAAATTAAGTTTATGATCGCTTTCAAACTTTATTTTACAGAATAAATCAGTGAGTCCTTCAGACAGTTATAGATATGGATTTATTCATGTCGCCGCCTCGTACTGTGACACATACTATTGATTGTTATTCATACTAACTAGGCCACGCTTTGTAAGAAAAAAAAGTTTAGATTTTAAGAGAGAGCTGGCTGTTTTGTTAAGTGGTTAAAGACAGTTTCTTTCTCCATTAATGGTTGATTGGTGGTTTCACATGCAGAGGTCCTCACTCTCATCAACCTGCAAGTGGCGAGTGTGCCAAATGTTCCAAACTCTCCTCCACATGCGTTGAGGAAGTCCTTCATCTTGCTGAGGATTGAAATTGACTTTTACAGTTTTTTTTAACGTTAAAGACAAGCTTTAGTCAATACACGATGAATATGCACACTGAGATAACACGATTGTAGTGAAACATTTATCCGGTGTAGTATTAGTAAGCATGCAAAAGTGTCATCATGATTGACTTGTTCGTTTGAATGAAACATGATTGACATGATTGACTTGCTCGTCATCATGATTGACCAGTCCCATTATATCTTGAAAATTAACAGTCAAGCTTTTCTTATTCTCCAAAACAAGTAAATATATTCAAATTAAACAAAGCGCAGTCCGCATATTAGTTCTTTCCCCCACTTGGTGTGAAGTTTCCTGATTCTGACACTGGAGGCTGAATTTACAAAAGGCATTTAAGCGAGCATCTTGCAAACACACACCCAACCTTTAAACGCTGACAAAAACATAGTTGGACACGCACAGCTAATCGCCCGTCTCAATAGCAATTTAAGAATGGAGATAAACAGCTGATTAGTTGTGCGCACGGAAACAGCTGATTAGTCTGTGAAACACCGCACGTCTTTTCAACATCAAATTTAAATGATCCACTTGCATAGAATCGCAGCACCACGGCCAATTGTTGGAGGGGATTCAGCACATTGCTCCTCATCGTCGGTTAATCCAGGTCATCTTGCTCTAGATTGAGCAACCAGCGAAATGATTCCTTTGAGAGTCTGTTACTCCGGACAAATTTGATATTGTCATACTTCTTCATTGGATCTATCCTTACAGATTCTGAATACACATCTGTGAACTGCCCTATTCCTATCTGCTTCTGCCTCCTATTAAGCTAATTCAAGCACTCCTAACACATCCATATTCACCGTTCTATGTAAACTACGAATTATAAGCCTGTGCAATGATTACTTCAAGGACTTAAACACACTCTTAAACATGCCCTCGCACTCATGTAAAAGTTTCTTTGTTATTTAAATGCTGGTGATTAGGTTTTGATCACACATTGGCAGATAATCGCTCTTCGGCGATTGGAGACCACCTTTGAACGGTTGATCATCACACGATTAGCGATTCGACATGCGCGTCTAACTATTAAACGCCTTTTGTAATTTTGGCCCTATATGTCTCAGTGTTACATGATGGGGTCAGTGCTGTGAAGTGGGAAGCCACTGGAGATGAAAGTTGGGATAACTGACAGTTAAAGACAATCAATGGAGTAACAAACACTACAAAGGATCACCAGCCCAGACTTGACTCCATCATATTTTCATCTCTTCCCAAACCTTAAGGAACACATTGGTGGAGCACATTTATCTTCTGACAGTGATGTCAAGGCCAATGTGAAATGCTGGTTAAATCAACAAGATGCACAGTTCTATCATGATAGGATCACAAAACCACTCAAACATTGGTAGAAATGGGTGGACCGCGGTGGTGATTATGTTGATAAATAAATGTGCACCATGGTATAATAAAGATTGGTGTTAGTATTTGGCTTTGTTTCAGTCAAATATCTTTATCTGTCTTGGAGAAAAAGAACAGGAGGCATTACTTTTCAGCACAACCTCATATCTATTCATGGAAACCATTTAGAATCCAAAATTACTTGGCCAATTCACATATGTGTTCAATATTTTAGACATTCCTAAACCGCTGGATGAAATAATTTGGAAACTGATGGTTGTACTCAGGGTGTGGATGAAAACTTTCCACTAAGTTGGGATGGCCACCTTCAACTGAGCTTTTTCCTTTTATGTTGAAGTGGGGAATTACCATACATACCTGCTAAATGCACCCCTGCACCGCTAGACAGAATAACTTGAAAACTTGACGTTATTGCAAAAAAAAAACTTCCAACTCATGGAATTTAATAAAGATGAGTTTCCATGCATGGAACGTTCTTAGGAGGAGGCAATTAGGTCCATATCCTGTGCTATTATTGCCCACTTATGGTTGTTTATTCAGGCCCTAAGTCCTTTCAAATGCTGAGTCTCAAGCAAGGAAGCAGCACGTACCATTTGTAGTATTTGGTATGACTCGGCCATCTTTGCCATCAGTGGGCTATTTTAGTTGTGCAAGCTCGTCTTGGTGGTGTAATAGTTAGAGTGCCTACTCTGAGTCTGGCAGGTCGGCGGTTCGATTCTCACCCTGACTGGGTCAATTCCAAACTTATCCGGGGTGGGAATTGAACTGCCAACCTCCCAGATTCAGAGTGGACACACTAACGATTACACCCCTGAGGCTGGTTTGTACAACTAAAATGGTTGACTAAGTTGGGATGGCCACCTCTGACTTAAGGTTGTTTCCAGTGGATACAATACAAACAAGACTGAAACTGTTGTGAAACTAATCCAGGAAGAACTATGTCTCAAAGAATGCCCTTCTTTGGGCAAACATTCGCACCTTATTTGGTTTCTCTTTTTTTTCCTACCTCCAGGTCTTCAAGACAGCTGTTTCCTACCATCTCAGATTATCCCCAATCAAAAACCATGATCTTTTGTACACTCATTAACCCCTCTTCCACTTCACCCTCAGCCCTCCTCCTTCCAAGTTTTCAGTTTTTCCCTCCTGGGATTTTCCTTCTATATCCATCTTGTCCACCCCATGGATCCTTTTCCTAAAGATAGATAAAGCTGTTAGAACCCTTGCCAATGTTCACCTCCACTCATTCGTTCCTCCTTTTCCCACCTGTGGAACCAACTTCCAGTTTTCCCTCTTGTATCAATTTTGTCCTTTCCTGCCCCAGATTCCTCCCTACGCCCATTGTTTGTCCATTTCTCCCCCTTCAATTCCGGTGTTGGTGTGCCCCTCTCTCTCTACTCTCTTGTTACGTCCAGATCTCTTCAGTGTCCTAGCTCTTCCACGAGCCTCGATTATGTAAAAAAAAAAGAGCAAACACCAACCGGTTTTCTCCTGCATGTTAGTTGAGGAAATGAAAGATCCGAAAGTATATTTCGAAGAGACTCAGTCATTGTTTGCATGCACCATGATACGCGTCCTGTCTGGAGATTGAATGCCATGTGTGAGTTGTAAAATGGGACGTAAATGTCGAACTTAATTTGTAGCAATTTAACCATGTCAGTTTGAAAACCTTGTTGATAAATTAATGGATAACAGACCTTTTTTTATAGTGTACACATGTTGATGTTAAAGGTTGGCTTTTTCTTCAGTCAGATTACATGAGAGTAATAAAATGAAATAATGGACAATGACATTCATTAGATTCATAAAGTTGTAATTTTGAGCATACTCGAAGCAAGATCCCCAAAAACATTTAAACGTTAACCAACAGTACTAGAAGGGTTTCTTAATACAAAATAAGGAATGCACTTGAGTATTTAACAACCAAACATATACTTGTAGATTCCTTAGAAACAACAATGGTTTCCCAACACGAAGTGTTCTTTTGAAGCTGGTGATTTGTACCAGGCCATTTTGGAACAGCATCAGATGAATACCCGAAGTCCTGTCATTAGATCACGAATGTTCTTGAAGACAACACGGTAGTAAGAAGTTCCCATGCACTCAGTATGGCGCAAATATCACCGGGATGCAACGAGAGCGCATCGGGCCATGACCGGGATGGAGAAATCTCAAAAAGGATGCTGCGGATCGTGGTACTGGAGTGGAAAACATAGGACCGGCTGTTTGAGGAGGTTGCATTGTTGGGAAAAGTCCAAAAGATGAAGAGAATACATTGGACAGGGTTGCTGATGCTGCGTTCATTTGGTAGGGATGTTTGTGCTGCAAAGAGAACAGACATAGCAGTAAAAAAAGCATCGTCTGACAATAAACCACATAGCTAATTGGGAAGGAGGTGAAAGCGGACAGGGTACTGGGTTCTAATAATGTAGGTTTTTCACCTCCAATCATTTCATCATGTGGCTAATTTAGCTTTATATATCATTTACCACTTGTTGAAGTGGATAGATGTAACAGCATTCAAAATAGCTGTACCTCTGGTTGCAAAAACTGACAGGTAGGCAGATAAAGTTGGATATCATGTGGATACTAAGCACAGACAGATATGGATTGCTGAAATGAAGCGACACAATCAGGAATCAAGCACACAATCTCAAGTTTTCTATGACAACTGAATTTGTGTCTCACCGTGTGATTTCTAAGTTGTTGTTGGGTTGGGTCTGTCTTCATACATTTTCTCAATTGCTTGTTTTGCATGTGTGGGTCTCTGAGCCCTCCTGACTTTCTCCCTCTCTTCCGCCCTAACCCACCCCCTCGCTCGCTCTCCCCCTCAAACCACTCTTCTGTTTCTGCAGGTATTTATAGTTTATCCCCTGGTGGATGCAACTCTTTCCTTTTTTTATGTAGTTATGTTGGCTCATAAAGAGCAGAATAACAGTGGGCAAATGGCCAACAGATAAAAACTGGTTGGAATTGTGTGACCTGCAGGGACAGAGGTTGGACAAAAAGAACACGGGAGGAGCAAGACGAGAATAACATTGTTGAAAAAACTGCAAGGGCACCAACTGGCTTGCAGTGAGCAGGAAACAAATCATGAGGCTCAACCTCCTGTCACAACATGACAATGATTTGGAGGGCCTTCGATTCCACAGTATCAAGGGGGTTAAACTTGGAAACAGAAGCAACAGTCCACATGGGGGAGCCATCTTCCAAGAAACTTTGGCTGAAGGCCTTGTACACTGTTATAGGTTAAGGACAGAGAAAGCAAATAATTTATCCTGCAGAGAATTGAAGGGGGCAGCTGGCTTTGGATGCCAGCTTGTAGATGTCCAAGACATGTTGTAGACCCAGAAGCTCCAGAGAAAAGCTCTCCCAGAAGCTGACCACAAATAAATTGGGGGAGTTTATCAGCCTTTCTTGGAGTGACAACGTGGGAACAGGGCTCCTTCTTACATTTAAAGACATTCATATAGACGACTAGTTGCTTATTCTCTTGAGATTGGCAGGGAGTGATGCTGCCGCTGCTTGCCTGCTGGAAGGGTGAGGAACTACCCTGCACAGAGTGAGTCATTTGCAATGTGGGACAATGGAATTTTCCAGTGACAGCCCAATGAAGTACATCAAGAACAGGATTGGTGCACCAACACAACCTTGAGGAACACTGGCCTTGAACTCCATTGCAATTTTGCTTGAGACAGAGCATGGAAGAGAACTCCATCCAAAGACATCCACTGCTTGCAACTTACAAGCACACAGGAATTCTGAAATCCAGCGTATAGGAGGGAACCATAGATGCCATTAGGTGGAAGTTTGGAAAATCAGACTGGGGTGCCAGACAGAATAAAATGTATGGGAAATGTCCAGTGAGATAGCCCTGACCTCTTGTTGGAGATTGTCCAAGGAGCATTGACCTCGGCAGAAGATAAATTGACGGTTAAATATCTGAGAGTCAGAGAAGAGATGAGTCTTGAACTCCATTGCAATTATTGATTCCATAACTTTGCTTTTGATGGGAGGAAAGCTGAATGGTCTAGAAGTAAGAGGGTCAGTTTTGGCACTATTCTTAAGATTTGGGGTACCTTTGGCAAAACATCATGAAGCAAGCAGGTTCACTTGGTGATAGATGTTCTCAATGAGGGGATGGTTGGATGTAAGATAACTACGGAAATACAAAAGTTTGGGAACTTAGCTTCTTCTGTGAAGGGCGAGTTAAGATGGTCAGCTTCAGCACGAGCAGTAGCTTTGTGACCCCAGAGTGAAGCAACTAACGAGGATCATATTCCAGAGATAGTTGACCAAATGCTACTAAGTGCTTGTGTATGCTGAGAGACCTACGAGCGAAGACCTCAGTTGGGCCTCATTTTGCATTCTGGCATGTCTGAGAACAGAAACACAATAGTTGCAAACTTTATGGAGAGACTGCTGGTTTTCATCAGTGAAGTAAAGTGGAAGTTACTTTCTGGCAATTGCCTTGTATTCACTGTATGAATCGTTTCTGGCCTGAAATATTTGGCAAGATAACTGGGGGAATTAATGCATGAAGTCATAAAGGTGAGAGAGAGTAGTTCCTAAGTCTTTCCCTCGAAAATCAGAGCTACTCACAGTTGACAAGGCCTTAATCCGTAACTCAGTGAAGTTCTGCTGTCCACAATGTTCTGGCACTCCAGGTTCACATTTGTCTCTTCTGGATTCTGCGGAATGTTCTGGAATGTTCATCAAATTCTTCTGGATTCTGGATTATACTGCTTTCACATCCCAGGCAGCTCGGTGGTCTTTCTACTTTTTACCGCCTCTTCTCCAATTTTGCTTTTAAACTTTAAAACTGCTCTCTCAGTCCTCAAAACCTCCGCAGCAACTTTTGGATGCACACATTATTCCAGCAACCCTCTTTTCCCCTGTTAAACTATCAAAATCCAGGCTGACTGCACACCACAACTCCTTTGTTCCCCTCTCCTGTCTGTGGATCCGCCATTCAGAGGCCGTTCATTCCTACTCTTTCCTCCAGGGCTTCAAGCAGGAAGTGCACTGCCATTTCAAATCATCCTCACCCTGACCCATGATCTTTACTACCCCATTAACCCTACTTAACCCAACCCTCTTATTTTCTGGATTCAGTTTTTCTCCCCTCCTATCTCTCTCTCTCTCTCTTCTTCTCCTATTCGTTCATTGCCTTGATTGTGCCCAATTGTTGCCCCGCTACCCCACTGCTGGTTTAACCTTATTCTTCCAGGAGCCTTGCTCATGTAGAGAGATAGAAACAAAAGAGTCCTAGGCACTCCATATCCAAAAATGAAGAACAGTGAACCAGTCGGTGGAAGAGATGGCAGACAGCAGGTTCGATCAATATACCTGATTGAACTGCCAAAGTGGTATCTTCATGATTCCCTGAAGACCACCAGGGACATAAAACCTTTTCTAAGGTATGTGCAATTGATCTAAGTGGTGCTGAGGTGCAGTTATGAACACGATATTGTACAACAAACTGATGATCAGAAATAGTAGGGGGCATAATTTTTCCAATTGACAGAACTTTGCTTGTGGAGGACTGAAAGCACACATCCTCCGCTTACTGCCAACCAGAAACGGAAGTCCTTCTCAGTCATAACATCTCAGCCTTTATTCATCTCATCCTACTTGTCAAGTCTCAGCTTGCATTCGAGGACAAGCCTGAATGCAGCAAATTTGGGAATTTTGAAATGATGTATGAATGCTATTGAGACATTTCACGTATCTGCTCTGTGTGCGTTTTCAGTGAGTCACTTCTGCTAACTGGGGCAATTTAACCTGCCATTACTAGCATGGAATCTGTAATTCAAATCATCTTTTCAAAATAATTTTCAACGTTTAAATGTCTTTTCAACATAATTTAAAACATTCCTGGCAACCTTCGATGAGCCAATTGGCTCATCTGATGATGTGCTTGTGAAGGTGAACATCTCTCTGGCCATTCTCAGAGGACAGCCTCCAGCGCCAGCGAGTCTGGCAGTTCACTGAGGCAAACTGGCAGGTATTGAAAGCAGCCATCACACTTCGGGACTGGTCTCCGATATCTACCACCCCTGATATTAATTCAGCCTGGGAATTCTTCCACAGAAACCTACTCCCTCTCTTATGCACAGATTCATCCCATCTCATCTTCATTTATCATTAACAATCTGAATCCTGTGGTGGGGCAGTTGCCTCAAACCAACTCGCATTCTCCTCCTGGAAGGCAAATCCAACCGAAGGCAACCGAAGATCATTCCACAAAGCCCGCAACAAGTGTGTGTCTACTCTCAGGACATCCAGAAAACAACATTTGTCCAATCTCAAGAATGAACTTTCAAACTCGTCTCCCTCCTCTAAAACCTGGTGGTGCTAGTCAAGTCTGTGGTGTATGCTCCCCCTCCACCGCTTCCCTCACTTCAAATGGTACCACAGCCCACTCGGCTTGTGAGAAAGCCAAATTCCTCAATTCCTTGTTTGTTTCAAAATTTTGTGTCCCGAACCACTCTCCAACCGTACCCACCCTTCCCAATCATACCCAACTGCGATCCTGCACCCCTGTGGTTTTTGGCACCTGAAAAGGTGGAGAATTTTGTGGAAACCCTCGACTCTGACTCTGTAACTGGACTGGAGGGCATCAGCACACATGTCCTAAAAACCTGCTCTGCTGCTCTTGCACTTCCTCTCTCTCTGCCATTTTCACCCTGCCATTTACCTTCGGTCATCTTCCATCTGCTTGGAAATTAGCCAACATCACAACATTACGTAAAGAGGTGCAAAAATGGATCCCATCAACTACAGTGCCTTCAAAGAGTATACACACCCCTTGACTTTTGTCACATTTTATTGTTCCAGCCTGAATTAGTTAAAATTGATTATCGATCGATCTACACAAAAAATGGACAAAAGTTTTTTTTATACCCCATAATGACAAAGTGAAAACATTTTTTTAGAAAAATTTACAAATCCATTAAGAATGAAAAGCTGAAATGTCTTGTGAAAATAATTACTCTAGGAAGAGTCTGGGTGGTTCCATATTCTTTCCATTTCCTAATGATGGAGCTCACTGTGCCTTTGGGAACTTTCAACACTCTAGAAATGCTTTTATACCCTTCCCCAGATCTATACCTCCTCACAATTCTATCTCGGAGTTCTACGGACAGTTACCTGGACCTCATGGTAGAGTTTCCGCCCCACCGTGCACTGTCATCTGTGGGACCTCATATAGAAAGGTGTGTTTCTTTCCAAATCGTGCGCATTCAATTGAATTTGCCACAGGTGGACTCCAATCAAGTTGTAGAGGGATCTCAAGAATGATCCAAGGAAATCGGATGCACCTGAGCTCAATTTGGAGTGTCATCGCAAAGAGGTTGAATCCTTATTGACGCAAGACATTTCAGATTTTTATTTCGAATCAATTTGTAAAAATTTATAAAAACACGTTTTCACTTTGTCATTATGGGGTGTTTTGTGTCTATCGTTAAGAAAAAACATTAAATTTGATCTGTTTTAAATTCAGGCTGGAACACAACAAAATGTGAAAAAAAGTCGAGGGGTGTGAATACTTTCTGAAGGTACTGTAAATACCAATTAGCTTACTTCCAATCATCAGCAAGGTCATGGAATCCATCATTGCAGGTGACATAAAATCTTCTATTTATCCAATAACCTCATCTCAGATCATCAATTCGGATTCAGATCTGGTCAATCTACCTTGGACATGCTGCTTCTACTCTCCCAAAAATGGATGGAGGCCCTAAATATCAGACATAAGATCAGGGCAGTCTCTCTGGACATAGTGTCCTGAAAAGTAATCACCCCCTTCCAATAATGCCACATTTAGATGAATTACGGATTATGTGGACAGAATTTTTCCAAATGATCATTTTTATTCAAAACTGAAGAGATCAAACTAAACACTGTTGGGGTTGAAGGAGGTTACATGTCAGGAATACCTGCAAAAAACATGTTCAAATCAAAATTCACTGGTTGTAAAAGTATTCAGCCCCTTCAGTACTTGGTTGAAGAACCTTTTGCAGCAATGACTGCTATGAGTCTTTTTGGGTAGGTCTCTCCCAGCTTTGCACAGTGAGTTGGTGAAATCTTTTCCCGTTCTCCACGTGAAAATTCCTTTAGTTCTGCCAAGTTTGATGGGGATCGTCGATGGACTGCAATCTTCAAGTCTCACCATTGATGTTCAATTGGGTTCAAGTCAGGATATTGACTGGGCAACTCAAGAACATTTATTTTATTCTTATTCAGCCACTCCATTGTGGCTTTAACTTTGTGCATCGGATCATTGTCCTGCTGAAATGTGAATCTCCTACCCAGTTTCAGATTCATGGCTGACTCGAGCAGGTTTTTCTATCAAGGATTCTTCTCTACTTTCAACCGTCCATTGTCGCTTCTATCTTGACAAGCTTGCAAGAGACATTTTAAGATTTTCTCTGTTATTCCATCCTAAAGAGTTTACAGTCTCTGTAACCCTCCCCCTCCCCTCTCTTCCCCTCAAGTCTCACTACCAAGTGCAAGTTGAGAACCCCCCCCCCCCACCCCCTTTTCCCCTGAAGTTGTCATACCATTAGCAAGTCCAGAACACCCAATTCCCCTCCCACGCTTCCCCCCTTCCACTCCCTTTCTCGATCCCCCATCCTCCTCACTCCCACCACCTTCCTCCCAAAGGTACAGCAACGTGTGGTGAGGCGTTGCTCTCCCCTCTTTCTTGCTCTTCCCCTTTCCTCACCTTCCTCGCTCCCTCACCCCTCCTCGCTCCCCCTCCCCCTCTCCTCTCTCTCCACTCCCCTCCCAAATCTGCCTCCCTCCTATCTTTCCTCCTCCCCTCTCTCTCCCCCCTATATCTCCCTACCCCTCCTCGCTCATGCCTCCCCCTCCTCTCTTCTTTTGCTCCCCCCTCCCAATCCCTCCCCCCCTCTCTCCTACTTTCCACCTCTCTCGCCCTCCCTCTCCTCCTCTTTCTTACTGCCCCCTCTCTCCTCCCCCTCCTCATTCCTCCACCCCTCCTCATTCCCCTCTCCCTCCTCATTCTCGTCCTCCCCCACCTCGTCCCCTCTCTCCTCTCTCGGTCCTCCTCTGTCCTGTGGGGCGAGCACACGCGCTCTCCCTTTCCCTCTCTCCCTTCTCTCTCTCTCTCTCTCTCTCTCTCTCTCTCTCTCTCTCTCTCTCTCTTTCTCTCTCTCTCTCTCTCTCTCTCTCTCTCTCTCTCCCCCCTCCTTCCCTCTCTCTCCCCCACTCTTTCTCCTCTCCCCTCCCTTCCCCTCTCTCTCCCCCTCCCTCCCCTCTCTCCACTCTCCTTTCCCCTCTCTCTTCCTCCACTCTCTCTCTCTGTCCCTCTCCCTCCCTCTTTCCCTCCACCCTCTCTAAGTATTCTTCTCAGTGAAGCAATAGTGGTGTTTGCTTGTCTTCTATAATAATAATTGTCAGTGTGTGTGTGTGTGTGTCTCCTGCATAACTCCAAAACCATAAAACCTAATGGCCCCAATCTTTGCATGCATACCAACAGAACCCCGAGGGAGTGCATGAATGAAAACTTGGAATTTGGGTCAATTTCAACACCTCTTTTGAACACAATCAATGGATTACCATCATGAAAGGCTCTCCTTGGTCAGCCCAATTCACCTCACAGGGGGTCTTAGCCGCCATTTTGATTTGGCCAATTCAAACATACCTTGCCTTGGAAATATGATCTACTCTCACAGACTAATTCAAGTGCTGTATATGATCAAAATATGATTTCGGATTTGAGAATCGAAAATAGGTGTCGAAGTCTGGAGTGAAATCTGAAAATTTTAATAAACCACTGATTCGCCAAGCATTGGATTGTTGGCCCACTAACAGGGAACAGGAGCTGGGTTTGTACCGTTTGCCTGCGTCAGTTCGAGAGACGAGTGTTTCTGAGAAGATTGAGGTAAGTGCTGTGTATCATCTATGGTTTTTAAGTAATCACGTGGCTGAAATGGTGCTTAAGATATGCCCAGTCATACTAAACACCGCACGAAGACATCCAGAGACACGTTGTTTGTTTGTTTGTTTTTGTTTAGCGAATGAACACTTGTTAAGCAGCCAGAACTGCTGCTAAGCTCAATTACAGAGTTTTATGCTTATTTATATGGTAGTAGGTGAAGTTGCCACCAAGTCAACAAACCTTCATTTCATCTTTGAATACCTTTCTGATAATGTGGAATAATCTTGTCAAAAATCCAGTTTATAAAGTTTATCGTTTACCATTTCGTGGTATCAATGGACACTGCCAAGAGCACTTCTGCAACTTACAAATTGAACAAAGTCACCAAAAATGTTCTCAAGAAATGAACATTGCTGTGGTGCTTTTCAATTGGTGATAATAATAAGTCGACCAAGTAAAACGAAGGCATGATATCATCCAGTCAGGTAACTTGAACACCTCTTTCATGGGTTGTGTACGGAATGGTGTGGGAGAAAAAAAAAAACTATGGAGATGATAGATGTAGCTTATTACCTGCTGTGCCCTTACAGGAGGTGAGGACTGATGGCAGGTATTTCTCCTCCTGCATCGGATGAACTTCGCCTTGGGAGTGCGACCTGCAATGTGATCCTTGTGTCTGCGGCTTATGATGTGCTGTAAGGGCATTCCAAAAGTCTCAGCAAAGGGTAAGGGTAAACAGTAAGCATGAGTTTAGGGCAAACACCGACACCTCCATTTATGTTATCTAGTACCGGCAAAGTTGTTTTTTAAGCTTTGTTCCAGATTATTGAAAACTTATATTTTCATATTTTGGCTGCTTTATGAAACACAATCCTTAATTTTTTTTATTAAAGTTATACAATAAGCCAGCTTACAAGTAACCTGCTCCCCTCTGAAATGCATGCACACTCCTATCCACCTACATGGCCTTAATCTGCAGCTTGATGGAATACTGCTCGCCCCTCTGAGTTGGCTCCCCTACCTCACACCTTGCTCAGCTTGAAGCTGTGGAAACTAGTTTGTCTGTCTGTTTGTTTGTGAGCAGGGTCTCTCAAAAAGTTAGATTCCGATGAAGATCCGGATCCTATAATTTTTAAAGTGATTCTTCACAACTGAGAGATCGGGCCAAAAACAAGATCTCAAAAAGTTGTGGATGGGTTATGATAAAACTTAGTGGATGAGTTGAGTAGGTGACAAGAATAAGCCAATTAGATTTTGGAGATCCAGATCCGGATCCAGCCTATCAGTGGGATAGAAAACGTAAAATGTTCAGTCTTGCGGAGGTATGTACTCTACCTAGTGCCGTTCTAGTTGGAACATGTTTTTCAAAATTTGGAAAATCTTCAGTTTTGGGAGAGCAGCAGAAGCGAGGGTAGAATGACCAGGTCAAAAACCAAACTGATGTTCTGAGATCAGGAAAGATTGGAGATTGGAGAAAAGGAAAGATTTGATGCCAGCTGCAATGACTAATCTTATTACCATCACCAGAGGAGAGGGTATTGCATTTGGGTTTGTTTGTTTGTTTGTCTGTCTGTTTGTCCGCACAGAACTTTTGTGTTTTTCTCTGCAACCACTTGTTGGATTGAGACCAAATTTTCACCATTGGTGTGACTACTCATGTGGAATGTTTTCATGATAATTATGACGTCATCGGTCAAGTGGTGTGGCAGCCATGTTGGAAAAACGGAAAAAAAACTTTGCACCTCTATCTCTGAAGCCGCACCAAGGAAAGAATTGAAACTTGGCACATAGCAAGTACTCCTCATGGGGAATGAGTGATTTTTTTAATGACGTCATAGGTGCCCTCGTTATGACATCACAATTGCATATGTAGAACGCCACATCCGATCAGGATAAAATGGTCCACAGAAAAAAAAAATGACGTCATTGGTCACGTGATTTGGCAGCCATATTGTTGTTTTTTTAACCTTAAAAAAATCTTCTCTGAAGTGGGTGAATAAATCGAGGCGAAACTTTACACGTATGACCGCCTGTCCATGAGGATGAAAAGGTTCACACATATGACATCATAGGCCACATGGTTTGGCAGCCATATTGGATTTACCCCAAAACCTATAAAATACACCACTCAAAAGAAGGCCTCGCGAGGGTCTGCAATGTCTGATTGCTCTTTTTCTTGTTTCACTTTGCTTTTATTGGAAGTAAAACAATGGGCCTGTGGTGACGAGGATCTGTTTCTGCATCATTTCTGTGTCATTTAGTGATGTTACATGACTTTGAAGTAGATGGATGGTGACTTACGGCAAATTATATGCTGAACAGAGTGATAAAGGGAATATTCAACAATGGCATAGTGGGTGTGTGTGTATGTGTGGGTGTTTGTGTGTGCGTGTGCATGTTGATTGTTGTCTCCATATACGTGTTTCAGAAGGTGGAACGGAGCCCTCCCAGGTCTCAAAGTAGCCACCTTCATGTATGCATGTGCAATCGTGTATATATATATATATATATATATATATATATATATATATATATATATATATATATATGTAATTTGTACAATCACATATAATATTTGTGGAAGTAATATGTACGATATGTCACGTATAATATGTGTATATTCAGTGTGTATATAATATGTATGATATATCACGTATACCCTCTGTGAGACGGAGCGAAGCTGCACCGACCGACTTTTGTTTCTGGACATTTTCACTGACAGACATTTAGGGACAGTTTTCTCATTGATATTTTTTTCTGGTACAGTTATTCCCCAGTTTACGTCACCTCTTCTCATGTTATTTCGCAAATATGTCATCAGGTTATTAGGACCACTTCTCGATATTCGTCGTCTCATCTCAAGCTTACGTCATTTTTAAAGCCATACCTTTTATTCTCAAGCATTATCAGAACTTACAAGACTGATAAAGTCGCCATAATATATCACTAAACACCAAATCTGGAGATCATAAAATCGCTGAAAGAACCAACTGTTCTTTGCTTCACACATAAATAAATGTACTGTTCTGTACATTGTCTAAGAGGCAATGCATAAGCATTACATTAGAAGTGAAATTAGATGTTATTTGTCGACAGGATGCTGTAGGGGAATGTGCCCTTGATGTTGTCTGGTTTTAAGTTTGACTCCGATCAATAAATATGCCCGCATTCATTGAAGGAGGAAGACGACGATGTACCATCAGCTTCGACCGCTTCTGGAAGAAGTATACAGGGTGTCCATAAAGTGTGTTTACAATTTAAAAAATTTATTACAAAAGCAAATGCATAGATAAACCTGTGGAAATTATTACAAAATGAGGAGTAGATATTGAAGTTTTTTTTGCCTCATTTAATACACTTCTATATGGGCGCCATTAGTTGCACGAAGCACATCAAGACGGTATAAATTATAAATTATAAAGAGACTTTATGGACACCCTGTATATAGTTTTTATTTAAATATGTCTGGTAACTGTTTTTTATTACAAAACCTGAATTTGTGACATTATGAAAGCATCGCCCCCCCCCCCCCCCCCCTTTCCGATTCCATTCATACTGATGAGAGAAACTGCTTTGATTCTGGTCGTTTCAACATTAGTTGCACTTTTCAGGAACACATCCACGACGTCAGAGCTCTTTGTTAAAAAAAAAGTTTACAGTTATAGTAATATTTAATGTAAATACGGAAAAAGTTACAAAATAAATGTTAGAAGAGGTGCACGTCAGTGTTGCCAAGCAACTAGTTTGAGTGCAAGCTCCATTGTCTTGGGTCACGTGCCCCCATGGTGAGCTGACCGTGGGCTGCACCGGCTGACTTTTATTTGCGATTATTTTAATTTACATAAATTTTATGACGGTTTTGTGATTTTTTTCTTGGGAGATTCGCTTTGAGTTGCATCAGTATCTGAAATTTGAGCTTTGTACCCTACCTGGAAGGTACTAAACATTTATATCAGTGAGTCAGTGAGTGAGTGGTTCGAAAGAGCTTGATATATTTTGATATTGCTTCTGCAGCTGGGATTTTCTTGCAATAACATCTGTCTTTCATCAATTCATTTGCAGCTTACTTTTCATCTTCCATTAGCCTTTCAGCACTTTAAAGAACGTACAGACTTTACGTGACCTGCATCTGCACCATGCCACTTGATTCTTGAAAACACTGATCAAAAGCAGGCCGTTCCCTCCTCCATTCACCTTTTTGGGAATTATACCAAGCAACCAATTTGCTCCCACACCATGACGCACTTACACCCCTGCACATCTACATCCAAATCTGTTCTGCCACAAGCCGAGCAGAGAGTTTTTGTAACAATCCATGTGCTTGCCTTTTTAAAGGTTAAATGGTCAATCAATTCAAGCCTTAAAGTGGACCATTCTTCATCGCACTTCAAATAATCTCAGCCTGGTGTTTGACCTGCCTGAACCACATTTCATTCAGTTTCCAATTGGCTTTTGATCAAAGACAGAGCCTGCTTTCGGGCACTTGGGTTTTTACTCACGTGCAAATGTTATCTGGCTCTAGAGGCGGCGGCAAATACTTTTCATTACCTGAAAAACATTATTTGGAAATATCCTTGCTTGAGCAGTAGTTTGGACTAAAGCCGCTTGTTCATGTGTTCGGTTAAAAGTGCTATGTGCAACTGATATGCAAGTAAAGGGAACACTTGGAAATAATATGATTTTTTATGTTACATCAAAATGATAAACACCTCCTCTTTATTTTAAATATTTACTTATTTTTCAGAAATCAAGGTCCATTGAGAAACTAAAAAACAGCAGGCAGCAGGTTTAAAGGCTGGAAAAGAGTCAAAGGGAAACTGTGAGAATAGAAGATCACACACAAAGGGGATAAGTGGGAATAAAGAAAGAGGTGAGGTGGTGGGTGGGAGCTTTACGAAAATTCAAAATTTGGCCCGAAATACTTAACCCATGTCTTAACATCAACAGGGTGTAAAGACATTAATTCTTTCTTTTCTTTCTTGCATATGACAAATTACAGCCTAATGTAAGTCTAAGTTGGACAGCCAAGTTACAGCACTGTCTCTTGTTGTATGGATTGCCCTAAATCCTTCATACACTTTGTGTTGGTGACATTCATTCACAATGTGATGAATAGTCCGATCTGGGTGACCACAGTCACATGCTGGGCTGTCTTTGAAATTCCATTGTGGAGGTGATGTGATGTCCTTGCATGGAGAATGCGGATCCTGTTGAGCACAGACCACTGTTTCCGGGGGAGGTCAAAACCTGGAGGCTCTTACTGTATGTCGGATCACTCACCAGTTTTGTTACCTCCGCCACCGAAGGTGAAGGAGGTTGTTTTCACCCCTTTCTGTCTGTTTGTTTGTTTGTTTGTGTTCAGGATATCTCAAAAAGTTGTGGACAGATCCAGATGAAATTTGATGGACAGGTTGGATGTTTGACAAGGACGAACTGATTAGATTTTTGTGAAGATCCGGATCTGGATCCGACTACTCGAATTTTTCAAGTAATTCTTCACCATTGAGACATAAGGCCAAAAAAGATATCATACTGTACAGCATGATATCTCAAAAACGTATTGGGCCCAATATGTTCTCGTGGATCAGGCATTGCGTGGCGGAGGTATGTGCTCTACCGAGTGCCCTTCTAGTTTGCCATGTTGTCGTCTGTCCAGAGATCTTGCCACTTGTCCTTTGTGTTAATCCACGCACGCATCACTCAAAACAATTGCAGAGCCCCAGAAAGGCTTGCGTGACTTGAATCGCATATTTAGTAGATTCTGCAGGTCTTCGTTGAATGGAAGCTCTGCGAATGATTTGATGCAGTCAAACTTTCTCAGCATTATTGTCTTCTGGTGCACATCAGGTGGGTGGAATGTCAGACAGGACTGGGAGCCAATGCATTGGTGTTGATTTCAGTGTACCACAAATTATCTGCATCAGTGTTTTTAGGACAGTGTCCAAGTGTTTTATGTGGCTGTTCTTTGCCCAAACAGGAGAACAGTATTCCACTGCAGAGCACACAACAGCAAGGCTAGCAGTGCATGCACTTGATCCCCAGCTCGTGCTCGCTAGTTTCTGAATGATGTTTACCCTGGTCTTTTTACCCTGCGCTTACGAAGCGAAAAGTGGGGTTAAGCGATCGGAAGCGTACGTCGTACGTGTCTGCATTTTGTTAAGAGCGTGCATCGAAAATTGTTCAGTGGAGGAAATTAAAATTTCACCATGTGATATAGCAATCGCTCTTTTCAGGTCAACATAGGCCAAAGGTCAACATAGGCCATTCTTATAAAATCCTCAATTTTCAACCAATTAACTAGAAATTTGAAGAGGATTTGCATATCAAGCCACTGAATTAAACCAACTATTTTTGAGGTCATCATCGGCCAAAAAGTCAACAAAGGCTTAAGTGGATTTCTAAAATCCTCAATTTTCATCGGATTGACTTGAAATTAGAACAGGATTTGCATATCAGGTCACTGAATTCAACCACCGGTTATCTTTGAGGTCAAAATGTCAACATCAGCCTAATTTCTAAGATTACGCGATAGGGTAAAAAAAATCTATATACATCGTGATATCTCAAAAAGTTGTGGACGAGTTATGACAAAACTAGGTGGATATGAGTTGGTTCGTTGACAAACGAGTTGGCTAGCACCAAGTCCTTCTCAAGACTGCGTGGGGCATGTCTTCTATGAATACCATCTAGTTCTTTTCTGTGACCCGGTTTAGGTGTTCGCAGAACGTGACGCTGTGAACAAGGGTGGCTCCAAGGTACTTGGAGAAGGAAAGACATTAATTTAAATATTCACATAATCAAAGCCTTGGTGGGACATTGTCAAGTGTGCATCCAGTATTTCTTTCTCCGCAGTCTCTTCCTTACTCGGATGTACAAATAACTTGAACACAGGAGGAGGCCATTTGGCCCATCATTACAGTGCTGTATCAAACCACATCAGTTAAATCTATCATTTTATCTGCATAATTCATTGGGGAATGGGGGAGGAGCATTGGGGAGGAGAAGCATAGAGATAGTACAGGAACATTACCAAAGGTTTTTTGGGCGGACGGTGGCTGGGGAGAAGGGGGTGGTGAAGAGGATGGCCGATTCTAGTTTAAACCTAGCTGCTGTTTTTGCTGCCACTACCTTTCCAGGGAGACTATTCCATGCAATAACTACTCTGAGTGAACACCCCTGCCTCAACATCATCCTAACTCTCCTTTCTTTACTCTGGGTTGTTGATGATGAAAAATCTGATGAAAAGCTCTTATATATTTATTTTATCTGTACCATTAATTATCTTAAATATCCCCATCAAATCCCTTCAAAATTACTGCCTTTCTCATGTATAAAGTTCTGCCTCCTGTGCCGCCGCATGCAGTCAAAATAAAGACCAATCCCAAGAAGGAAGCCTGGCAGAACACACACACACACCTTATCGAGTCACTCTGATAAGCTGAATTCTCCATATGACAACGATGATGATGTGATGACAAAAACTGTACACAATATTCTAGATGAGGCCTCACAAAATTATTGTGCAGTGTTAAGACTACCTCTTCTGATTTACAATTTATCACCATGTGAATACAACCTAAAACCATGTTCACTTTACCTATAGCTGCCTGACATTGCCCTGTCTGTTTACCCCTCTCCCTCTCCCCCCTGCATCCTTTCCTTGTGTCACATGCTCCAAGTCTTCACCTTGTTTTATTTAGTCCCTATTTTCGGTGTTGTTACCCATCCCCAGCACCTTAAATTTCCTCATGTGAAAATGCATTTGCAAATCTTGTTCCCAAATTTATCAACGTATCTCCAATTTGCTGGATATAAACAACCTCCTCTCTGCTATCTCCCTTACCGTCACGCTTCGTGACACCTGCAAATTTGGAAAACGTATTCTTAACCCCACTGCCCAAATCATTGATGTTAAAAATAATAACGGGCCTAATACTGATCCCTTAGGTGCCCATTTACTTACAAAATCGCCCAGCCTGACATCCTCCCACTCCCACTCACAGCCACTCTCTCCTTCATAGCACCAAGCCACTTTGCCAATCCAGTTAGCTACTCCACCAGTCATTCCACAAGCCCTCACCTGAGCTAACAACCCCCTATGTGCACTATTTGGAATGCCTCTCTGTGGTGGTTGTATCCAACAATGCAAGACAGAGGCCAAATTTTCCCCACTCTTTCCTGTTACCCGGATTCATCAGGGCAGCATGCCCATTGTCAGAGCGCCGAATGGTCCCAGTGGACCGGCACATTCCCCCTCATCTTCTACACGAACCACTCACACATAACCACTCAAATCACCACAAATCACACTCACAAACACATCACATATCGACAACAGCTCTGATTTTTTTTTTCCTCCTTGGGGAGTGGCCTTCCTCCGGCAGTCCTCCCCTTTCTCCTCATACTAGCTGGAGACATAGAAGTTAGCCCGGGACACACCACAACATACATTTTCCCAACATATAAAACTCACATCACTATATCTCCAGGGGCAGAAAGGGGTTCTTTCTGCTGCACAAGGTGCGGTGAATGGTTCCATCTGACCTGTACCGCTCTCAGGACAATCAGATTACACACATGCATGGACCTGCGGCTGCACCTTTCTACTGAATTCAAACTCAGACCAAAACAATGACACCTATATAAGTGCCAAACATATGACCACCACCCCTCATCATTTCAACCCCTAAAACGCACACATAACCTCAATATCCTCCCATACAACACAGAGCAGCCTCATCAGCAAGGCCATGCAACTTAAACACTTCTCTCACAAACAACATACCAAATTACACCAGAACAACAAAACACCAACGATCCCCATCTGTACACCCATACGCACAGAGTGGACATTAGAGGTGGAGGTCTCATCACATACATACTGTACATACAAAAGTCAACTGAATACACATACGTATATCATGCAAGACACACAAGTACATCTACCACCAGATAACACACTCAACTTCAAGCTTTCAAAATGAAAATGGGCAACAAAGAACACACGAACATCATAAACATTTACATACCACCAGACACATCCCCCACTGTACCAACCAAATACTCACCCCAACTACAGAACCTCTACTGCCTCACAAACACCATAACCGGAGAGGTCTTCAAGGCTAAAGACACGACCTGGTATACCAATCACCATTCGTTATTCATACTTAACGATACAGACCAACACGCACGCACGCACGCACGCACACACACAGCTGGTGAGAACAACTCATCACTGGACATAACATTCTGTTCTCCATCACATTCCACCACAAGCACGTGGAGAATAGTACAACGTCCTTCAGATCACATAAACTATCACCATTACCATAAACACAGATCAGATAGAGACCTTAATGCAAACAAACATAAAATGTTCACCAATTACAAAAAAAGCAATATGGAACAACTTTAAGCATGACATTGAATAATAATTCCAACAACTCAACACTAACATCAGCACCAACTACAGAGTTCATAAAACACCTTACCCCGTGCTGTCTTGAGAAACAAGGACAGGGGGCGGGGTCTCTGGGCGACAAATTCGATTGGCCGTGATGACGTAAAATGCCGTAATATTTTGTCCAAGTACTGCTGAACGGAAGAGTTTTGAAAGTGCCAAAAAGGCGATTTCTGTTCTGCGGTGTTCAAGTATATAATTCAATTGAAATAAAATAGAGATTTTAAAAGTCATAGAACAAAATTCAAGAAGTTTACCACCATTGATGCAGCGTCTTTTACACCACATTATTTAGGAGGAGGAGATTGGGACCATACTTTGTGCAGAGCGTTGGTGCTGCCTAAGCAGTCTCCTTGGCTATTGGGCACAATCCTGAATGAGTCGCCACTCCGACACAGTATACCACATGCTGGCACTCATTTTGCCAACCTCGGAAGGATGACAGGCCGAGTCAACCCCACCTGGTATTAATTCAACAGCTGAACAGGATTTGAACTCAGGACGCAAGGATCCAAAGTCGCCACCCCAACCATTAAGCCAACACCAGGATACATTATTTAACACGTTACATTAGTTATTCATTACTGTTTGTGTCCTTTGTATAACATCCTTTAAAACAGTGTTTCCTGTTTGGAATGATTTTCAATTTTGTTTCACTGCCAGACAGGCAGACGGAGTAAAAATGTTATCTCACTCCTCTGTGTGCATGTGCGATCAGGACAAATTCATAGCCAAAGTACTGCTAAACTACAGGTTTGTTTTCCGATTCATGCTCCTTCCTATTCGCGTTCAATATGGAACATTAAATTGAAATCAAGTTGTTCATCAATCAAAAACTGACGTTTGTAGACAGACAGACAGAAGTGAACAATAAGGGGTGGGGGTAAAAACACAATAGTCATGATAAAAAAAAAACCCCACAAAACTTGCACTCCTTTCGACACACACCAGACCACTCAAGCAATAGTAAACATCTGTACAAAATTATAAACGGATCACTAACCCCAACAGTGACATAACACCCTCACACGCAGTCATGACGACCTCGGACAACAAAGAATCAGAGAAACAACAAACTAACATCCTCATCGATCATTACGCAAACATACGTTTGCATAGGAACCAAAAAAAAACATAAAAATGGAAAGAACTATGAAACCACTCAAACTCATCTTCCAACTTGACAACATCATCGTGCCATTCACGATCGCACAAAAACAGAAATCTTCAAAAAACATCAAAAAAGGACCACTGGACCCGTATCATATCTGGGCCCTGGTCTAATGTTGTTATGCAAATTTGATAGCATTCTGACTGGTGGGTTTGCAGAGGAAGATTTTTGAAGGAATTTACACGATTTTCCCAAAAATTAACTAAACTGGCCATTTTGACACTTTCGGTCACGTGATTGGCATGACATCCGCAATTTAACATCCCTACCCTGGCCTAATGTTGTAATTCAAATTTGGTATAGCATTCTGACTGGTGGATTTGGAGAAGAAGATTTTGGAAAGAATTTGCGCAACTGCCATTTTGACACACTTCTGGTCATGTGATCGGCATATCCTACGTAAATTACCATCAACGACCCTGCCATAATGTTGAAACCCAAATTTGCTGGCATTCTGACTGGTGGTTCGGGAGAAGAAGCTTTTTGAACGAATTTATGTGATTTTTCCCAAAAATTGATTGTCGGCCATTTTGACACACCTCGAGTCAAGTGATCGGCATGACCTCCACAATTCAGCATCCCTACACAGGCCTAATGTCGCAACCCGAATTTTATAGCATTCTGAATATTGGGTCTGGAGAAGAAGATTTTCGAAGAGATTTACTAAGTCGGCCATTTTGACCTACTTAAAGTCATGTGATTGGAACGAGGCTTACAAGCCCTGTTACCAGTCAGGAGCGGAACGTTTTTGCTAAATTTCAGCCAGATCGGCCCAGCAGTTTGGCCGCAGAAGTTGAAATAGGAGACGGATGGATGGACAGACAGACAGACAGACAGACGTTCGGTGCACAATGACAAACCTTATCTGGAATTTCAATTCCTGATGAGATAAAATTCACAGGTTACCTGCCCTGGCAACATCTCCAATTTACACTGAAAACACCTTGAACCACACGGAATATCAGCCCCTACAAATCTAAGCAGGTATATATATATATATATATATATATATATATATATATATATTATATATATATATATATATATATATATATTATATACATATATCACTCTTTATCCTGCATGTCGCTTTTTCCAATTGGTTGTCGCATCCCATCGTTTTTCAGAGGGTCAATCACGCACATGGCGCTCACATGCGGCTTACCCCATAGCTTTTCGGAGGATCGGTCCGGTGGCGCTGCAGTGGCACGTTGTGGGTTACGCACCCAGTGCTGGGATTGTCTTGTAAATAAATGGCTTTGAGGGTGTTTTGCAACGTAATGTGTGCACTGTAAGACATGTTGCATTGTGTACATGGTTTGCGTTGGGGAGGTGCAGGAAAGGAGAGGTTTGAGAGGGAGAGGCTGAGAGGGATTGGGATGGATTGATAAGAGGGGGATTTTGAGGATAGAACCTGCTAAACACCACACACACACACACACACACACACACACATTTTCCCTCTCTCTCTCTGTTACGAGGGGAAAAGCAGCCTGACGAAACACAATTACCAATGAAATATTGAACGAAGGATGCCTTATGTGTTGAGTGTGACTCACCCAAGGTCTTTTCCATAACCACAACAATATATACACCAATATATTAGAGGTAGTCAGTATGAGTTTACTGAAGGTAGATCTTTTTTTGACCAAGTTGTGAGAATTATTTTAGAATGCGTTGAGAGTGATGGCTTGGTATGTTTGATATACATGTAGAGCTGTGCTTTGCAAATATCATTTCACAAGGTTCCACATCAGAAGTTGTTCAGAAGACTTAAAACATGTGAAGTAGGTGGGTTGGAAGCAAAGTTGAAATGGAACCGTCTTATCGATTGGTGATGAAGAGTTGCAGTGAGTGATGGGTTTTCAGATTGGAGGGAGGTAACTAATTGGGGTATCTCAGATATTCACATTTTAATTTTCATCATGTTCCATCCTTCCATGGAGTGCAAGGTCCTGCACATGAACAAGATTTCTTTGGAGGAAGTCGAGGATTAAGTACCTAATTCCCTCTTACAAAGTGTTCTACAGTTCATCGTTTGGTTCCACACCTCGAGCAATTAGTTATCCATTGGATCAGCCCCACCATATTTGTAAATCAACCTTATTGACAGCCTTTCTCAATATAGGTTGCATGCCAACTCCAAATTATCAGTTCTTCTCTGCTTCCTTCTCTGTAGAACCACATTGTGGCCATCCAATCTTTTTTCTGTGGCAATTTTCAAGGTAAAATCTCCCTCTTATTCAGTCTCATGCATTTCGGTGAACATTTCTACTCTTCATAGCTTTGTTGACATTGTAACTCTCAGCTTCACTTCACCTCTTCACTCCACAACCCCTTTTTATGTGGGAACGGCTTCCTTGAGCTTATGATAATTTGGCCTTGAGGATGTCAGACCAGAACACATAACCGCTAAACCATCTTACCCACAAACATTCTTATGTCCCCCTCTCTACCCCCACCTTCAATCTGTGTTTGTAAAGCTTATGCACAATTTTAACTTTTATATGTTTGTGTTGCTAGCACCTGTTTTAGCTGAGACTCAGAGTTCACGTACACATCACAGATTTCACAATAGAATGTCTTGTCCTGCAATTCGGAACCTCTGTTGAACGGCTGCCTGATACTGCATTTGGACGAGTGTCGTGGAAAGGCCTTGATGGCGCCACCGCCATTCCGAGCCTCCATCATCATCTTGTGCTTCAAGCCTGCAAAATGACCAAGACGAAACGAAAAGCACGCACTCCATAAATATGTCACAAACCCACTGAAGTATACTGCTCATTCAAAAATAAACACACTATAAACCGATTATTAAAATGTACAAAGCAAAAGCCATCACGTTTACTGAAAGCAGCAATCCATGAGAAATAACCGACATTACCCGATATTTCAGCCGATAGCATAAAACATATGAATGCTGTTTTAAACAACAAAACGATGAATGCTGTACAATGACTTCTCAACTTCACTCTTGAGTAAAGCTGAGCCACGTAAGCATTACACGAGCAATGTTCTGAGTGCTGGGAATTTCTCATTATAATGCAACACTGACGCATTATTATCCACAAAGGAATGAAGGATAATTAGAGTAAAGTCGATTAAACTGTCTGAGATTTTCATAAAACTGGATTCCCTGGTGAGGTGTTGAACCAGGACCACCAATATGCTTTTGTTACATTATAACAAACAAAGATTTTTCCAACCCAAATATAAAAATATCGAAAGCTCATTCTAACCACTGGCTGATGTTAAAGATCGGTACCTTCTGGGTGACATAGAAAGCTGAAATTTTGCGTGCCGATGAACATCGAAGCCGATACACCAGAAAGAAAACAAACATCACAGAACCGTTGGAAAATATCCGTAAATGAAAATAAATGAATGAAAAAATTTCAGGTGAGCGACCCGAGACAATGGGGCAGCATGGTAATTTTGTGTGCCAATGGATATCAAAGCCGATACGCCGGGAAAAAAAATCACAGAACTGTTGGAAAACGTCCATAAATGAAAATATAAATAAGTTAAAAAAAATTAAATGAAAATAAATAAATGAAAAAATAAATGCAGATGAGTGACCTGAGACAATGGGGAAGCACAGTTCATTATTGTTTACAATGTGTCAGCATAGCCTGCTTGTCTTATTAATTGTAAAGCTCATTCCAACTACTGACTCACTGACTGATATTAAAAATCAGAACCTTCTAGGACCTAGGTGATGTACAAAGCTGAAATTTTGTCTGCCAATGGGCATCAAAGCCGATGCAGCGGGAAAAATCACAGAACCATTGGAAACCATCCGTAGATAAAAATATAAATAAATGAAACTAAAGAAAGAAAAAACAAATGCAGGTGAGCGACCTGAGACAATAGGGAAGCACGCACGGTTCATTATTGCTTACAATATGTAAGCATACCCCATGAGCATATTAGAAGCCTAAAAGGCTTAAAAAGTCACCATGTGGATGAAACAGTGATATGTTGCCCTGATGAGCCCCAATAATGGAGAAACCAGATCAGTAGCCTCACTTTTCATTTACTTGGTGATAGCTTTTGACTTTGCATTCATGAACCGCTGGATGCCCTTCTGGGTTTGCAGGCGTGACGTCGTCTTGATGAGGTCATCACGGCATTGGTCTAAGTTTTCAGAATTTCAGAGTTTCCAATTAGTACATTCCCCGACTGCTTAATAACAACTTTGGTGATTCCTAGTTGTTATTGGTGGACGTAACACAATGCGTCCACGTGGCAGATGGCACTTGTCGTGAAATACAATCTGGCCTCACCAGTCACAGTCAGTGGGCATCAACAGCCAGTTCTCATATATATATATATATTATATATATATATATATATATATATTATATTATATATACATACATACATATGTGTGTATATATGCGCCGGCATGCACGCACGCACGCACACACACACACACACCTAGACATATAAATACATATATCTAAATATAAATATATATATATATATATATATATATATATATAGATAGATATATATATATATACATATATATATATATATATATATATATATATAAACAGAGAGAGAGAGAGAGAGAGAGAGAGAGAGGAGAGAGAGAGAGAGAGAGAGAGAGAGAGAGATATATATATATATATATACATAATATATATATATATATATATATACATACTAGCGATACCCGTGCACATGCACGGGATAGCAGTACAACATAGCTGGTAGCAGACGACAGACCGTACACGGGGAATGACAAAAATACGCATTGTGCAAAATGCAAGTGGTACTATGGAACGCCAAGACTTCCCAAACATTGTCGGCATGTCCGCTAAGTGCCACAGCAATTTCATGGATCGTGTGACGGCGAGCCGAGTTTTTAGTGTGCAAGTAACACTAACAAAAATCTTATGGACCTTAACATCGTGCTGACAAAACATTATTATAATAGAGAAAATATATATATATATATATATATATATATATATATATATATATATATATATATATATATACACTGATATATATATATACACACACACACACACACACCACACACCACACACACACACACACAACACACACACACACACACACCACACACAACACACACTACCGGTCTAAAGTTTGAGAACACCCCCATTTTTCCAGTTATTACTGAAATTTAAGCAGTTCAAGTCCAGTGAATAACCTGAAATGGTACAAAGTTAAGCAGTAAACTGCCAGAGGTTAAAAAAAAAGTTAAGCTTTCCAAAAACTGAAAAATAATGTACATTTCAGAGTTGTTAAAAAAGGCCCTTTTCAGGGAACAAGTAATGGCTTAGCAACTGCAGCTGTTCTGCAGCAATGAGAGTAAATTAAGCCTTGAAAGTTGATGCAAACAATTCCTACAGGTGTCCCAACTTTTGTTGATTAGTTTCAAACCCTCTGTCTGTATAAAACAATGTTGGAACAGACTGTGTTGCTACACCCTCTGAATCATTATTTGGACAATATTGCACTGCAGGAAGTAGTATATTGCTATCATAATGGCGAGAAAAATACAATTAACAAAAGAAGACAGACGGACCATTATAACCCTTAAAAGTGCAGGTCTTTCCTTTAGAGAAATTGCAAAGAGGCCAAGGTGTCAGTGAGTACAGTTTCCTACACCATCAAAAGGCACTTGGAAACTGGAGGAAACTCTGACAGGAAGAGGTCTGGCAGACCCGAAGCCACAACACAATCAGAAGACAAGTTTCTGAGTCAACAGCTTGCGTGATAGGCAGCTCACAGGACAGCAGCTTCAAGCACAGCTTAACACTGTCGAAGTAAGGAAGTCTCAGTTTCAACTGTGAAGAGAAGCCTTCGAGCTGCAGGTTTGACAGGTCGAGTGGCAGTAAGAAAGACATTGCTAAGATGGCAAAATAAGAAAAGAGGCTTGCCTGGGCCATGAAGCACACCAATGGACTACTGAAAACTGGAAGAAGGTCTTATGGACCGATGAATCAAAATTTGAAATCTTCGGTTCATCACGCAGCGTTTTTGTACGCCGTCGAGTCGGTGAAAGGATGGTTCCTCAGTGTGTGACACCAACTGTCAAACATGGAGGAGGAAGCGTGATGATCTGGGGCTCTTTTGCTGGATCCAGAGTCAGTGACTTGCACAGAGTGACTGGCACCCTGAACCAAAAGGGCTACCACAGCATTTTGCAGCACCATGCAATACCCTCTGTCTACGCCTAGTAGGTCAGGTTCATCCTACAGCAAGATAACGACCCAAAACATACCTCCAGGCTATGTCAGAACTACCTTAGATGAAAAGAACAAGACGGTTGGCTTCAAATCATGGAATGGCCAGCACAGTCTTCAGACTTAAACCCCATCGAGCTGGTTTGGGATGAACTGGACAGAAGGGTGAAAGCAAAGCAACCTACAAGTGCAACACATTTGTGGGAACTTCTGCAACAGTGTTGGGAAGAACTTTCTGAACAATATTTGATTTCCATTGTGGAAAGAATGCACGAGTATGTTCGGCTGTTATATTTGCAAAAGGTGGCTACTTTGATTAGTCAAAAATTTAGATGAAATTTTGTTCAACAAAACGATTCCATGATTTTTATTTTTTTATCTGCAATTGTTTATTTGTTCTATGCTTTAATTTCCGAATACATTGAAACATTAAACTGCTTAAATATCAGTAAAAGCTGGAAAAATGGGGGTGTTCTAAAACTTTAGACCGGTCGTGTATATATAGTGATATCACAGTGATTGCGTACTCTTATCTATCAGGTTCATTTTATAATTCACAAAGCTGCATGCTTTGTCACACCAATTATGTAGATTTAAAACGTGTGTGGATGTATATTTGTGCAGTGATTACAATTAATACCAATCAAATCTCTCAAATGGGCAATGCTTCATGATCCCATTATGTATAATAATTTACTGTTACTTGAACTACAGTTCTTGGAATGTAATTATAATTTATGATACGGTAAAATGAAATGTAGGTTTCGATACCACTTGTTTCTTTCCATAAATTGTGCACAAAATCATGATTAACTATGACAACTGAAAATACATTATGGGATGGTTGGTTTAAAAGGATAGAGACGTCTTGTTGATGAGGTAGTCGGGTTGGTAATGCAAGGGAATGTAATCATTCCGATTTCCATGAAGACTAAAATTTGTTTTCCCTTTGAATGAGATTACTTTTGAACTCTTTCACTGTTATCTAATTTGTTTTCTTACTTGCAATGCATCCTGCAGTCTTCGTCTGTCTATAAATGTCCAAACGTGCAATCGTTCTCCAGTGACGAAGGCTCGAGAGTCGAGATGTATGTATATTAAGATATGCACATTAAGGCATCGGGCAAATTAAACATAGGATAAGAGAGTTGAATATTAGCCTTTTGGGTTTTGAAGCTATATATTCAGGTCATTATTATAAGCTATCCAAAAACCACCTTAAAAAACCATGACCTATTATTGTTCTTCCATCAACATTATCTATATCGAAATAAGAACACTGTGTTGGGGGGGAATGTGACGCGTTTTTAATCACTGACCAGAAGCAAACATGTAGCCTGCTACTTTAAAGGTCTCGGCCAGAAAGTAAAGTTTCAAATCTGTCTCCTTTTATTTGCACGATACTTCTGTTATTGTATTCCGTGCGTTCAGTGTGCAAGCTTCTTCATGAGCCAAAGGGGGTTGGGGAGGACAGAGAAAGACTGTTTATGTGGACTACAGAGAAACATCATGTTTCCATCTGTTGGGCATAAACCTTCCTCATTTCGGATGATTTGTAAAAAGGCAACTTGTTCCAAAAAGAGCAACAGGCATGAGTGGCGACGAGTTTGTAACTTGCTTTTTCTGTGACCTGCATTTCAAACGTTTGTTAATACTGTTTGTCCAGAATTGTATTTTCACAGAACAATGTTAACATTTATGTTATTTTAAATATCAATACCTGCCGGTTGTTTATGACAGTGAGCAAAGTGTACAGTAGGTCTGCAGGCTCAAAAGGAAATGTCGAGCCTGTGTGTCATATTGTAGTTTCAGGGTTGTGGGTTTCATTAGGTGTTTCAATTCCAGAGAAATCAGAAAAACACTGACACACAGGTAAATCAAACTTGAATCAAAGCCTTTTGACTCAACATGTGGCTGGTTCTTATTTGGCAATTTTTATTAACAGCAGTAGCACGTGTAAAAGTGGAAGATTGTTCCAAACTTAAAGGCAACGTCTATCCATATTGAGCGCACAATATTTGTTTTCTCGCAAGTACTCATCATTCTGGAACATAATATTATCCCATATATCCAGGTTTGACTCTCAAATTTGCTTTAATCAAACACAAAACGGTGCTGAAAGTAGTTTTATGATGGAAAACTCCATTTTGGAAAAATCCATGAATATTCAGAGGTATCGGCAAAATGGAAACTCATGGCACCCAGGAGGCATTACTTTTCAAAAGGTCAAAAAAACTAAAAACAAAAAAATTGGGGGGGGGGGGAGAAAGTGTTGTACAAAGTGATGCACCTGAAATGCCACGATTTAATATACTTGTTAGTAACAAACTATTCATTACACTAACATAAAACTTGAACTACTACACAGAGGAAACAAAAGTTTTGTTTCATGTAAAGTAACTCATCCTGTGAAACAAACACTTGTATGGAAGGAAGAAAGGAATGACGGATATTTTCATTATGACCACCATTCCAATTCAGTATTGCATTTATCGACATGCACATGCTGACAATAACTTTTCATTAAGTGTCTCAGCTAATATGATGCAAGTCATCTCAAATTTCCCTTTTCAGGTTGTCAACAGTCTTGAAGATTTACATCATTTAAGGAACCCCTGCACAAAGAAGTCCCATGGATTAAGATCCAGGTTTGGTGGATAGGGGAAGTCTTCATCAAAACTAAAGACCAAGTGTTTGACATGACCTTACCACTGAGTCCACTGAATTGTGGTAATCTAAGACATTACCCATTGTTTGTGGGTGCACCACACCAAGTTGAAAGTATTCCCCTCTAATTGAAAAATGTTGATATAATTCCAGAAAGAAGAATGTCTAGTATTTCTAAGTAGACATTCCCATTGATATAACCATTAAAAATGAAGGAGCTTATCAATCTCTGTTGAAAAAATTGGTTGCACCAGACCAATGCACGGAGATGAAGTGGGTTTTTGCAGATCTTAAGGCCCTGTCACACCTTGACGTTTTAGCCAGCGTATGGCAGGTATCAAAATGTATGTAAAACGCTGGCGTACGCTGAACTATTGATGTTTTTTTTCCAGTTTGGACGTATCATAACGAGTTGGACGTATGCATAACGTATTAGTAACGTACACAGAACGTTTGATAACATATAGATAACTTATACCAACGAATGCTGAGCGTGTTGTCGGCGTTCACAACCTATGCCCAAGATAGTCTAACTTATGCATAGCGCGCGGCAGCGTATCGCCGAAGATCACGTGGCGTAGCTATTAAAGGCTGCGGCTCGACGATTCAAATCATAACCGCACTAGACATCGAAGTGTCAAGCCGCGTTCACACCTTGACGTTTTAGCCAGCGTATGCCGCCGTATAAAAAATTTGCCCAATACGCTGGCACACGTCGAATCGTTTTGGGTAAGTTTTGTATACGTTAAGAGCCACGCTGAAGCATGCTGAAGCACGCTGGCATACGTCGTAGTACGCCAGTACGTCGACAAATTTTCAGCATGTTGATAATTTTTCGACGTATCCAGCGTTGACGCACACGTTCTGCATACGCTGGCATAAGTGTAGGCACGTTACGCGATATTGACACATCGTCGACACACGTTACTTGTAAGTTACTCATAAGTCGAACACGACGAGGTAATGTTTAGCGTACCGAAACTTATTTCTAACCTATGAGTAACGTGCTTTGAACCTTTGAGTTACGTGCTTTGAACCTATGTGTAACGTATCTCCAACGCACATTGACGTATGTAGATGTATTGACGTCTTCCGACGACACCTAGACACATGATTACTGAACGTGTTAACACTTACACTACCGTAATGGCGTATTGGCAGCGTTTAGGGGAATTGGTATATAAAAATGGGGTTCACACAGGAGGAACCCGTCAGTGTTCCAGACTCCATGGTTTTTTTTTTTCTTCTTCTTCTTCAGCATGACTGTGATGTTGACACTTCGATTCTAGTGCGGTTATACTGTAAATCGTTGAGCGGCAGCCTATTAATTATATTATATTATAACCCGCACTAGAAATCGAAGTGTCAACATACCGTCATACGAGAAGAAAAAAAAAACCATGGAGTCTGGAACACTGACGCTAAACATTATCGACGTGTTTCGACTTATGAGTAACTATACAAGTAACGTGTGTCGATGTGTGTCAACGATCGCGTAACGTGCCTACAACTTATGGCCAGCGTATGCGGAACGTGTGAGTCATACGCTGGCATAATCAAAAATTTAAACATGTTAAATTTGTCGACATCGGCGTACTACGACGTATACCTAAACTTACCCCATAACGTATTGTGACGTGTGCCAGCATTTTAGACACAAATTTTTCATACGTCGGCATACACTGGCTAAATCGTCAAGGTGTGACAGGGCCTTTACACACGTTTTTATGTAAAAACAACCCCAACCCAAAATCTAACATTCTGATTGTGACCTCACCAGTAAAATGAAAGTATGTCTGGATGGAAACACTACAACACATCAAGAATTGAAGAATCTGCCTCCATCAAGTCTGAGAAAAAAAACTCATCAAAAGGTTTGATGCTTTTCTTTATCAACAGATGGTAATCTTTGCTAAAGATAAGTTTAATATGGAAACGTGTTTAAGTCCTTCCTAAGAATTCACCAGTTTTTTGTTTTTTTACACAACTGCCTCCACTGACAGACAATGTAATGATTTGTTTTGTGGACCTTCAAAATTGTCCTTGGTTGTCCACATACATTGGCAGTGTTCCAAAATTGTTCAATCGTTGAATTGACTTACAGTTTGGGGCTCATGGGTTTTATTTAGCAGTTCTTTCCTTCCTGAGTTTTCTCTGAACTGTCACAACTGACTTTGTCTAAATGAAGTATTCAAGTTTGGTTTGTGCTGTACAGTCAAGCTGTGGAATGCTGCGTTTCCCATGTACATGTACCACTTGTAGACAAAAAAGGGAAAAATGAAAAAATATATATTTTAAATATACAAAGTTGAGGCTTGTATGAGAGCGAACACACAGAACGTACAATAAGGGGAGCAGGAGACAAGAGGGATGGGCGAGGGGAGGACAAAACAATGGGGAACAGAGACATGAGTGAAGGTGAGCAGTGATTCTTCATTTTGGTAATGTTACCAGAAGGGAGTTGCTGGCAGACATGAGCACCCGCGGAAATATGGGGGGGGGCATATCGCAGATAGAGCAGGGGTGAGGCGGAGAGGGGACGTGGAAGACAGAAAGACCACTGACTTGCCCGCAGTGAGAGGTGAGACTCAAAGACTCAGCATCATCGCGGGAGATACCAATGATCTTAAATGCCTTGGTTTCCATAGCATGAAGCCGTGAAAGGTGAAAGCAGGAACACCAGCCCAGAGGGGAGAGCAATACTCCATCAGGCTGCTATGAGAGCTTTGTATGTGGTCAGGAGCTCAGGTGTGCCGAGAAGGACTTTGCACAACAGAGGATTCCCAGTCGGCGACTGGCTTTGGAGGCCAGCTTGGAAATGTGACTTTCCCAGGAAGATCATGGCAGATAGTGAGACCCAGAGCTTGAATGAAAGGACTTCTTCAAGAGATTGTTGAGAAAGTATATGGGGGATTTCCAGATCGTCCTTTAACAGAAACATAGAGAGAGTGTGAGATTTGTCAGGTTGAAAGACATGTTCCACGTGTTGGACCAGCTTTGATTTTACCCAGAGCTGTAGAGAGCACAGAGCTGCTGCTTGTCAATCTGAGGGATGACAGGTGGTACAGCAGAGGTGGAGTCATCAGCAAAGCGATAAAAGGATTTTCCAGGAGTCAGAGAGATCATTGATGAAACCAGAAAAAAAAACAGGGCCCATAACAACTGCTTGAGGAACTCCAGCCTGGGCAGGAAGAGGAGGAGAGGAGAGAATTCCATTTAGGGCCACACATTGGCTGCGACAGGAGAGGAAGTCTGCGAGCCATGGTGGAGATGGCCTTGGATACCACAGGAAGAGAGTTTGGTGAGCAGGGCAGGGTGCCAGACTGTATCGAAAGCACGTGATATGTCCAGGGATACGGCTCTGATTTCATGTCTGGCATGAGGACCTCCATCCATTGTTGGAGAAGCAGAAGCAACATATCCAGAGTAGAGTGACTGGTCTGAATCAAATTGATGATTGGAAATCAAACCATTGGAGAAGTGGAAGAATTTAATGTCTGAAGTGATGGATTCCATAACCTTGCTGATGATTGGGAGAAGGCTGATTGGTCTGTCGTTGTGCAGAGCAGTAATGTTTGATTTCCAAGCAGATGACAGATGACCTTGAGCAAATGAGAGTGTGAACAGAGAGAGAGAAGAGGAGAGGGAGCAGAGAGAGAGAGCAGAGAGGAGAAGAGAGAAGAGACTGAGAGAGAAGAGAGAGAGAGAGAGAGAAGAGAGAGAGAGAGGGAAGAGAGAGAGAGAGAGAGAGAGCAGAGAGAGAGAGAGGAGAGAGAGAGAGAGCAGAGAGAGGAAGGACCAGCAAGTCTTTGGCTCATTACATCGGCTCAATGGGTTTCTCACTGTTACCGGCACTTCTCACTCCAACTTTCCACTCTGACTGCTAGCACTGTGTGCAGCCATTTTCTCACCTCCCCATGGCCACAATCATGTTGCCCCATCCCAAAACATCCACGCCAATCATGTGGCACCAAGTGCCCTGGGTGGCATCATGCAGGCTGCCTGGATTCATGGTGCCTTTCAAACCATCAAGGAACAGAGAAGTTTAAAAGTTACACACAGGATGCAAACAGGTCCAAAATATCATCTGATGCCACCCCGTTCTCACCTTGCCCGATTCACAGAAAGGACACGTACAAATTACGTTTTCTTACCTAATGTCTGTCAACCGCCCCTCACTGTATACATGTACATAAGAAAAGGAAAAATTCACTCTAATTAGTCCCTAGTTTAAAAAAAATATTCTAACCTGCATGAACACGTGGATCACGCTAACTTAACATAATTTGTGGTGGCTGTCCCCAAGCCTCAGGAGAGGCTGCTGGATCACATGCCTGGGCTGTCACCTCCTCAGGCCCTTGGGGATGCCACCACCAAAGTGCAGCCCCACCACCCTCTCCCTAGTGGTCCTCTCATCACACTATTACAGGTGTTTTGGAGTACAATCTTGATCGCTCAGAGGTTTTTATCCCTATGGCATCCAGAAACCCTACCGGCCTAAACTACAACTTGGGCACTCCAATGGACTGACAATGCCGCCACAATGCCACCACCAGGTTCCCCGTCCAGCCGAGCTGTCAAACACCCATGGTCAGTGCCATGTCCGAATCCAAATCGAGCATGGGGAGCAAAGTCCTTCTGAGGCTGTCTCAACGTCAATCTCACTGCCTCGGTTGCCCAAATGTGGCTGTGGGCAATTTCCCCATAGCTCTTGGGCCTCTTTGCCCCACTCTGCAACTACTGCTGGCCTTTCACCTCTTGCTTTTGTATCCTTTCAAATTCCACAAGTGGCCAACTGCTCATGACTCTCAGAACCGGAAATACCAAAAACACCAACACACAAAAACAAATGGGACTCAGGCCAACCCGCAATGGCCTGCTCTTCTCTTATGACTACACACCTCTCCTTTAAACCCTCCCCACAGGGGTCAACTCTCATCTCGAGTGTGGTGAGTCACTGGCGCTGGGTTGACTCCAAGGGGTTAGACTCAAACCCTGGTTCCCAGTGCGACTCTCACCGCCACCAATCTCACACCTTGGCAGATGCAGCCCCGCAAACTGGCGCGAGGCTCGACCTCGCAGGCTCGAACTTGCTCATTGCAAGTTCATCTGCTAGCTCACACACAAGCGCCAAATATACCTCATTGGGCCCAGAGCACTGCTTGACTCCTGCGGGATCTAACTGCGCCCCCACAAGCACTGTCTCGAACACCACGGGGTTGCTTCACACTCTGCAGGGGCTGCCTACCAATCAACTCGTGCTAAACCCTTTGCGCAGCTCTCTCATCTCCTGTATGATCTGTCTTTCCAGGGCAGAGTTACATCCACACCAACATGATGATGTGCAGCCATTATCCACCAAAAACATCCCCATGTTCTACTCTAAACCCCATGAGCTCTCCATCATGATGCCTATGTCAACGATACTGCCCCTCACCGTACTGAAAGACTACTTCAATCTAATGGGTCCTGGTTACAGAAAATACTCTCACCACACATACACATGAACCACACTAACTTAACGTACGACCAAATTCGTACCCCCCCCCCCCACCTCCAAAATGACAATATCCTTCCATTTGTTGTTATAAATAGTATAAACTGGGAAGTTGTTTTTGCAAATGCTTTCTGGTGTATAATATAATTATTGATTGCTTTTTCGTGTTGGAAATTTAACTGTGCATTTATTACCTCTGCCACCGAAGGTGGGCGGAGGTTACGTTTTCTGTTTGTCTGTGAACAGGATATCTCAGAAGTTGTGGATGGATCCAGACTAAATTGATGGTGAAGTTGGGTGTGTGACAAGAACGAATCACTTCGATTTTGGTGAAGATCCGATTCTGTATGCAGACACGAAAATGTTTAAAGTGATTCTTCACCATTGAGAGATAGGCCAAAAACGATAATAGAGTAAACCATGTAATTTCAAAAAGTTGTGGACGAGTAATGACAAAACTTGGTGGATGTAGTTGGATCGATGACAAGAACAAGCGGATTAGAGTTTGGTTCAGGTCCGGATTCAGATCCGCCTATCAGTGGGATACAAAACATAAACTGTTCAGCCTGGCAGAGGTCTGCGCTCCACCGAGTGCCGTTTCTAGTTTTCTATCTATTTGAATCTTTTTGTTTCTTTAAATTTGGAAACATGTATATCTTATTCTCTGTCCTCTGCAATGTAGACTTGTAACTATAATTTTGCCTTTGCGTGAGTGTCTGTATCGCTCAGCATTCGGCAATGAGGATTGCTGCAAGTGCGAGCCATAAGGTGCCTGTCTAGAATTGTGACGATTTGATAAACACCTTGTCCAGGTCATACATCACTATTATAGTTCACAACGGCAAAGTAGAGTTCCAGTCTGTTTCATAATACAGAGACTAAGATGATACATGTACTGCATTAAAAAACACGAACTTCCCAAATATAAATAAACAATAGGATTCAAACAAGAGAAAATTAAATGCAGAGTTAAATTCCAATTCCAAAAACCATTTACCAGAAATCGGTGGTGTAATGGGTGAGAGCATCTGTTTGAGTCTGGGAGGTTGGTGGTTCAAACCCTGGCTCGTTAGGGGCTTTGCTAATATGGATGTCAAGGAAAGAAATTGACTGTTGTTGCTCGACTTCCATGTGTAACTTGATGTTGCAATGCTCATTGTTAAGGTGCTGAAAGAACGTGTTGAGATCTATTTTGTCATGTTGCCATATAAACAAAGATGTTCATCGACATAATAGTAGCCAGAGCTTCGGTTGAAATGGTGCAGAATGGAGGGCTGAGCATTCAAGGCTCCTCATGGCAATCCCTCTCACACAGTATACAGGAAACCAATTCATACGGATTGCTTCCTTAACTGCCGCCTCTTTTCACCATCCCTCAACTCTCCAGTCTGTGAGCAGCACTCTTGTTCATCGTGCCTACACCATCAGTGACAAGTATAACCTGCACGCGAACTACGCCACATTCGAATGTCCTTAAATTTAACGGTTATCTTTGCATGGTATAAAATATTTCATACTTTCATATACACGGCATTTAGTAAAGCCAAGTATATCATGTCACAGGAAAGCGGTGATATTTAGCCCGTTCCCTGCGCAGCGGTAGATGGGGTTTTTGCAATTATGTGTGTGTGTGTGTGCGTCCGTCCTCCTGTCCAGGTCATAACTCTTTTATCATTGGAGCTTTTGTTATTAAATTTTCAACAAAGCTTTCTTCTGAGAATATGGAGAAGACAAATTAATAATTTGGGCAAAAGGTCAAAGGTTAACATCAAATAAAATGTCAATCTTCATCCAATTGATCGAAATTTTAAGAATCTGCGTATTGGGTCATTGAATTGGTCACCAATTAAAAGCAAGAAGCTGATTGTTTTTTTTTTTAAGGTCAAAGGTAAAAGTTGCATAAAAATCATCAATTTTCATCTGATTGACCTGAAATTTAAAGAATTTGCAAATTGGGTCACTGAAATGTTCACCAATCAAAGTGGAAGCTGATTCTTTTCATTTTTTTTTTTTTAGATCAAAATGTCAAAGGTCAATATCGCATAACATCGTCAATTTCATTTGATTGACTTGAAATTTGAACAGGGTTTGCATGTTGTGTCAATGAATTGGATCACCAATAAAACGCTTGAACCTGATTGTTTTGAGGTCAAAAGACCAAAGTCGAGTTCAAAAAATCGTCAATTTCCATCCGATTTACTTGAAATTTGACAGGGTTTGCATAAAGGGTCATGAAGCTTATTGCTTTTGAGGTCAAAAGGTAAGATCACCTAAAATTGTCAATATTTTTGTCTTTATTTTTTTTTTTGGCTGTTTCATCATGTTTAGTATGCACGGACGGGCTTTACATTTTCAGGTGTTTTCAAATTTCGCGCTGGTAGATAGCCTAGAGCAGAGGTCGGCAACCCAAATAACAAGAAGAGCCATTTTTTTCAAATTTGCCCAAAAACGCAATAAGATATCTTAGAGATGTAACCCCTATTTCAAAAATCCAGGATCACTGCTCACCTCCACTCTTTCGTTCCTCTTTTTCCAACCTGTGAAATTAACTTCCACATTCTCTTCAATGTCATCCTTCCGTCCAGGTCTTTAAGACAGCTGGTCACCACCATCTCAGATCACCATATTTTCTACCCCCGTTAAACCTGCCCTCCTCCAGGCCACCTCCTTCAAAGAGGTATCACACTACTTATGATCTGTCGAGCCTGGGTTTGAATCTCAGCCCAGCTATAAGTTGGCATCCTGGTGTTTCACATGCAAAGGAAAGCATCAATACGTGTGCTGTCCTTTAGATGGATGTTAAACTCGGTGTCCCTTCTGTGAGCATTAGTTGGGACTTTATAGATGCCATGGAGTTCTGAGATTTTGTTGACAATCTCGTTTTTAACGGTAAACGACCACAATGAATATTTCTCCTCTCATTTTCCTTTCCAAATGATGATGTATCCTCCTAGTTGTTCTTTCAGTTGTCCTTCACCTGTATTGTCTAGTTTCACTTAGTGCGGCAATGTCCATATCAAATCTTTTCACTCTCTCTGGCAACTATGGCTGTTCCGGTCAGAGCTATTCAATTTGTCCATCATATTATGGACATTCCAAGTTCCAAATAAAAATTATATGGTTTCAACGTTGAAGAGGTGGCCCTACTGGGCAAGGCTACTCAGTCTGAAAAACTGATGAGGCAATATGTTTTGGGCACCATTTATAGCCCTTCCATAGGTGGGGTAAGCAGGATGGATCCGAGATCGAAATACTTAGTCATTAATGCTTCTTCCAAACTGCTCTTCTGCATCAGTCCAGGAGCAAAGACGACCATCCTGCATTTGCCGCCACATGTACCTGTTCCTTGAATGCAAGTTTCCAGATTCACATTCCTGCTTCCACTGCCACTTGGCAGTCACTGCAGTCTTTCTGTAAGTGCTGGGGCAAACAATAAGAGGACGCCTGGGCATAACTTCATTTAATGTGTGAGTGCCACCAACTGCCACATGGTTCACTGCACACCAACTGACACACAGTTTGTTGCACAGCAACTGCCACACGGTTCGCTGCACAGCAACTGCCACACGGTCACTGCACAGCAACTGCCACGGTTCGCTGCACAGCAACTGCCCACACGGTTAGCTGCACAGCAACTGCCACACGGTTCGCTGCGCACCAACTGCCACACACGGTTCTGCACACCAACTGCCACACACGGTTCCGCTGCACACCAACTGCCACACACGGTTCGCTGCACACCAACTGCCACACACGGTTCGCTGCACAACAACTGCCACACGGCTCACTGCACACCAACTGCCACAACACGGTTCGCTGCACACCAACTGCCACACACGGTTCACTGCACACCAACTGCCACACACGGTTCACTGCACACCAACTGCCACACACGGTTCGCTGCACACCAACTGCCACACACGGTTCGCTGCACACAAACTGCCACACAAACGGCTTCGCTGCCACCAACCAACGTTCGCTCCCAACCCACACACGGTTCGCTGCACTACGCAA
>CM068956.1:20518969-20531043 GCA_035128595.1 Eptatretus atami | reverse complement strand
TGAGAGGGTGAGACTCAAAGACTCAGCATCATCGCGGGAGATACCAATGATCTTAAATGCCTTGGTTTCCATAGCATGAAGCCGTGAAAGGTGAAAAGCAGGAACACCAGCCCAGAGGGGAGAGCAATACTCCATCAGGCTGCATATGAGAGCTTTGTATGTGCGTCAGGAGCTCAGGTGTGCCGAGGAAGGACTTTGCACAACAGAGGATTCCCAGTCGGCGACTGGCTTTGGAGGCCAGCTTGGAAATGTGACTTTCCCAGAAAGATCATGGCAGATAGTGAGACCCAGAAGCTTGAATGAAAGGACTTCTTCAAGAGGATTGTTGAGAAAGTATATGGGGGATTTCCAGATCGTCCTTTAACAGAAACATAGAGAGAGTGTGAGATTTGTCAGGTTGAAAGACATGTTCCACGTGTTGGACCAGCTTGTGATTTTACCCAGAGCTGTAGAGAGCACAGAGGCTGCTGCTTGTCAATCTGAGGGATGACAGGTGGTACAGCAGAGGTGTGAGTCATCAGCAAAGCGATAAAGAGGATTTTCCAGGGAGTCAGAGAGATCATTGATGAAAACCAGAAAAAAAAACAGGGCCCATAAACTGCTTTGAGGAACTCCAGCCGGGCAGGAAGAGGAGGAGAGGAGAGAATTCCATTTAGGGCCACACATTGGCTGCGACAGGAGAGGAAGTTCGCGAGCCATGGTGGAGATGGCCTTGGATACCACAGGAAGAGAGTTTGGTGAGCAGGGAGGGTGCCAGACTGTATCGAAAGCACGTGATATGTCCAGGGATACGGCTCTGATTCATGTCTGGCATGAGGACCTCCATCCATTGTTGGGAGAGCAGAAGCAACATATCCAGAGTAGAGTGACCTGGTCTGAATCAAATTGATGATTGGAAATCAAGCCATTGGAGAAGTGGAAGAATTTAATGTCTGAAGTGATGGATTCCATAACCTTGCTGATGATTGGGAGAAGGCTGATTGGTCTGTCGTTGTGCAGAGCAGTAATGTTTGATTTCCAAGCAGATGACAGATGACCTTGAGCAAATGAGAGTGTGAACAGGAGGAGAGAGAGGAGAGAGGGAGCAGAGAGAGAGAGCAGAGAGAGAGAAGAGAGAGAGGAGATGAGAGAGAGAGAGAGAGGAGAGAGAGAGAGAGAGGAGAGAGAGGAGAGAGGAGCAGAGAGAAGAGAGAGAAGAGAGAGCCACGTAGAGAGAGAGAGCAGAGAGAGAGAGAGAGCAGAGAGAGGAATGGACCAGCAAGCTCTTGGCTCATTACATCGGCTCCAATGGGTTTCTCACTGTTACCGGCACTTCTCACTCCAACTTTCCACTCTGACTGCTAGCACTGTGTGCAGCCCATTTTCTCACCTCCCCCATGGCCACAATCATGTTGCCCCATCCCAAAACATCCACGCCAATCATGTGGCACCAAGTTGCCGCTGGGGTGGCATCATGCAGGCTGCCTGGATTCATGGTGCCTTTCAAACCATCAAGGGAACAGAGAAGTTCTAAAAGTTACACACAGGATGCAAACAGGTCCAAAATATCATCTGATGCCACCCCGTTCTCACCTTGCCCGATTCACAGAAAGGACACGTACAAATTACGTTTTCTTACCTAATGTCTGTCAACCGCCCCTCACTGTATACATGTACATAAGAAAAGGAAAAATTCACTCTAATTAGTCCCTAGTTTAAAAAAAATATTCTAACCTGCATGAACACGTGGATCACGCTAACTTAACATAATTTGTGGTGGGCTGTCCCCAAGCCTCAGGGAGAGGCTGCTGGATCACATGCCTGGGCTGTCACCTCCTCAGGCCCTTGGGGATGCCACCACCAAAGTGCAGCCCCACAACACCTCTCCCTAGTGGTCCTCTCATCACACTATTACAGGTGTTTTGGAGGTACAATCTTGATCGCTCAGAGGTTTTATCCCCTATGGCATCCAGAAACCCTACCGGCCTAAACTACAACTTGGGGGCACTCCAATGGACTGACAATGCCGCCACAATGCCACCACCAGGTTCCCCGTCCAGCCCGAGCTGTCAAACACCCATGGTCGGTGCCCATGTCCGAATCCAAATCGAGCATGGGGAGCAAGTCCTTCTGAGGCTGTCTCAACGTCAATCTCACTGCCTCGGTTGCCCAAATGTGACTGTGGGCAATTTCCCCATAGCTCTTGGGCCTCTTTGCCCCACTCTGCAACTACTGCTGGCCTTTCACCTCTTGCTTTTGTATCCTTTTCCAAATTCCACAAGTGGCCAACTGCTCATGACTCTCAGAACCGGAAATACCAAAAACACCAACACCCAAAAACAAATGGGGCTCAGGCCAACCCGCAATGGCCTGCTCTTCTCTTATGACTACACACCTCTCCTTTAACCCCTCCCCACAGGGGTCAACTCTCATCTCGAGTGTGGTGAGTCACTGACGCCGGGTTGACTCCAAGGGGTTAGACTCAAACCCCTGGTTCCCAGTGCGACTCTCACCGCCACCAGATCTCACACCTTGGCAGATGCAGCCCCGCAAACTGGCGCAGGCTCGACCTCGCAGGCTCGAACTTGCTCATTGCAAGTTCATCTGCTAGCTCACACACAAGCGCCAAATTATACCTCATTGGGCCCAGGAGCACTGGCTTGACTCCTGCGGGATCTAACTGCGCCCCCACAAGCACTGTCTCGAACACCACGGGGTTGCTTCACACTCTGCAGGGGCTGCCTACCAATCAACTCGTGCTAAACCCCTTTGCTGCAGCTCTCTCATCTCCTGTATGGTCTGTCTTTTCCAGGGCAGAGTAACATCCACACCAACATGATGATGGTGCAGGCCATTATCCACCAAAAACATCCCCATGTTCTTTACTCTAAACCCCATGAGCTCTCCATCATGATGCCTATGTCAACGATACTGCCCCCTCACCGTACTTAAGAGGACTACTTCAATCTAATGGGTCCCTGGTTACAGAAAATACTCTCACCTACACATACACATGAACCACACTAACTTAACGTACGACCAAATTCGTACCCCCCCCCCCCCCCCACCTCCAAAATGACAATATCCTTCCATTTGTTGTTATAAATAGTTATAACTGGGAAGTTGTTTTTTGCAAATGCTTTCTGGTGTATAATATAATTATTGATTGCTTTTTCGTGTTGGAATTTAACTGTGCATTTATTACCTCTGCCACCGAAGGTGGGCGGAGGTTACGTTTTCTGTTTGTCTGTGAACAGGATATCTCAAGAAGTTGTGGATGGATCCAGACTAAATTTGATGGTGAAGTTGGGTGTGTGACAAGAACGAATCAATTTGATTTTGGTGAAGATCCGATTCTATATGCAGACACGAAAATGTTTAAAGTGATTCTTCACCATTGAGAGATAGGGCCAAAAAACGATAATAGAGTAAACCATGTAATTTCAAAAAGTTGTGGACGAGTAATGACAAAACTTGGTGGATGAGTTGGATCGATGACAAGAACAAGCGGATTAGAGTTTGGTTCAGGTCCGGATTCAGATCCGGCCTATCAGTGGGATACAAAACATAAACTGTTCAGCCTGGCAGAGGTCTGCGCTCCACCGAGTGCCGTTCTAGTTTTCTATGTATTTGAATATTTTTGTTTCTTTAAATTTGGAAACATGTATCATCTTATTCTCTGTCCTCTGCAATGTAGACTTGTAACTATAATTTTGCCTTTGCCGTGAGTGTCTGTATCGCTCAGGCATTCCGGCAATGAGGATTGCTGCAAGTGCGAGCCATAAGGTCCTGTCTAGAATTGTGACGATTTGATAAAGCACCTTGTCCAGGTCATACATCATCATTATAGTTCACAACGGCAAAGGTAGAGTTCCAAGTCTGTTTCATAATACAGAGACTAAGATGATACATGTACTGCATTTTAAAAAAAACACGAACTTCCCAAATATAAATAAACAATAGGATTCAAACAAGAGAAAATAAAATGCAGAGTTAAATTTCCAATTCCAGAAACCATTTACCAGAATCGGTGGTGTAATGGTGAGAGCATCTGTTTTGAGTCTGGGAGGTTGGTGGTTCAAACCCTGGCTCGTTAGGGGCTTTGCTAATATGGATGTCAAGGAAAGAAATTGACTGTTGTTGCTCGACTTCCATGGTGAACTTGATGTTGCAATGCTCATTGTTAAGGTGCTGAAGAAACGTGTTGAGATCTATTTTGTCATGTTGCCATATAACAAAGATGTCATCGACATAATGTAGCCAGAGCTTCGGTTGAAATGGTGCAGAATGGAGGGCTGAGCATTCAAGGCTCCTCATGGCAATCCCTCTCACACAGTATACAGGAAACCAATTCATACGGATTGCTTCCTCAACTGCCGCTCTTTTCACCATCCCTCAACTCTCCAGTCTGTGAGCAGCACTCTTGTTCATCGTGCCTACACCATCAGTGACAAGTATAACCTGCATCGCGAACTACGCCACATCATGAATGTCCTTAAATTTAACGGTTATCTTTGCATGGTATAAAAATATTTCATACTTTCATATACACGGCATTTAGTAAAGCCAAGTATATCATGTCACAGGAAAGCGGTGATATTTAGCCCGTTCCCTGCGCAGCGGTAGATGGGGTTTTTGCAATTATGTGTGTGTGTGTGCGTCCGTCCGTGTCCAGGTCATAACTCTTTTATCATTGGAGCTTTTGTTATTAAATTTTCAACAAAGCTTTCTTCTGAGAATATGGAGAAGACAAATTAATAATTTGGGCAAAAGGTCAAAGGTTAACATCAAATAAAATCGTCAATCTTCATCCAATTGATCGAAATTTTAAGAATCTGCGTATTGGGTCATTGAATTGGTTCACCAATTAAAAGCAAGAAGCTGATTGTTTTTTTTTTAAGGTCAAAGGTAAAAGTTGCATAAAATCATCAATTTTCATCTGATTGACCTGAAATTTAAAGAATTTGCAAATTGGGTCACTGAAATGGTTCACCAATCAAAGCTGGAAGCTGATTCTTTTCATTTTTTTTTTTTTTAGATCAAAATGTCAAAGGTCAATATCGCATAACATCGTCAATTTTCATTTGATTGACTTGAAATTTGAACAGGGTTTGCATGTTGTGTCAATGAATTGGTTCCCAATAAAACGCTTGAACCTGATTGTTTTGAGGTCAAAAGACCAAAGGTCGAGTTCACAAAATCGTCAATTTCCATCCGATTTACTTGAAATTTGAGCAGGGTTTGCATAATGGGTCACTGAAGCTTATTGCTTTTGAGGTCAAAAGGGTAAGATCACCTAAAATTGTCAATATTTTTGTCTTTATTTTTTTTTTGGCTGTTTTCATCATGTTTAGTATGCACGGACGGGCTTTACATTTTCAGGTGTTTTCAAATTTCGCGCTGGTAGAATAGCCTAGAGCAGAGGTCGGCAACCCAAATAACAAGAAGAGCCATTTTTTTCAAATTTGCCCAAAAACGCAATAAGATTATCTTAAGAGATGTAACCCCTATTTCAAAAATCCAGGATCACTGCTCACCTCCACTCTTTCGTTCCTCTTTTTCCAACCTGTGAAATTAACTTCCACATTCTCTTCAATGTCATCCTTCCGTCCAGGTCTTTAAGACAGCTGGTCACCACCATCTCAGATCACCATATTTTCTACCCCCGTTAAACCTGCCCTCCTCCAGGCCACCTCCTTCAAAGAGGTATCCACACTAGCTTATGATCTGTCGAGCCTGGGTTTGAATCTCAGCCCAGCTATAAGTTGGCATCCTGGTGTTTCACATGCAAAGGAAAGCATCAATACGTGTGCTGTCCTTTAGATGGATGTTAAACTCGGTGTCCCTTCTGTGAGCATTAGTTGGTGGACTTTATAGATGCCATGGAGTTCTGAGATTTTGTTGACAATCTCGTTTTTAACGGTAAAGCCGACCACATGAATATTTCTCCTCTCATTTTCCTTTCCAAATGATGATGTATCCTCCTAGTTGTTCTTTCAGTTGTCCTTCACCTGATTGTCTAGTTTCACTTAGTGCGGCAATGTCAATATCAAATCTTTTCACTTCTCTGGCAACTATGGCTGTTCCGGTCAGAGCTATTCAATTTGTCCATCATATTATGGACATTCCAAGTTCCAAATAAAATTATACGGTTTCAACTGCTGAAGAGGTGGCCCTACTGGGCAAGGCTACTCAGTCTGGAAAAACTGATGAGGCAGATTATGTTTTGGGCACCATTTATAGCCCTTCCATAGGTGGGGTAAGCAGAGTGGATCCGAGATCGAAATACTTAGTCATTAATGCTTCTTCCAAACTGCTCTTCTGCATCAGTCCAGGAGCAAAGACGACCATCCTGCATTTGCCGCCACATGTACCTGTCCTTGAATGCAAGTTTCCAGATTCACATTCCTGCTTCCACTGCCACTTGGCAGTCACTGCAGGTCTTTCTGTAAGTGCTGGGGCAAACAATAAGAGGACGCCTGGGCATAACTTCATTTAATGTGTGGATGCCACCAACTGCCACATGGTTCACTGCACACCAACTGACACACAGTTTGTTGCACAGCAACTGCCACACGGTTCGCTGCACAGCAACTGCCACACGGTTCACTGCACAGCAACTGCCACACGGTTCGCTGCACAGCAACTGCCACACGGTTAGCTGCACAGCAACTGCCACACGGTTCGCTGCGCACCAACTGCCACACACGGTTCGCTGCACACCAACTGCCACACACGGTTCGACTGAAACACCACACCACGGTTCGCTGCACAACAACTGCCACACACGGCTCACTGCACACCAACTGCCACACACGGTTCGCTGCACACCAACTGCCACACACGGTTCACTGCACACCAACTGCCACACACGGTTCACTGCACACCAACTGCCACACACGGTTCGCTGCACACCAACTGCCACACACGGTTCGCTGACACAACTGCCACACACGTTCGCTGCACACCAACTGCCAACACGGTTCCGCTGCCACACCAACTGCACACCAACTGCCACACACGGTTCGCTGCACACCAACTGCCACACACGGTTCGTGACAGTTCAGAGTTATTAGTCTAGCGGCAAGGGATCCTCCCTGTTCCCTGTTCTGTTCCCGGAGGTCCCTGTTCTGCTGCAGCCTTCTGCCTTCTCGGCCATTGAAAAGATGAGACTTCTTCATTCACCTGATCCACCACTGAGAAATTCTGGTTGTAAAGTAACTACCTGTGAGTCGAGGACTCTGATTCCTGTATGGTCGGTTATCGGTCTGCGGGACCCACCCTTTTTTTTTACAGATGTTGTTCTTCATCCTACAGGGTGTCCAGACACCCTTCTCCATGAGTGGACTCGACGTCCTTCCAAGAGGGTTGACGGTTTAGTCGCAGACTGCTCGACCATGGTACAGGGCAGTATGGTCACACAGTCCCATACCATAGGAGTTGCTATCTGACTGGCCTGACTTCAAATTTTATTTCCTGCTCCAGCTTACAGGGAGTATTGCATCAGCAGCACAGCTATGCCCCATCAGCCATTGATGCTAAAGCCGTGTGCTGCAAACCAAAGGAAGGCAGAAAGCTTTACCTTCCTTGGACAATATTACCAAGAGCATGCTTCGAAGCCTAACTATCTCACATGTCTCTGATTAGAACATTTGGTGCATGCTGAATAAGTACCAATTAGTCGGCGCTCAAGCACCCCGTGGGTAAGAATTCCACAACAGAGTCACATTTCACATCCAATGTGATGGATGAAGCATACGCTGTTACGAGGATGTTCATAAGATGAAGATAAATTTACAGAAGGTTGCAACCACCGAAATCCCTTTCACGTGTCCAATATTCTTGTTTTAAAATAAAGGAAGCCAAAATTATTTAATTTTCTTCCAATAATTAGTCCACACATTATTTATTAATGTTGTGCCAAAATATTAAACTGAATAAATAATCCAAAGGGTGTTCCAATATTATCCAAGTTCGTTACCTCTTCTGACAAATGGTGAACCTTATTAGTCATCAAATGCAGCAGCAGGAGATGCTGTTACTCTATGTGCACAGATGTTATGCTATCATTCATTGTTGTTTTTCTTGCTTTTGGTGGAGCTTAAATCATTTAGAGCGCCCACATTCCGAAGCCTGCGCCAACGAGTAACCGCCTCTGCCCATTCACTACGGAGCGCCAAGCTCCCTCTCCACGGGGCTGCAGAGATGGAGTGTAACCGAGATTGACTCTTGTTGGCCGTCTCTCCAGAAACTTGGCCATCTCTGTACGACTAAACACAAAGATTCTCGGAATCAAGCGCATCCAGGCAAATTCCATTCAAATGCCCATTCCATCATGTGCTTGTCTGGTGAAATGGACAGCATTCGGTTATTGCGTCCATTGTGCTCAATTTAGGGTACTGTGTCCATTGTGTCCTTCATATCTCACCTTTATTGTGTGCCCGGAGCTGGGAGGCTGAGTTAACGGCCACTTTGCAGAGAGAGCAGTACATGAGGCGTGAGGCCTTTTCATCTTCCGTCTCTCTGGTGGTCACTGCAGAACCCTTTCCCATGTGGCTCCCTACACTTTGCTGAACCGTCTTTTCTTGAACGAGATTACTGCAAGCTGGTTGAACAACGCTGGTATCCATTGGAGAGCTCTTGGACATGTGTCCTGTGGAAGCAGGACGAGTCTTTGTTTGTGAAACCTGGACGTTGAGGGTTACGCGACCGATACTCCACTCCGTATCTCTGTCTTCTTCTACCGGGCACAGGAAAGCAATGTGAAAGTTAGATATAGGATCAAGTTTTTTGAAAAACATTCTAGTGATTCTGAAATAGTCATTGATAAGCACTCTAAAAAAAATGGTTTCAGCAAGGGGCAAGACCTCATAAGAATTCATGAAGAGGAATAAGCCAAGGGCCAAGGCACAGGAGGTAGGCGTTCAGTGAGGTGACTTCACAAATATGATGCACATCATAAATGGAATATGTTGCTGCATGTATTCATAATGAAGATGGAAACACTGAAAGGTGAAATATTAAAATAATTTAAAAGGAAGCTTAGACACAAGAAGAGAGCATTTGTAAGAAATGTAAAGTGTCATGTTTCCATCCAACTACATATCAAGCTTAATCTTTATCATCGTCGATCAATATCCCCACGTCAGCCTGGTGTTGGCTTTAGATCATGGGGTCTTGAGTTCAAGCCCCCTGTCGTGTCATTAAATGAACACTGGGTGGGTTCACTCAGCCTGTCATCCTTCTGAGCTTGGAAAAAACAATTACCAGCTTTCCTGGTATCAGGGGGCACTGCATCAGCGGCACAGCTGTGCCCCGAGAAAAATGATGCAGCCAAGCAGCCACAGGCTGCGTACGAATAAATAAATCTATAAATATCCCAACAAGGTGTCGTTTCTGCTTAATTGATTTAATGTCTACATTCTTTAAAACTTAACAATAAAGGCTCATTTCAGATATAGCCAAAATATTTATACTAAATACACTCCGGATAATGTGAGTTCCTTGTGCGTGTTACCTCTGACACCGAAGGTTGATGGAGGTTATGGGTACTTCCATGTAAAAGTGGACACTGGTTGAAAAAAAAAAAAGTGAACCATATACTATATTTTTTAATATATCTGTTGGGAAACATCCCCAGGTTCTGGCTCGTTTGAGTGACCTAGACCTATTGGCAACAAAACCATGATCAGATTCTATCCTAAAGTACATAGCAGTCATCTATAAACTGTAACGTGAGTTACTGTGTAACGTGAGTTACTCACTTTTTCATCGTTATATAAGTTACATGTTGCAGTTCACTTTTCGTTCTTTCTAAAATTCAAGTATGGACCCTCAGTCATTATACGTAACTGGCCACTCCGTAATTCATATGTCTGTTTGAGGAGAAACAGTTAATAAAGTTTAGTTGTTTTTGACCATGTCCATTTGTTGTAACGTGAGTTACCATGCCTAAAAAGGCCATGCTACACCACACATTGAAGACATTCATCATCAGACCATACCACAGAATAGGTTCAATATCAATGCTGGCCTGACCAATAATCTGGATCATTGCAGTTGTTAGCAATGCTGTGGGGGACTAGATACATTCTCATATGACCTTCAAATGTAACGTGAGTTACCATGGAAGTCACCTTAAAAATGTTTTCTCCCCTGTTTGTGAGCAGTATATCCCAAAAAGTTATGGACAGATTCACACAAAACTTGGTGGACAGGTTGGGTGTGTGACAAAGATTTATTGATTCGATTCTAGTGGAGGATCCAGATCTGGTTACTACAAAGTTTTATAGGGACATTGGCAGGATTTGGAGGGAGCTTATGTGTGGATGGGTGATGGTTTCTGAGGTTGTTGAAGCGCATGCATGATGGGCCAAACGGCCTCCTCCTTTGCCAAGGTTTCTTTTGTGTATGATCAATCGTATGGTATTCCACATAGGTCGATGTATGCATGATAACATATTTCTAATAAGGGATTTATGTGATCGATGTGCACTTCAACAGGAATATACTGTACTGTCTTTTCTTTATTGATCAATAAAAAACGTTCACCCTCTTATTCACGAATATCTATTTCACATTTTAAAGTAATTTGGTTTTGGAGCACTTTTTATTTCTCTCTAGCAAAGGTACACAGCATTGCCGGCCAACGCCGGGTACCTCATCTCACCCTTCCCCTCCCACCCTTCCCCTCTCTCTTCCCTTCCCCTCCCTCTTCCCTTCCCCTCCCTCTTCCCTTCCCCTCCCTCTTCCCTTTCCCTCCCTCTTCCCCCTCCCACCCTTCCCCTCTCTCCCTTCCCCTCTCTCTTCCCTTCCCCTCCCCTCCCACCTTTCCCCTCCCTCTTCCCTCCCACCCTTCCCTTTCTCTTCCCTTCCCCTCCCACCCTTCCCTCTCTCTTCCTTCCCTCCCTCTTCCCCTCCACCCTTCACCTCCCTCTTCCCTTCCCACCCTTCACTTCCCTCTTCCCCTCCCAACCTGTTCCCTCTTCCCCTCCCACCTTTCCCCTTCCTCTTCACCTCCCTCTTCCCCTCCCACCCTTCACCTCCCTCTTCCCCCTCACACAGACAAGCTGTAGATAACTTTCAGTTCATAGCACCCTGTTTTTTAAAGTTGTTATTCATGAACATGGGCCCTCATCGTTTTTGACATATTCTCAAGTGGACCTTGAGGTGCAAAATGTTGAGACCCCCTGCTCTAAATGGTCAAGGGTCAAATCTGTCTGAAGGGTGGAAGGGGTCTTAAGGGTCTTCAAGGTCTTATGGTTCTTTGGGGTCTAAGAGGTCGAAAGGGTATTTGGGGTCTCACAGGTCTTTGGGGTCGAAGAGGTCTGAAGGGTCTTTGTGGAACGAAAGGGTCTTAGGGACCTTCAGGGTCTTATAGGTCTGGAGGTCTTCTGGGGATCTTAAAGGTCTTTGCAAGAAGATGAAAGATGTTTGGTAAAAGGTCTTAAGGAACTTTAGGATTTGGGGTCTTATTGGATCTTCAAATGACGAAGGCGTCTTAACAGTCTAAAGGGTCGAAAGGTTGAAAAGAAACACTGCAAGAGTACGTAATTGATAGATGTAGTGTAGTCAGGGTGCAACTGATGTTCAAACAGTATGTAATTAATAGACATATAGTCACACGGATGGACATGGTCTTAAGGATCTTCAGGGTCTTCAAGGGTCTTATGGGCTTACAGGAACTTAGGGGTCTTTAAAGGCTGAGGTGGTGGACGAAAATACCCTGAGGACAATCCCCAGGTTGGACATGGTCTGTGTGCCAAATTTGGTGGTTGGCGACTCAGCGTTCTTTGCAAAAAACGTGAACAGACAGATGGACAGACAGACAGGGGATGAATTTTATTTATTAGACTAGCAGAGGAACCCGGCGTTGCTGGGCAACCCTGGGTCCCTCCTCCCACACCTTCCCCTCCCTCATTGCACCCCTTTCTTCTCCCACCACACCCCTTCCCCTCTCTCCTCCCACCCTTTGCACTCCATCATCCCACCCCTTCCCTGCCTCCTCCCTCTCACCCAACCCTTGCTCTCCCTTCTCCCACCTCCTCCTTCCACCCCTTCACCTTCTTCCACCCCATCCCCTGCCTCCTCCCACC
>CM068956.1:20484966-20495581 GCA_035128595.1 Eptatretus atami | reverse complement strand
TCACCTCCTATGTTTGAAAGTTTAGTCAATTGCTCATCGTTGTGGAGAAAATTTTTTTAAAGTAAACAAGTCTGAAGACGACGATGGTTCACGGGCGGTATTTGACGATGTGGATTGTTTCAGAAGTCAAGGATGAGACAATGTGATAATTTTTGACAAGTTAAAAAATGATCACATGAGTGGTATGGGTGACTGGTTATGAGCTGCAAAATGTCGAAAACCCGGTTTCGTGCAACAACTGTCAAAATTTGACCTTTGTATAACCTTTAAAGGTCACAAAACAATGTTTGCGGACATTAAAATAAGGAAACAGGATCGTGCTATAGCTTATTGGAGTTAGTTCGTCGAAGGAGGCGAAACCCGGTTCGATTCCCACAACTTAAAAAATTTGACTTTGTGGCCTTTAAAGGTCAAAGGTCAAGGATTATGACCTTTGGTGCAAACTTCCTCCGGACATTCCAGGAACAATATAACGTCATATAGTCATATGGCATTTCCACTCCTCGGATTATCCATACTTTGATGAAATCAGCGTAAAACAAATTGAGAGGGGCGCCACGGGCAGGTGATCGGTGTTCGAGATAGAGCAAATGGTTTGAAGACTTTAGGTGGGGAATGACCTCAAGATTATGCATAAAAAATATTGTCATCCTAGCTCTCAAGTATGGGCGGTCGTATGATTTTTATGTCAAATTCTCAATTTTCTAAGTTTTTGACTTGGGACAAAATGAAAAATCGGACAACGACAAGTTTTAGAATTCATTTTGCTATCAAATCACGAGAGAACCATCCATTCAGTCAATCCTCGGAGAGATAGATTTTTAATCCGACTACCCCTAAACATGGCTATTTTTTGGGCGTGGCTCCGCCCACAATGGGCGTAGCATGCCCTCATCCAGGAAAACACAACTAGACATTGATATCGACACACATAACCAAGTTTCATCAAGATCGGATCAAAGTCCACGGGAGTTATGCTGGACAGACAGACACACAGACAACGGTAGCGGACATGGGTAGTCGATCAAGTCGAATTTAGTCGCTTTATCAGCCGTTACTAGCCAACAAAAGCGTCCATAGCAACGGTTCTTTCTCACCTAAACTAGACAATACCATCACACCTACCATATCAGTTTCATGTATATCTGACTCATAGTCTCTGAGATAAACGAACTTCGTTTTTTTATTGTTTTCGACCAGGGTCATTCAAAGCTATCTTCTCCGACAGTTTTCATAGCTAGGATCCGGCTGAATTTTTGACAATATGGCTGATGTACTGCCCACAGTCGCTCGTGGCCCGATTTTTGATTTTCGAAAAATAAATTTTTGAGATTTTTTTGAAATTTCAAAGGCCGTTGCTAGGCAACGATGGGTCATAGCAACGGTTCTCATTTGCACACAACATAGGTCATGGTAGGAACTTACCAACCAAGTTCATCGAAATCACCATTGTATTAACGGAGCACTGGACCGAACAGACATACATACAGACAAGCCGGTAGGCGGACATGGTAGTCGCCTACCAATAGAACTGACGTGATGGGCCCGTTCGATGGGGAATGACTGAGGATTAAGACAAAAAAATTCACGATTCTATTCTAAGGGTTAAGTGCTGCAGATTGTTTTTTGTTAAAATACCCCACATTTAGAGGTTTCGGCGTTGCTAGGCAACGGAGGGGTCCATAGCACGGTTCTTTCTCACACATAACTAGACATACCATGAACCTACCATACCAGTTTCATGTATATCTAATCATAGTCTCTGAGATAAACGAACTTCGTTTTTTTATTGTTTTTCGACCAGGGTTCATTCAAAGTCTATCTTCTCCGACAGTTTTCATAGGATTCGGCTGGAAATTTTTGACAATATGGCTGAATGTACTGCCCACAGTCGTCGTGGCCCGATTTTTGATTTTCGAAAAAATAATTTTTTATGATTTTTCAAAAATTTCAAAGTCCGCGGCAGGCAACGTGGTCTCCATAGCAACGGTTCTAATTTGACACAACTAGGTCATGGTATGAACCTACCAACCAAGTTTCATCGAAATCGCCATTGTATTAACGGAGCACTGGACCGAACAGACATACAGAATACAGACAGACAGATATACAGCAACAGACAGACTACAGACAAAATATCGACGGAAAAAGTGCTAATAAGGGTAGCTCAAAAAAAAAAAATTTTTTTTCGACTTTATCGACTACCAACAGACAGACAGACAAACATATCGACGGAATACTGATAATAAGGGTAGATAGATTGACTACCCAACAGACAGACAGACAACAGACATAACGAATATAGTGGTCACTCTGGTGGCGTGTGTGCTGTGAACCAATAGTGGTCACTCTGGCTGCGTGCTCGTGAACCAATAAAGGGTGAAAAATGAAGCCGATAAAAAGAAAAGTGAGGGCCTTGGCCGACGTTCCACAACATGGTCAAAGATGGTTGTGAACTTTTACTTGTCAATTATCTTGGTTATATTGTAAGCTGAGATTCAAGGTACACGTGATATTCCCCCTCACGTGATTAAGAGCTTATTTTAAGATGGGTGTTGAGCCTGTATTTGTTCTCAATCTAAATAGTACCATTTTGGACATTCCTGCCTCCATCACATTAAATAATCGAAAAATTTGCTTTCTGTTCCCAATGTTTTTTTTTTTTATATGTAATCTTAATTTTCCACTGGTCGCTGTGGTTTTGTGCTACACAACTGCACCTCCATCTATCTATAATTCCAGCAATCTCTGTGTGTGTGTCTGTCTGCGACGCCCCGTTTCTCGACGACCACGGGTCCGATCTGATTGAACTTGCCAGGAATATTGCTGGGGACCACGGATGTGCTTTTTCAAGGTTTGATATCAATCGGACGAGCAGTTCCCAAGTTACGGCCATTTTATTGCTTTTTCATTGTTGGAAAGGTGTATATATCGCAGCTGAAGTGTCGTTCCAACTTATCATGCCATTTTTTTCCCAAATAATATAATAATAATAATAATAGCACAATAATTGGGAGTAATAAAAAAACGTGATCAATGACCAATGTCTGTCAACCAATAACGACTATATATTGTCTGTCAACCAATAATGACCAATAACGTCTGTCAACCAATGACAGGACACGGTGCTATCACATCACGAATGACGTCACAATTAATGTTATATTTATTTATTCTTTGTTTCCAAGTGTTTCCCAAGGTTTGAAAGCTGTTCTTCCCCAAGTTTGAATTAATTGTTCAAATATTAATTAATCCCAAGGTTTGAATTTTCTTGACTATTATTTTTTGTATGTTACTATATTTTGTAACGAGAGGGGGGGGGGGGGGCGGATGTGCCTTTTCAAGATTTGATATAATCGGACAAGCGTTCCCAAGTTACGGTCATGTTATTGCTTTTTTCAGTGTTGGAAAGGTAGACATTGGTAGACATTTGTGAATCCATTTACGAGGGGCGAGAGAGAGGAGCGAGAGAGGAGGGGGGGAGAGAGGAGAGAGGGGGAGGAGGAGGAGGGAGAGAGGGGGCAAGAGAGGGGGCAAGAGAGAGGGGGCGAGAGAGGGGGGCGAGAGAGGGGGCAGGAGAGGGGGCATCACAATTCAAGAGAGGGGGAGGGAAAGGTGGCGAGAGAGGGGGACAGGAGAGGAGGTGAGAGTGGGGGTGAGAGAGAGAGGGCGAAGGAGAGAGAGGAGGGCGAGAGAGGAGGGGCAGACTGGGGAGAGAAGGGGGGGAGAGAGGGGGTCACAATTCTTCTTCTTCTTCGTTTGATATGACGTCACAATTGACGCTGGGACTGAGTATGTTTCCCAGGTGTTTCCCAAGTTATGCCATTTATGATATGGTTGGTCCGATCTAATTGAAAAAATGCCCCAATCCAGTCGTTCGTTTACGAGAGCGAAGGAACGAAGCTGCACATACTGGCACGCACCTACGGGCACGCACCTACGGGCGCGCACTAGTCATTCATAAATTATTGGGAATATAAGGGTGCTAAATATTAGCATGCAAATTAAATTGTAACCGGAATTTTCCTTGCACCAGCATCAGATTTCACATCATACACCAGGCTTCTCCTGTGGAGTTGGACTATATCTCCTGAAAATCTCAATCAAGTCCCTTAGGGACACCGGTTTCATAACAATATTCCTTTCCTCTTCCATGTTTGTATCCTCCCCCACCACTCCCTCTCGAAACTGTTCCTTTTGTCCTTACATGCTGATCCGTTCAGTGTCAGTATGGGAACTAACTCTTCCATGAGCCTCGACTGTGTATACAAAAAAATTGGCCATGACACGAATATCCTCCAAAAGGATTTAAAGCCAATGCGACTATTTTCACACAGTGATTGGTAATGTCTGAATAACTCAAACGAAGCCCAGTTCTTTCATGTGTGTAATTGAAACGGGGAGGGAAAGGAACAAAGGAAGGTACTCATTGCAATATTGTACACAAGTTTATACATCTACTGTATACAAATAAGTGTTGTGTGTGTGTGTGTGTGTGTGTGTGTGTGTGTGTGTGGTGTGTGTTGTGTGTGGACCTCCATAACTCCAAAACCATGGAACCAAGCGACCTGAAACTTTGCATGCATACAAGGAACGCCAAGGAAGAGCATGAGTGAAAATCGTGATGAAATTAAAACACCCTTTTAAAGATAATTAATGGCCATATTTGATTATATCCTTTATCAGGCACATCCTCGGCCACCTTGCTCTCCATGGGGTCTTAAGGAGTATCCTGGGTTACCTCGCTGGGGTCTGAAGCCACTCGTTTTTGCCTGTTACCATGCTTGACTTGGAACAGCCACACATGATTTCATAACGATAGTTTTTTTTTTCATTTCCTCACTCATTTTATCGAATGCCTGTTAATCATAAGTATGAATCGCTGGATACATTGCAATGCTTATGAAAGCGCGGAGACGCCACCATTCATGGCATTATTTCATTTTGTACATGCCATAACCTAGAGAATCTCTTAAACTCAGCCAAATTACAAAATTAAAGCTCCAAAATTGAACTTAGCAGCAGTTCCGACTGCTAAATAAAGTGTTATTTGTCTTCTTCAGACAAATTTGACATTTTGGGCATCTTTGGGAGTGTTTATTAAATATGATGGTTCGGTGATTGTTGTTGCTTGCTAAGCGAGCTGTTCCTTATCAGCCACTTAATTGGAGTGCTTGCTTGAGAGCTTAAGCCACTTGCCGAATGCCCTACAGTCGATAGTAGTACAGTTCGTGTCCCAATCGGGATGTACAGTCGGTATTGCTACAAGGTAGATGAACATGCATTTCTAAATTGGTTATTTCATACGACTCGGTGTGATTTACAAAGGTTATAAGGTTTCATGCTTGGCCACTATCATCTATAATTCCAGCAATCTGTGTGTGTGTGTGTGTGTGTGTGTGTGTGGTGTGTGTGTGTGTGTGTCTGTATGCGACCGCTGTTTCTCGACGACCGCCGGTCCGATCTGATTGAAACTTGCCAGGAATATTGCTGGGGACCCGCGGATGTGCCTTTTCAAGGTATGATATTAATCGACGAGCGGTTCCCAAGATACGGCCATTTTATTGCTTTTTCAGTCTTGGAAATGGTTATATATCGCAGCTGAAGTGTCGTTCCACCTTATCATGTCATTTTTTCCCAAAGATATCTCAGAATAATACAGCATATAATAATAATAATAATAATATAGCACAATAATTTGCAGTAATAAAAAGAATAACGTGATACAAGACAATGTCTGTCAACCAAAACGACCTATATATTGTCTGCCAACCAATAATGACCAATAACGTCTGTCAACCAATGACAGGACACGGTGCTATGACATCACGAATGATGTCAATTAATGTTGTTTTTTTGCACGATTGACGTCACAATTCTTCTTCTTCTTCGTTTGGTATGACGTCACAATCGACGCTGGGGACCTGAGTATGTGCCTTTTCAAGGTTTTTACGTTCTTCATCCGTTTCAGCTGTTTCCCAAGTGTTTCCCAAGGTTTTGAAAGCTGTTTTCCCAAGGTTTGAATTAATTGTTCAAATTATTAATTAATCCCAAGGTTTGAATTTTCCCAGAGGAAACAGCTGTTTCCAAGGGTTTGAAAGCTGTTTTTTCCCAGGTTGAATTATTGTTGTTGTACTTGGTAGACATTTGTGAATACATTTACAGAGGAGGGCGACAAGAGGGGGGAGAGGAGGGGGGAGAGGGGAGGAGGGGGCGAGAGAGGGGCGAGAGGAGAGGGGGGAAGAGAGGGGGGAAGAGAGGGGGGCCAGAGAGGGGGCCAGAGAGGGGCGTCACAATTCAAGAAGGGGGAAGAGGAGGGGAGAGAGGAGGGCGAGAGAGGGACGGAGAGGGGTGAGAGGGGGCGAGAGAGAGGGCGAGGGGAGAGGAGAGAGAGAGGCGAGGCTGAGGGTGAGGGGGGTGGGACGAGAGAGGGGGCGAGAGAGGGGCGAGAGAGGGGGCATACAATTCTTCTTCGTTTGATATGACGTCACAATTGACACTGGGGACCTGAGTATGTTCCAGGTGATTCCCAAGTTATGGCCATTTATGATACGTTGGTCCGATCTAATTGAAACAATGCCCAATCCAGTCGTCGTTTACGAGAGCGAGAGGAACGAAGCTGCACATACTGGCACGCACCTATGGGACGCACCTACGGGCCCGCACTATATATGTCAATTTTTTGTGAGCTTCAAGCAAAATACATTTGATAACACCCGATATCCGAGCATTTGCCGTACTAACATGATTGTGTAATTGCAGAACCAATTTTTTTCCACCCATCACATGACGATTGGAAGCACATCTCTTTAAACATCCAATACAAGGTTTTTTGGGGGGTTTTTTTCATTTCTTCATTGAAATTCCCCCTAAACAAGGGTGAAAGCTACTCATGGTTTTTGGGTTGTACAGTATATAGTACGTACTGAAGTCGAACTCACACTAACTCCAACCTGGTGATTGCTGAAAAATTGACAATATATTGGCCAAGCATGAGTGTGTGTGTGTTGTTCATAAAACACAACATATTCTCTCTGCTAACTCCTACCCCCACCTCCTCTCTCTCTTCTCTCTCTCTTCTCTCTCTCTCTCTCTCTCCTCTCTCTCTCTTCCATCCTCGCTCTACACCCCAATACAGTGCAGCACAGGGCGATTTGGTGTCACGGTGTTCAGAGCGAGACGATTCCGCAGCTTGGAATCATCTTGCCGGATGTAAAGTGGAGCCGCTTCCGGCCATCACAGCTGGGCCGTGTGCTGACTGGGCCCACCAGAGCACCGTTCGGGATACACATCGCTTCGGGTCGTTGCCCCTGCCCCGCATCACAGGATCTATAAAAGGATGGGTTACGGGCCGTTCGAGTGTTCCCATCTGCTGGTGGTTTTCCGTCCCTGCTCATCGCTCCTGGCTGCTGTCGGCTCATCCTGCTCTCTGTCTGGCCATTCACCTGCTGATCCGCCCTTCTCACCAGCTCGCTGCTGACTCCGCCTTATTCACACTCGCCGCTGACTCCGCCCATCACCTACCACCTGATCCTGTCTGCCACGACGCCACTCGGATTTGACTCCCTCTCTCCACCCAAACTCCATCCTTCATGCCTGTCGGTCGTGCCCCATTCTCTGGATAGACGCTTAGCTGCATGAAATGGCACAAAGCGGGAGATGACACGCTAGCTGTCAGGAAGGTATCACCCAGTGAAGCACCCCTCAAAACATACTGGTGGTGTGTCGGTCAATCGTGCAAGGTATTAAGAGACGTTAGTCTCATCTCCTCTCCTCTTTCTTCTCATTAACCTTCTTCATCGGGGTTGTGTGTGTGTGTGTGTTGTGTGTGTTGTGTGTGTGTGGTGTGGTGTGCGTGTGTGTGTGTGCTGTGTGTGTGTATGTATTTACACAACATTACATATATATATATATAATATAATATAGTATATATATATATATACTGTATATATATATATATATATGTATACCGTAGAGTATTATATATATATATATATATACTTCACAGGGACATAACATATTATATGCATAAATTATATATATACATATATATATATTATATATATATAATCATATATATATATATATAATAATATATATACTATAATATATATATACTATATATACAATATATACAGTATATATATATATAAAATATACATAACATATATATATACATATACATACATATATACAGTATATATATGTATATATACATAATATATATATAAATATACATACATATATATATATATAATAAATACATAAGATATACTACATATACAAGTATACATACATATATATATATATATACACACTTACATATATATAAATATATACATAACATATATATTTACATATATATACATAACATATATATATATATATTATATTAGATATATACATATAAAAATATATACTGTAAATACATATCGTATATATGAGGCGCCGTGAGGAGGAGTGATGTAAGGGACACATCGGCCATTTTGGAGTTAATGCATATAGCACTATTTTAACCCTATCCTATCATCCGAGCCTATCATCATCATATCATTAAAAAATGTCGCTCACATCACTCTCCTCGTGGGGCCTATATATACATAACATAATATATATATATATATATATTATATATATATATAATATTATAGTATAAATTAATATATCAGTCAATTTGCAAAATCAAATTACAAAATTATACTAATATAAAATCACTTCATCAAGTTGTGGAAAAACATTCATTCCAATAGATTAATATCTGTAAATCAGATGGTAAACAACTTGTTCTTGAAAGTGAGGTATGGTGCAGTATATAACCAATTTAGAGAAAAATAAGAATAAGGAGAACACCTGATACCCCTGGACTCAAGGCGTTTCCTATATTCTTGTACTTGGATTCTTCTGAAGCTTTAAGTTTCTTGCCATGTTTGCTGCCCTTGTAATGAGCCAGCGCTTGTCCCTGTGAAGTTAGAAATGAGTGAAATCATCTCCCCCACACAGTGGTCTGTCCTCTAGTCATATGATAGTTTCATTATACACTTTTGTGAGTTAACTGTTATCAAATACATCACATTTTAAAATTCTGTGTATATAAAACTCTCAAAAGCAGTTTGTTTCGGCAATGTTCACAGATGGTCTTCCCAGTCCCTTATTGTCTTAATAAAATGTTCACTGTGTCTGCCTCGAGTACAACATACAGTTCCAAATAACTCATTCATTCAACAACCAACGCAACTCATTGCTCAATTATAAGACCCTGAATGCAAGGTGTCAATAGTTTCAAAGCAATTTAAATGTATTGTTGATATGCTTAAAAGATAAATGTGTGAAGATAGAATCGCTGAGTTTGAAGGTCAGAGAACATTGTTGACATCAGTGGTCATTGAAAAACTGGCATTTTTGCACAATATCGCCCACCCCATTGCATTTTGTCCTCTTGGGTTTGTGAGTTTTGTAAAGCAGGAAGCCTTTCATAATCTTGTTAAACCTTAACTGGTATACAGTGCCTTTTCTTGTTTCCTCAGCTACAAGAAAGATGAAACTCCATCAGTATGATGATATTTAGACACACAGAATTGTGATAAATGTTCTGTGCAGTGTTTACAAGGAGGATTCCAGCAATGTTGATAATAACTGTTGATGTTGATTCCAGCAGCAAGCAATGTAATCAGAGCCATATTCCTAGACACATCGCGTGCTTTTGAGACGGTCTGGCACCCTGCCCTGCTCACTAAACTCTCTTCCTATGGCATCCAAGGCCATCTCCACTCATGGCTCGCAGACTTCCTCTCCTGTCGCAGTCAACGTGTGGCCCTAAATGGAGTTTTTTCATCCCCTCTTCCTGTCCAGGCTGGAGTTCCTCAGGTAGCGTTCTGAGCCCTGTTCTTTTCCTGGTTTTCATCAATGATCTCTCCACTCTCTGGAAAATCCTCTTTATCTCTTTGCTGATGACTCCACCCTCTGCCGTACCATCTGTCATCCCTCAGACCAGCAAGCAGCAGCTTCTTCGCTCACTGCAGATCTGGGTAAAATCACAAACTGGTCAAACACATGGAACATGTCTTTCAATCCGGACAAATCTCACACTCTCACTATGTCTCTCTGAGAGGACCGTTTGGACCCCCCCCCCACCCCCATCCACTTTCTCAACAATCCTCTGGAAGAAGTCCTTTCTTTCAAGCTTCTGGGTCTCACTATCTGCCATGATCTTTCCTGGGAAAGCCACATTTCCAACCTGGCCTCTAAAGCCAGTCGCCGCATGGGAATCCTCTGTTGTGCAAAGTCCTTCCTCGGCCCACCTGAGCTCGTGACCACATACAAAGCTTTCGACCACAGCCTGATGGAGTACTTCTCTCCTCTCTGGGCTGGTGCTCCTGCCTCCCACCTTTCTCGGCTTCATGCTGTGGAAACCAAGGCATTTCGGATCATTGTATCTCCTGCGATGAGGCTGAGTCTTTGGGCCTCTCACTCTCTCACCGCAGGCAGGTCGGTGGTCTTTCTGTCTTCTACCGTCTCCTCTCCGGTCTCGCCCCCCCCTGCTGTGTCTGCGATTTGTCCCCACCATATTTCCACAGGGCACTCGAGGTCCACCAACAACCCACTTCTGGTAAAACTA
>CM068956.1:20464629-20484956 GCA_035128595.1 Eptatretus atami | reverse complement strand
GAATCGCTGCTCACCTTCACTCTTTCATTCCTCTTTTTCCCCACCATTGGAATAAACTCTCTCACTCTGTTCAATCTCATTCTTCCCTCCAGGCCTTCAAAACATCTCTTCACCACCACCTCTTATCGTCCCCCATCCAATTCCTCGATCTTGTCTACCCCCGTTAATCCACCCGAAACCCACCTCCTTAAAATTTCCTGCTTTCCTTCCTGAAAGTCCCTGTAATGTCCATCTTGTATACCCCGTGTTCCCCGCCCCATCCCTCTCCCTTCCACAGATCTCCAAATGTCTCTTCCCCACTGTTTTGTCCTTCCCACTCCCGCCCCTCTGTTTTCTCATGCCCCCCTTGCTGTGCGTTGTGTGTTAGCTCTCATACGAGCCTCGACAAGGTATACAAAAAAACAAACTCCAGGAATGCTTGTTTAAGTGGGATAATTCCAAAGTGAATGTATGTCAGTTGTCTTTCCAACCACTAAAATTCAGTGTCCCTGCATGTAAGAGCAGGAATTCTGAATTGCTCCAGAGTGCTAGCATGTACACCACCAGGAGCTTTAACATCCACCAGCAGCCAATACTGACAGAGGAGTCTCCAGCTTAGGTTCTTTTCGGACACACTCAAAATCGAGGGCAACGTTTGTACTCCTCAGCTATCCTTACAGCCCATGAAACTGCTGAAAGCAATAAAGTGGTTTGCTGGCCTTTTTCAATAAATAATGTACAGTCAAAGATGTGCTGTTAGTGGAGGTTTGGAAACAAGTTTGAATCTCTAAATTGCTACATGTCTGTTTTGAGAACAGGGTCAAAGGTGCATTCGGACAACTAATATAGATGCCACGGATGTAATGGTGACAGGGTTGTTATGACAACATCATTTCCCACCTCTGAGTTGAAGCGGATCTGGCAGATGTTGCAGCAGAACAATGGTCTACGGCGTGGTGGTGAAGGGCATGGCAACGTGCTCCTGAGGGGTCTGTGCAAAGTGTCTAGCTGGGGGCAGAAAGAGTTGCAGTACATAAAAAAAATGATAGCTTTTGAAAATCAGAAAATCAGAGAACATCAGGGTGTATGTGGTTTTTGGACACAAAAAAATCGTTTATTTTGAAATACCTTCAGCCATGAGGTCCATGTTTTCCCACCTGACAGCTTGAGAAGCTCAGAAAGGTCTATTTTCTTGGAACTTAATTAATGTGTAATTTAGGGGAAAATGGAGTACATTGGACCATTCCCTTCAGGAAGTATTTTTGACCAATGATATTGAGAGTCAACACAATGTTTCCCAAATCTCCCAATACATTCCAGTTTCCTTTAATGTAACACAATCGTTGAGGACATTAAAATTTCGGACGCTGTGTCAAGTATAACAAGAATTATATTCCATTGTCCATCGTTAATATTCACACATCACTTGCTTTATAGAGTTGTACAGTATTTTCCTTTGTGTGCGTGTGTGAGTGTGTGTGTGTACATATGTCAAAATCAATGTCCATACTCCGTTACAGAGCGTTGGTGCTGCCGAAGCAGTTTCTTGGCAAGGGTCGTGCTGGGTGGTTTGTCATTGTTTTTCCAGCAGTAGTTAGGGCAGGAATTTGTAATTTGTTAATGGTGCCGGCGATGGCTCACCAGATCTTCGTGAAGGAAACCATGGCCTGGGATGTTTAATGTCCACCAACTAATGCCGACAGACAGAACATCAGTTCAACGTCCATCCAAGGGACGGCACAAGCAGCGATGAATCACTCTGTCTGTGAAACATTAAGATGGCAGTTTATATCTTGGCAGTTCATCTCAAACCCAGGCTCGATAGCTCAGTCTCAAGAGTGCTCGAGACCATCATGCCATGCATATAAACATGTATGGGTCCTCGGGTTCGAGTCTTGGGTTGAATCAGAATTATCTGTGAAATTAGAAATGAAAACAAACACATCACATTGTTTGGTCATTTCAACATTTCGTGTTTGATAAACATGAAATCGACATGAGAATATCAACACGTGTGTGCAAGACTGCAAGACGACTCGAGAGGCTCGAAGAGGGGTGTGGTCAAAAGTCAAGTAGCAGCTCAGTATCTGGTGTGACCATCATTTGCGTTGACACACGCTTGGCAACGGCACCTCATTGAGGACACAAGATGGTTGAAGAAGGCTTGAGGGATGTCATTCCAGATCTGTACCAAGGCCTTCCACAGTTGGGCCAATGTCCAGTTCATTCCACAGATGTTCTGTTGGAGAAAGACCAGGCAAAACAGCTGGCCAGGGAAGTGTGGGAATCCACTCATGCAACGTGAGGGTGCTCGCTATTCTGTTGGAGTGCGATGCGACATTCATGAACCTGCAGGAACGGGAGGACATGAGGACAGAGAAATTCATGTGGGTACCGAATACTTGTCAAATTGCCATTAATGACCTCCAGCTGGGTTATGTGATGTGTGGTGACACCTCACCATCCCATCACACATCTACCGCTGAACGACGAAAGTTGCGCAACACATGCGTCAGCGTAACATTCCTCTTCCCATCAATAAATGGAACAACAGCCATCTCTACTGTCAAGATGGAACCTCAACTCATCTGTAAAGAGGATAGCAGCCCAATCTTGTCTCCTGAACCTCAGACTTTGTCTACACCAAGCTCAGTGGGCATGTTGCCATAGCAACAAAATCAGACATACTGCTGGTCGTCGTGGCCGGATGTTAGATGTTTTACTTGCGTAACCAATTCCTGACAATTCTGGCACTGATTGGTCACAAGCCAGAGATGCTGCGAGGTGTCAAACTTGCTGTCTGGAACCAATTCCGAAGGTGCACCAACTGGATATTGTTATCCTGCTGACGTAATGTCACGTATGGTCACCCAGAAAGTGGACGGTCTCTGATGTTGCCAGTTTATTGATAACGTATCCAGAGTGACCATTGCATGGTGTTTCGATGAACACCAAAACGCCGAGCCACAACACTTTGTGGCATTCCTGTCTCAAGCAGGCCAATAGCATGGAGATGTTCATTTTCGGAAAAGCATGGCATCATGTTTACGATGTTTAGATGTCAATCAAAACGTTTTTCACAGCTTGGATGGTTCACCGAATCGTGCTGCGCTACAATTTGTTCAGCACCACATGTAGCAGTCACGTGACTTAGGACACGTGCATGACAATTTGTGCATGCAATGCACAGTATGTCCATGCACGTCCCAGATATTCACGGGTAAACTGCGGAACATGTTGGCTGACCAGCATATTGCTCGGGTACATGTCAGTATCACTCTGTGTCCTTTTTTTTATGGTGCCCATGAACTTTTTTCCGTTAGTATATTTGTAAATATTTACACACACACTTTATACAAAAATATCAAAATGCAATCACCTCCCTCACCCGTAAATGGAGGGAAGAACCAATCGGCTGTCACCTAACCAATTACTCCGGACGGGTAGGATTTTCAAAATTAACCCCCATCCTCTTCCAGCAAAAGAAAGCTGCATAAGCAGAAAAGCCTCACAAGGTAAGCCCATTGCTGTTTCAAACCCTACCCGGGTTCCTCTCCAGCTCCAGACATTCACAAGTAGTACATAAATGAGAATTCCAATGCTGTACACCCCTTTACTCAGGAGGAATTTTCTCCTTCCCATGGATGCCAACCTATGGGAATTGTCCATGTTTTTAACTTTTTAAATGCTGAATGTCAAGCAAGGAAGCAGCATATATCCTTCTTTAAGTCTTTGGTATTGGGATTTGTGGACATGGAGAAGGCCCATGACACTGTCCCCGAGAGAGATGGTGATGGCGACACTGAGATGCATGGGAGTGCAGAAAGCAGAAGTTAGGTTGGTGGAAGGGATGTACAAGGGAACGAAGGGAAGAGTCTTGGTCGGTCTTGGGATGTCTGAGAGGTTCAGCGTGAACATCGGTTTAAGGCAGGGAAGTGCTCTCAGTTCACTCATGTTTATCATGTTAATGGAGCTGGTAAACAGAAAGGTGAACTCGAGGGCTAGTATCGGGCAGATGCTGTGTGTGGACGATCTGGCTGTTGTGGTGGAGAGTAGGCGGGAGATGCAGGAAGTACTGGGGGAGTGGAAGGAGGCATTTGGAAAGTATGGGCTGAAGATGAGTATGGAGAAGACTGAGGTGATATGGGTCAAGCAGCAGAGAAAATAAATGAATATCAGGTTAGAGTGGAAGGAGATCAGGCAGGGAAATAGGTTTGAGTATCTGGGAGGAACAGTGACCAGGGATGGTAAGTCCGAGACTGATGTGCGGAGGAGGATTCAGGTGGGGGTGAATGCGTGGAGGATGGTGGAGGGAGTAATGGCAAACAGAAAGATAAAGAAAATTGCAAGCGAAGGTTCTGATGTCATGTGTAATGCCGGCCTACCTCTACGGTCTGGAGACGGTGGCACTGACAGAGAGAAAACAACAGAGGCTGTATTTTTTTTCAAGAACAACTGGGTCAGGAGGGTTGTGGGAGTGAAGAGGGTGGATAAAAGGAGGATGGATGAACTGAGGGAGGATATTGGTGTGCAGATGAGTTTGACGGGGAGATTGTTGAAATGCCGGATGAGATAGGCTGGGCACTTGGCGCGGATTGGGGAAGAGAGAATGGCAAAGAGAGCGGGTAGGTTGAGGGAGCAACGTCAGAGGAAAAGAGGTCGACCGTGGTTGAGATTGAAGGATTGTGTGAGGAGGGATATCTATAAGGTTGGGGTGGTTGAAGAGTGGAGAGAGTTGGCTGAGGACAGAAGGGGGTGAAGGAGTATTATTGTCAAGGCAGGGCAGAAGTGTGTTCACATCGGACCTCACCCCTTATTAAGGTAAGACAAGGAGGAGAAGAGGAGAAGAGGAGATATAACTTGGCCAGGGTTTGAACCACCAACCTCCCAGGCTCAGAGCAGATGCTCTAACCATTACACCACCTTATACATTCTCAAATACATGGGCCAATTTTCCCAAAATTTGCTGAACCACATTATTTTCACACGTGGAAAGTCAACATCACAATAAAGACATTCAATTCTTCATCAAGTTGATGTATAAACGAGAAATAACAGTCCTTTGGGTGATCAAGTGTTGTATTTCAGGTGCCTGCCACAGTGGGGAGAGGGGTAGAGCTTTGGATGCTCTGTTTGGAATCGAATCTATTTGATTTAAATATTTATTTTGGATAATTGATACACAAAAGATCCTCAGTCTCCATCAAATATAACGAGTGGTCGTACAATCCTGTATGACCGTAAACAAGGAAAAGGCCTTTTTGCCCATCATTGCAGTGTTGCTCTCCTGAGTTAATTTTTAGTGCATGTGTGAATAGTCTATTTCTGGGTTGAGAAGTTTTTGTTTTTTTTGGAATGTTTATTCCTCTCATTCATTGTTCCTCCAAGTGTCCCTCGACCACGCTCTTGGTGTGTTTCCCTCCTTTACAGTGTGATCATGTATTTTGGGTTTTCCTGACTTTAGACTTAATGTTTGCGAATGACAATGTTGATGTTTTACAAAAGTCTAAATAACCCGGTCTTAATCGGGTGGCCCAACTTGTTGCATCATAAACTAGAGCGGCACTCGGTAGAGCGCATACCTCTGCCAGACTGAAGAGTTTACATTTTGTCTCCCACTGATAGGCTCGATCTGCATCCCGACCTTAACCAGAATCAAATCAGCTTGTCCTTTTCACACACCCAACGTGTACACCAAGTTTCATCCACAACGTTTTGAGATATCGTGCTATGTATCATTTTTGGCCCCATCTCTCAATGGTGACACTTAAAAAGTTCTGGTATCCAGATTTGGATCCGGATCGTCACCAAAATCGAATAAATTCGGCCTTGTCACACACTGAACCTGTCCACTTGTCTAAAACGTTTTGAGTTATCCTATTCACAGACAGACAAGCAAATAGAGGTGAAAACATAATCTTCGTCCACCTTCGGTGATGGAGGTAATGAGAAGGAAAAAAAAGGACTTTATATGTTATTGATATCTTTATTTAAGTCGTCCCTTATAGAAATGTCTTGTGGAAAAATTACCCCCGTGTGGGGGTGACGGTCATCTCTATAATGTTTTTTACTATCATAATCGATTAACCGTTGCCAGATATCTCCTAAAATGACAGACGAGATAGGTTTTGAAAATGGCGACTTTCACAACTTTTGTGACCTCGTGACCTTGACCCTGACCTCGAATCCGGGAAAAAATATGTCGTTGGGTATCACTCATCGACCTCTACCCACATACCAAATTTCATCAAGATCGGAAGTAAAAAGTTTTCTTTGTACCGGGAGGTGTTTTTGACCATCTTCCAGGTTACGTGGCGGCCAAACGGGAAGGAAATTCAAAAATCTGTCCAGTTAGATACAAGATAATATTTTTTACTATCATAATCAATAAACAGTTGCCGAATATCTTGAAGAATGGCAGACTAGATAGGTTTTGAAAATGGCGATTTTTATAACTTACGTGACCTCGTGACCTCGTCCCTGACCTTTAACCCGGACAAAAGTTATATCGTTGTGCAACACTCATCGACCTCTACCCACATACTAAGTTTCATCAAGATCGGAAAGAAAAATTGTTGACGGACGGACGGACGGACGGACATTTGGTCCGGCTTTATTAGGTCATCTCGGTAGAGATGACCTAAAAAGCCTCACGCATTTATAATGCGAGAATCATGGCATTTATTTTATGGCGCGCATCATGGGAGGACCATTGTATCTTATTAGGTGCCTCATGAACTGGCATATTATCTGCTTTATAGGTATTATTTGTTCTCAAGCTTCACTTCCAAATTATTAAGCGCAGTATCTCTTCCTTTTGAGGTTATTTTGTCTTGGCTCATGGATATAATTTTATTGAATTTAATCTTGAACATGAGCTCTTGTTTGGTGTTGTCATTGTGTTAAATGAAAGCTGATGATTTGCAAAGATTGGTGCATTTAAAACAACACGTATTCATGGAATGCACAAAATTTAATTTTAGAAACTGCAGCGGGGGTGCAAGATTGATGGAATGAGAATTATACATTTCCCTCATAAATCCACGCTAATTACAGCAATATGAATCCGTGTTTCTCAACATCTTTTGCGTACTAATTATAACCCCCTCCATCCACCCCCACCTGTCTTCCTCCTGTTGAATAACAGGATTTCTTCTTTCAAAACAGATTCTGCACAGCAGCACCGAACGCACATCGGGCAACACACGCCTGCTCAGGGACAGATGTTAATGTGGATACGGAGAGGAGGATGAGCCACCAGGGAAAAGGCGAGTGATTGTTGGTGCTGTAAGCTTCAATAAGCAACCAGATCTGATCATTAGTATGGTACAAGATTGTGGGTGAACCACGTTGAATATTAACGTTGCATTATGTATAAATTACATTGCATGCAAAACATAACTTGCATGAAATTTGTCAAAGAACCTAAAAAGGTCATCAATGTGGTTTTTCTAATCTGAACACTGACCCTGGGTATATATTTTTGTTAATTTTAGCTCTTCGATCTTACACGAGCCTTGACATTGCGAACAAAAATATTTTTTGCCGATTGTATTATATTTAAAGTCTGTGGTTAATACGTGATGGACGGAGAAGCTTATCCATCACCCAGAGATACTGGAGGAAAAATGAGTCTGTGGAGTCAAACATGAAATTGTATGAGTGTTCTAAATGACCATAGTTTGTTCACAATGTAAAGTAGCAATCTTCACTGAACAGTACGTTTGTCAATTTAAAATGCTTGAATTTTGATGCATGCAACTAATATACGAGAATTTATTTTGAAGTCATCTTTCCACTCTCTTTGGAAGTTCGTGTCTTTCAAAGCAGAAACCATTTTCTTGTTTTGTATGAATATTTTCAGTGGTGAAACAAGCAGAAAGTGGCAACACCACAAGGACACGATTACTTCATCACCCCCTGAATACTTCAGAACATTAAAATGAAAAATCACTCATAGAGTGACACTTGGTGAAAAGGAATGGCACACGGTGGAGCGCAAACCTTCGCCAGGCTGAACAGTTTAAATTTTGTGTGCCATTGATAGATCGTATCTGAATCTGGACCTTAACCAAAATCGAATCAGCTTGTTATTGTCACCTAACCAACTCTTCCACCTCATTTTGTCACAAGTCGTCCACAACTTTTAGAGATATCATGCTGTACATCGTTTATCACCCCATCTCTCAATGGTGAAGCATCACTTAAAAATTAAATAATTATCGGATCTTCACCAAAATTGAATTGATTCGCCCTTGTCACAACCCAACCTGTCCACCAAGTTTCATCCGAATCCATCCGTAATCTTTTGAGATATTGTGCTTTGTATCATTTTTGGCCATATCTCTCGATGGTGAAGAATCACTTAAAAATTCTCAGATCCGGATCCGGATTCGGATCTTCACCAAAATTAAGCGTTGCTGTCCTTGGATGGTCAACTATATACAAAAAATAAATTCAGAACGATTGCTCGAAAACTGTGGCCAAAAATCGTGTGACAAACGAGAAAAACAAGCGGTAGGCGGCCATGGGTCGCCGAGTACCGATGACCTTTGACCCTGATCTGAGTTAATCTAGTACTAAGTACTTACGAAAATGCAATCGAATCGGTTAACCCGTGTATGAGCAAGGGGGCTTTGAATGGTCATTTTGCCCAAACAATGCACTTATTGACCTTTGACCCCTGACTTAGCCAAGATAGGTCAATATGTCCTGAAGCAAAGTTGTAGTACCCATTGAGTACTCTGTACCTATGAACTTTCATTCGTATCGGTAAACCTGTGTAGGAGCAAGGGGGATTTGAATGGTCATTTTGCCCGAAAAATGCACTCATTGACCTTTGCCCCTGACCTAGCCGAGATAGCTCAATATGTCCTGAAGCAAAGTTGTAGTACTCATTGAGTACTATGTACCTATGAACTTTCATTCGTATCGGTTAATCGTGTAGGAGCAAGGGTGCCTTGAATGGTAATTCACCGAAAATTGCACTTATTGACCTTTGACCCCTGACCTACTCGAGATAGGTCATTATGCAAATAAGCAAAGTTGTAGTACTCATTACGGTCTATAAGCATGTAAAGATTCATTCGATTCGGTTCAACCATCTTGGAGCTAGTGTACTTTGAATTTTCAGCGGGAATGCTCAATGCCCCTCGGACACCCAAGTTAGAGGGTTACCATTTGGAAACTATAAGATATAGAAAAAAATCGATGTCATACAGCGGATAGAGAATCACCTTAAGATTATGCATACCAAATCTCATCGAGTTCCATCTCCTGATAACTACTCGGTATCAATTTGAAAGAAAAGTACCGAAAATGCGGTTTGATATCGGAAATCCCCAAAGTTCGAGGGGGTGCTGTGGGTGAACAAAGATATAAATCGAAAATCCGGCTCGATCGTTTGTGCACAATGTATTCCAGACGATTAGTGTGAATTTTCCTGACCATAACCCTAGGAGTAGTAGCATTTGGCGCGAAGGCACCTCCAGCTCTCGCATATTATCGATTTTTGCCCTTTGACCCTGACCTAAGCAATATCGGTCAATATGTCCTGAGGCATAAGTTGTTGTACTCATTGCGTGCTATGAACCTGCAAAATTGTGTGCTATGAACCTCATTCGGATCAATGCACTCACCTGGTCGCTCGGGGGCCGCCAATTTTCGGGCATACCCATTTGTAGGGGGCGCTGCGGGTAAACTATTCCATATATCACAAAAACCGGAATATATTTGGTAGAGCATCACCTGCAGATGATGCATGCCAAATTTCATAAGCCTACGTGGGATAATGGCTTTCGGAATTGATTTCGCGTGAACGTACCGATTTTGAAGGTTTTTGGCTGTTGCTAGGGAACCAAAGCGTCCCTAGCAACCATCACAATTTCGAAAGCACTAGGTCATAAGATGTACCTACCACCGAGTTTGTCAAAATCGGCCCACGTTTACTACCAATTATGCTGATGACAAACGACAAACTCCAAAACAAACAGACAGAATTACTGACAATAAGGGTCACCTATTTTGGCGACCCAACAGACAGACAAACCCTACAGACCAATATAATTGGCGAAAAAAAATTTTTTGCCAAGTAATAATATGGGGCAAGATATCTTTTTCCTCTTTTGTCATTTTGTTCAGGAAACTGAACATTTCTCATTTGAACGTAGCCTCTAACCTTTACAGCGAGTTCTCTGGTGTGGACGTTCAGGATACTGAAGATACTGTACAGGTTGTTCCAAAAGACCAGGACAACTTTGGTTGTTAATATATTTAGAACCACAAATGATACAATGATACCCTTTGGTATATATGATCCAGAATCTCATAAAGTTTTGTGCGCATCATGAATACACTTCAACGCATGCTCCATTTGTCACGTGTAGGACATCAAGGCGGTGCACAAGTTCTTGCCATTTTCAGCTCAGCATGTTTGTGTCCACCAGTGCACATGCAGCTGTGATCTGAGAACGAGGATCCTGCAGGTTTGCCACCTTGGTGTTGCAGACAACATCTTTGACAAACCACCACAGGAAAAAAAAATCAAGGGGTTTATGTGTGGTGATCGTGGGGACCAGGCGGTTGGTTAGAAGATATGAGATGGAGGTTTCGGCCAATCCAGCGACCTGGAAATGTTTCATTCAGTACGGCTTGAATGACTAAAGCCCAATGAGTGGCAGCACCGTCCTGTCGAAAAATGATATCAGGGTGCAGGTCTTCAATCTGTGGGAAGGCGAATCCTTCCAACATGTTCGTGCAAATTGTTGAGGTCACTATCGTCCGCAAAGAAAAACGGACCCGCCAAGCATTCATGGAGAAAGCCACACCACACATTGACTGTCACGTATGTGTTCAATAACCACGTGGGGGTTTTCAGAGCCTCAGATCCTCAGTTCCTCACATTGTGCAGGTTGACCTTCCCCGGTACATAAAAAGAAGCTTCGTCTGTGAACATGACGTTTTACAGGTAATCTTTGTCATCCTCTATGCGACTGAGCATTTCCAAAGCAAAAGCCTTGCGTTTGAGTCCGTCATTTGGTTTGAGTTCCTGCAGAATCTGCACCTTATAGGCATAAAGCTTCAATCTTTTATGCAAAATCCTGTGTACAGTGGTGGTTGGTCGTTCCAGTTCTCTGGATGCGTGTCAAATTGATTTTCTGGCACTTTGTTGAATTGATTCATACACTTGTTCAACGTCTGCTGCACTTGCTTGGTCGACCCGTACTTTTATGTTTCTGACAACTTCCAGTCTCCTTAAACCTGTTGTACCACTCTCTGATACTAGTCCACGATAGCAGATTCCTTCCATACCTTGTACGGAAATTACGCAGAACTTGCTTGTCAGATCTCATCTCGATGAATAATTTGACGCGCTGAGCTTTCGCCTGTGGAGTCGCCATTTTCTTTTACAATAAACCACCAGACCTGAAAATAAGAAAACTTTATGAGTTTCTGTGTCATATAAAAAACAGTGTATCATTATAACATTTGTCGTACTAAGTATATTAACAATCAAAGCTGGCCAGATCTTTTTGGTACACCCTGTATAATCAGGACAGGGAGGAGACTGGATGAATTTTTGGAAAAGTCACATTTGTTTTGGGCTTCATGAAGTGATCTGCGGTTGCCTTTGGCCAGATGTTCCTTCCAGAGAGAGAGAAGGCAAGTTGTTTCAGGGCAACTGCTTTACCACAGGTTTCAGTGTACCATGGGCAGGAAGAAGGTTAGGGCAATGATGCAATAAGTCAGACTGTTAATGGTGCAATGATGGGTATGATAACTGAAGACGAGATGGGATGAATTGTGGCATATAACAAAGAATGATGAAAGATATTAAATGACGTGTTTTTTATTGGCCTCGCACGCGTATGGGTTCCAGAGGCATATTGTTTTCCGGTTGTCCGTCTTCCGTCCGTCCGTCCGTTCCATCCGTATTTTCGTTTACGCGATAACTCAAGAAATGCAATGAGAATTTATCAAACTTGGTAAAAGGTAAGTTAGACAGGACAATTAACTGATTCAGATTTGTGGCCAGATATGATAAAGGTCAAGGGTCAAAATATGTCCAATACTCAATTGCGCGAGAGCGGAGGCTCTCGCGCGCAGTTGAATACTTAGTTTAATCCTTTTTATCCTTGTCTCTGCCTTGCTGAATAACAGAGGAGGGGGGTGCAGTCAGGCAAGATTAAAATGATAAAAAAACAGCTCTTCCAAATTGAATATGACATGACACCGACATCATGTGCAAGGCTTTCATCGCAGCTTTTTGGAGTACTGCTCTCCCCTCTGGGTGGAGCTCTGCTCAAAACTGGTACAATGTAATGCCATGGTAACCAAGACCTTCAACATCATTGGAATCACCATATGAAGACGACTTCGGCCTATCACTGTCACATCACAGAAAGGTCAGTGTGTCTCTGTCTTTTACCACCTCCTTTCCTTTCTTGAACCCTCTGTATTTTTCATGCTTTATCTCCCCCCCCCCCCCCATCCATGTTTCTGCAAGGTACAGGCTGTCCTCATTAACCCCTTCTGGTTGAAACTCCCAAAATCCCGAACCACTGCTCACACGACGTTCATTTGCTCCTCTTTTTTCTCCTGCCTGTGGAATAAACTTTCACATTCTTTTATCTCTGTCCTCCCTAGATCTTGAGGACAATTGTTCACCATCCCCCCCCCCAACCAATCCAAAACCATGATCTTTACTACACCTATTGACCCTCCCCCCCCCTCCCCTCCAAGCCAACCTCCAATCGCCAGTTTTTAGTTCTCTATTTTGCTTCTGCAGCCGCCTTGTCCATTCCTATGCTTCCTCCCTACCCTCAGTCCTCCCCACACCATTGGTTGTCGAAAGTCTCTCTCTCTCTCTCTCTCTCTCTCTCTCTCTCTCTCTCTCTCTCTCTCTCTCTCTCTCTCTCTCTTGTCCCCTCCCCCTTTCTACTGTTCCTTTGTCTGTTGCATCCTGATCTGTTCAGTGTTTCTTATCTTACACGAGCTTGAACTTTGTTTCCGAAAAAAAATAATTCAATAACCAATTAAACTCCAAACTGGGATGGCTTCTGCAGGGTTACTCACACAGGTAAAGACAAACATTTAAGATTAGATGGTCACATATCAATGAAAGCAGAACCTCCTATCAGTTTCACCATTACTTGGGCTCATCAGGACACCATAATTTGGGCTGATTGTTATTCTATAAAGTGCTGTTATTATATAAATAAATTTGGGCTCACAGCTTATTGTTATAAATATCTTATACTAATAAATGTCAATGTGTGTGCGTCTCCTCCATAACTCCAAAACCATAAAACAAAGCAGCCTGAAACTTTGCCTGCATACTAAGAAAACCCCAAGGAAGTGCAAGAGTGAAAATTGGGTGTTTGGGTTAATTAAAACACCCCTTTTGAAGATAATTAACGGCCTTAATTAATCTATTTCCTTCATCAGGCGATTCTCGGCCACCTCGCTTTCTGGGGTCTTAAGGCGTTTCCTGGGTAACCTCGCTGGGGTCTGAAGCCGCTATGCTTTTGGGCCTGCTCAACCATGCCTTGACTTGGAACAGGCTGCAACGATTTATTAACGAGAAAGTTTTTTTCTTCACTTTCCTCACTCACATTATCGAATGCCTGTTCATCATAACTATGAATTGTTGTGTACATCGCTTTTGTAAGTGCTGTAGTTTCCAAATTAGGAGCTTGGAGTGATTTCATGCATTAAATGATACGATTTTCCACGATCTACTCTCACGGACAAATTCAAGTATAGCATCCAAATGTTATTTCAGTTTTTAGGATTGGATATCGTCCGGATTAAATAAGTGTCAAAATCTGTTGTGAAATCTGATAAATTTAAAGAAATAACGAGTCTTATAACTCAGCAGATATACCTATATACTTTAAGCAAGCAAGGTTATGTTCCCTCATTCTCCGTAGATACACAAGAAAATGTGAAATTTCCATTGCATTAATTTACATTTTTCTACTGTTTGGAGAATTATATTGAGTGAACAAAAAATTGAGGAACGTAACAAAATTAACCAGCTTCATTGAGCGATATGATTTAATGCATTCACTGTGAGACCTGACACACCCTGTCCCCCAGAGGGACTGCCTATCCACAGCGTCCGCCAGATCTGTGTATATTTTCGGAGGTTTGGCGAGGTTCTCTGCAGGGAATCAAAGAAAATCTGGTGAAAAACAGACGTTTCAAAAATAAGTTATAACGTTTGCACAGACCCCAAACCGATGGAGTACGGGACATGTGCATTGTGCACAGATGAGCAAGCAAAACGGCGGATTATCTGCAATATTTATTTCACGGGCAATTGAACTTTGCAATGTCTCCGTGGTTGTTCTGCATTAAGCTGCAACTCTTTTGTGGATAAAGTCATTATTTGAACAAATTTTTCCACCTTGGATCCAGATAATATTTCTGTCTCATGTTATTTTTACATCTGGGTTTCTTTGGATTTATCGGGTGATCTCAAGTCTGAATGTGGTAGAGCATGGAACCCGCGTGCACTCTCAAAGGGATTTTAACACTTCTGGACAAATATTTTGCTGAGTCGGTAATGTTCCTCTTCATCAAAAACAAGCTCAAATGAGCTAAGATCCTCGTCCTCTTAATGATGACGTCATAAAAACGAATATGACGTCATTGTGATGTATCAGGTTTGCGATAAATTATCTGTGCTAATGCCCGGCTTGATTCCCGCAAACAAAATTCAAACAGCTTGCCTAGTTTCGCAGATAATGGTATAGGCGATTTCCATTAGCGGCGATATTATGACGTCAACTTTTTTTCTAGGAAGAATTTCCAAAATCGGAGATGGTTACTGCCTGCGCGTGGGCTTTCTGCATATACATGGCAAGTTTCACGAAGATCCGATGAAAACTCTGGGTTGTGAAACAAAAAATAGGAATGATGTTATAAAAATTGATATGACGTCATAGTGATGTATCATATGTGCGGTAATTCATCTCTGCTAATGCCCTGTTCGACTCCCACAAACAGAATTCAAAAAGCTTGCCTAGATTCGGAGATAATTTTTTAGGCGATTTCCATTAGCGGAGATATTTTGACGTCATAACTTTTTTTCTAGGAGGAATTTCCAAAATCGGAGATCGTTACTGTCTGCGCAGGGTATTTTTACATATATATGCCAAGTTTCAGGAAGTTTCGATGAAAACTGTAGGCTGTGAAACAAAAAAGTCCACAAGAAGAAGATGAAGAACAACAACGTGAGTAAGACTTAGAGATCCTCCACGAGGATCTAAAAAAAATGTATACCTCGATTTTGCAGCATATGTAAAGTGATATGGAACTTACACTGGCAAGATTGGGAAGAAGGCCCAATGAGTTGAGAGAAAAGGGAAGAATATGAGTTAGGCCAAGGCCTGTTGTCATGGTGGGCCTGGCAGGTGGGACAACAGCTGCTTGATGGGTGCTTGCTAGGAAACAAAAGGCAGAGGAGAATACAAAACAAGAATTGCGTTAGGAATTTCCACAATACAGTATTAGCACTCAATTGGATGGCAACATAAGTCTATCTGAAGACATTGAATCGCTGTTAAGACAGTCATCCTCCTTTATGTGAAATCAAAATAGCCATTAAATAACAAGAGGAAGAGCCACAGTGCTAACCGCCCTATATATGAACAACACGCCCCTCTCTCTATGACTGAGCAGAAGTGTTTGTAAATTTCTCAGAAAAAATTGGAGCAATGGAAAAATATTTCACTTTCCTGGACTTCAACAGCAGAGATAATGAAATACGCAATATCAATTGTATAGATTTAATGCTCTCAAACACATGTGCTTATGGCAACCCATAATATTAGCTCCACTATCTCTTTCTGCCATGAAATGTTGATAGCATATACAGTTATACACTTTAGTTCATTAAACTGTATTTGAAATTCAGTGATGGAGATGAAGCAAGGAACATTTGGATCACTCACACGCATCAAGACATTTTTCCTCAACGAAAGAAAGGACAGTTATGAAGGATAGGACTGCACTGAAATGAAAGAGCTTGTAGGCAATATAAAGCTGATAGAACTGAGAGATGCAAGTTGATAAGTATGATTGTCCAATGGAAAAGAAGGTGCTGCTGAAGAAGTGTTTTGTGAAACAGTGCACCGAGTGGTTTTCCATTGTCCTCTCAGGAGAAGTTTAGGGAAATAATTTGAATAGCATGGTAGCCTACCTTTATCAAAAGGTTGCATTTAATATTAACTATCCAAGGCATTGAGACATGCAGACAGAACAGCAGGCTTAAAAGCCCATTCAGGATGATAGCAAACTTAACCAGAATGTCACTCGGTGGAGCACATACCTCCCTCTGCCAGCCTGAACAGTTTATGTTTTGTATTCACTGATAGGCTGGATCTGCATCCGAACATTAATCAAAATCTAATCGGCTTGGCGTTGGCTTAAGATCCTGGGGTCTTGAGTTCAAGCCCCTGTCTGGGCATTGAATTAACACCAGGTAGGGTTGACTGCCTTTCATCCTTCTGAGGTTAAAAAGGAGAATTTTTGATGCTGGTAAAGGGGAATTGCATCAGTGGCACAATCACACCCCCAGAAAATAATGCAGCCAATGAGCTATAGGCTGCATATGAATAAATAAATAAATAAATAAATAAATGTATAAATAATGTGGCATGATAATTTCTAATCTTCATCAGTTGAAGAACGATTAAGGATATCCTAAGACAATTGCCCTGCCCACAATGGTCATGAGAATGGATGAGGGTGGATTACCAAAAAGGGTCAGATAAATGAACATCAAGTTCCTCCATGAAAGGGAAAACCTTGTGAGTCAGTGGCAATCCATGTATTTAAAAACTTTCTCAGATATAAATGGAAGTCAGGTGAAAGTATTTCAGGCTATGAATCATATGAAACTATTTGAAAAGTTTTAGGTCCAGGTACATCTCTTAATGAGCAGAACTTGATGTAAATTTTTTCTTATTTGTAACAGGAATTCTTTAAAGAATGGCACTTTTTAAACAATGAAAGGATTTCCAATTGTTTGATTGTGTGCTCTTCTTCTTTTGTATGCAGCACATGGCTGTGAGTAGCATCATTGGCTGAGGAAGTGACTTTGCCACTAATGCAATAAGCCCCTGTAGGTTAGAGCAGGCAGATGTAAAATAATGTTTTTTTCAGGGTGCCAGCAATAGCTCGAATACATTTCACAAAGGAGACTACATGGGATCTTTAACATCCCGAAGCTAATGCCAACAAACGGGACCAGCAGTTTAACATCCAGCTGAGAGACTGCATACACATTGATGCCTTTCCTGGCCTGCAAGATTGACAGTTTATAACTGTGCCGAGATTCTAACCCAGGCTAGATAGCTCAGAGCTGAGTGTGTGTACCTTTAGCCCATCCCGCCAGCAATTGTATGGTCATTTGCAAAGACTATCATTGTCTTGTCCTGATGTGACAAAGCCCCTCAAGTTGTCTTGCCTTGACATCTTTAAAATCAAAAATATGCAGATATTCATGGACAAGAAAACAAAATACCCGACCATCTCTTGATGCTGCCAACTCTTTTTACCCAGTGAGCACGGGAAGCGAAAAGCAGACATTCACAAATAGAATATGCTACTTGTGAATGTCTACAGCTGTAGAGGAACCTGGGTAGGTTTTGAAATAGCAAAGGGTTTATGTAATATGTAGCTTTTCTTTGTTGCTTTATGCATCTTTATTTGGCTAGAAGAGCATGGGGGTGAATTTGTTTGAAAATCCTAACCACCTGGGGTAATTGATTAGGCAAGAGGTGATTGTTTATTCCCTCCAATTACGGGTGAGAGATGTGATGGTCATGTTATTTATATGTTAACTGCTATTGGCATTCCACTTGGTACATGCTTGGGAGGCTCGGTGGTGTGCTTTGCTGTCTACGCTGTCGCGCTGATGACTCGCCAACAAGTGATGAAACCAGTTCAGTAGCTGGGGGGGGGGGGGGGGGCGTGCAGCATTGAGATTCTCATGAATGGGCTACTTGTGAATGTCTGCAGCTGAAGAGGAACCCAAGTAGGGTTTGAAACAGCAAAGGGCCCACCTTATGTAGCTTTTCTTGATTGCTTTATGCAGCTTATTTGGCTGGAAAGAGCGGGGATATATACCGTATATTGTTAAGGCTGTGGAAATTCACAGAACATCATAAAAGTTCCTTAGTTCAGTTAGATCGATAAGCTGTGTTCAGTTAGATTTCCCCACCGTTGTTTAATGGGAATTATTAGTGTCACCGGGCTGTGACCCTTTGAGGTAGGTTTTCTTTCTGTATCGTTATTTTGAACCGACAATATCTCGCGCCACCATTACAAAACCACAACCAACTACGCCACAATGCCAACCATGCTACAATCGCCACAACAACACCACCACCATTTAATCATCTTCGCCACTACGCAGCCTGCAAACGCCATCCTCCACAGACCACGTACGACCCTTTCCACGTCGAAAGCCGTCCGAGGGCGCCAAGTAAAGGACCAAGGAAGGAACTGCGATGACGCGCGGTTTCTCCGCCTTTTTTCTCTCCGAGGCTGGTGTGACGAGAAGGGCGAGGCGGCTCGCTCGTGATTGGTGGATACGAGGAGTGAGGCGGTCGGAGTTGAGAAACGCCCCTTTCGAGAAGCTTCTCGAAGGGAGGCGGAGCCGAAAACGGGGAGGGCGAAGGGCGGAGCTCCAGGCTATATAAGGCGGACAGCCGCGAGCCTTGGTATCCTCCTCTTCGTTGGCGCTCTTCTCCTGGTCTGGTCTCCTCTCTTCTTTTGCCGCCTTCTCCTGGTCTCGTCTCCTCTCTTGTTTTGCGCCTTTTCTCTTGGTCTCTTGGTCTCTGGGTCTGTGGAGCGACCCGTACACCCAGAGGCGTTGTTCAGTGGAGAGTCCGGGCGACGTACCGGAGACGTGGACGGAGGCAAGCTCTGCCGGCTCTGTGGGCGTGAACCTGCGCGTCCGTGGGGGAGAGTGCCAGAGAGAGCTCGCCGACCATCGAGGCACCTCGAGGGTGCAGGTAACTGCTACGGTCTCGCGGGACCCGTTCGGTCTCCCAGGTCCCGTGCCATAAAGACCCAAGTGGTCCAGCCTGACCCCCTTGGCTGTGAGGGGTCTTTTCTTGTGTTTCTTTTGAGTTTTTGAATGCATGCTGTGGCGCCGTGTCCTAAGTCGACCTGTATAAGTGACTGTGCATGTACATTCTCATTGTAGTCGGTTGTATGCTTTCTATTTGTTTTTGTACATACGTGCATGACTGCCTTGCTTCTAAATACGTGTGTGTTATAATAAATGTGCTTGGTGAAATGTATCCCGTTCGTTGCATCCTCATTCCCCCCATTGGAATGCCATCTTGCATCGTGGAATAATTAGTTGGGTTTTAAACACCCGGTAAAGAGAATCGGATCCGTCGAGGTCGGCGATAATACCCGCTCGGTTATCGCTGTAGAACGGAACGGACCGCTTAAGCGGTTCGTGTCCCAAGCCGACCTGCGGCGAGGTACGGCCCCTCGGTAGGTTACCGCACGAGTACTTAGGTATTTTCGATATTCGGCGAGGACCCTATTTCGCGCGGGTAGAATGCGGACTGGGCTGTGGTGAGGTTAAACCCCACACCCGTGACTGGTTTCTTGGCGATAGTTCCAGGAGGGTCACGACTGAATTGTCTGTCCGGTGGGCGACGCGGCTGCTATTGGAGAAACGCGGCCGATCGCACGCCGGCGGGCGCAAATTCGTAAACATATGTATATGCAGTACCAGTCAAAAGTTTGGAAACACCGACTCATTCAAGGGTTTTCTTTATTTTTTTATGATTTTCTGCATTGTAAAATAAGAGTGAAAACTCAAAACTATGAAATAACACATGTGGAATTATGTCGTAACCAAAAAAGTGTGAAATCAAAGTATATTCTGTATTTTATATTCTTCAAAGTAGCCACCCTTTGCCTTGATGACAGCTTTGCACACTCTTGGCATTCTCTCAACCAGCTTCATGAGGTAGTCACCTAGAATGCTTTTCAACAGTTTTGAAGGAGTTCCCACATATGCTGAGCACTTGTTGGTTACCTTTCCTTCAACGTTATGGTCCAACTCATCCCAAACAATCTCAATTGTGTTTCGGTCAGGTGATTGTGGAGGCCAGGTCATCTGATGCAACACTCCATCACTCTCCTTCTTGGTGAAATAGCCTTTACACGGCCTGGAGGTGTGTTTTTGGTCATTGTCCTGTTGAAAAACAAATGATGGTCCCACTAAGCGCATTTCATTTGGCGGATGGGATGGCGTATCGCTGCAAAATGCTATAGTAGCCATGCTGGTTAAGTGTGCCTTGAATTCTAAA
>CM068956.1:20452865-20464619 GCA_035128595.1 Eptatretus atami | reverse complement strand
ACAGATTTCCACCAGTCTAATGTCCATTGCTCGTGTTTCTTGGCCCAAGCAAGTCTCTTCTTCTGATTGCTCTCCTTCAGTGGTGGTTTCTTTGCAGCAATTCGACCATGAAGGCCTGATTCACGTAGTCTCCTCTGAACAGTTGTTGTTGAGATGTGTCTGCTACTTGAACTCTGTGAAGCATTTACTTGGGCTGCAATCTGAGGTGCAGTTAGTTGGCGATTTCTGAGGCTGGTAACTCTAATAAACTTATCCTCTGCATGAGAGGTAACTCTGGGTCTTCCTTTCCTATGGCGGTCCTCATGAGAGCCAGTTTCATCATCGCGCTTGATGATTTTTGCGACCGCACTTTAAGAAACTTTCAAAGTTCTTGAAATTTTCTGGATTGACTGACCTTCATGTCTTAAAGTAAAGATGGACTGTCATTTCCCTTTTCTTCATTGAGTTGTTCTTGCCATAATATGGACGACTACAGCACAGACAAAATAATGGTCTTTTACTAAATTGTGCTCGTTACTGCAAACCAACCCCACCTTGTCACTACACAACTGATTGGCTCAAACGCATTAAGAAGGAAAGAAATTCCACAAATTAACTTTTAACAATGCACACCTGTTAATGGAAAAGCATTCCATGTGACGACCTCATGAAGCTGGTTGAGAGAATGCAAAGGGTGTGCAAAGCTGTTATCAAGGCAAAGGGTGGCTACTTTGAAAATCTAAAATCTAAAATATACTTTGATTTGTTTAACACTTTTTTGGTTACTATATAATTCCATATGTGTTATTTCATGGTTTTAATGTCTTCATGATTATTCTACAATGTAGAAAATAGTAAAAATAAAGGAAAACCCTTGAATGAGTAGGTGTGTCCAAACTTTTGACTGGTACTGTTAGTTATATATAACATCAAATGTGTGGAGCATGATGAACCGCTCCCACGCGTCTCAAACGGAAGCATGCATGGGACCCACTTCCATTCTAGATCGCTCCATATTTTGGCCTACATCTCCACCGATGGTACTTGCCTTCTGTTTTTTTTTTTTTTTGGTTTGCATTTGTGGGAACAATTGTCTGCGGTGTAGACAGCTTTCTTTCTTTGAAGATAATGCGGTTTCACCATGCGAGAGATATTTACGGCTGATGCTCACCATTACAAGCAGGGTGTTTATAGCATATTATACGCTATATTACGCTATATATATATACATATATATATATATATATCACGTGTATGTGTATTATATATACAGTATATATATATATTACATGTATATATATACATTATACAGTTATATATATATAACATATATACAGTATATATATATATAATGTATATATAACATGTATATATATATATATATACAGTATACACATATATAGGTATAATCATACATGTATGTATGCATGTATGTCTGTTGCTATGTATGTACCAAAATACAGCCAAACAGTACACGATAGCACAAAAAAATTTCGGACCACCTTACTCACCATTTCCTGCCGGTGTGCAGTATCAAGTTTCATTAAAATCGGTCAATGAAAAAAATTATTAAAAATCAATTCCGATTCAGTCAGTACTCTTTGGGAGAATTTAATCGATGCACAACAACTCAGCGAGTATAGTTCGCTGGAATATCTTTTTTCTTTTGTTTTTTTTTTGGAATCTATTTTTTTATCAACCGCTGTCAAAACGCGCGAACCCAACGGGTTCACGTGTCGTCTAGTATATATATATATATATATTTATATATTATATATATATATATATATATTATATATATATATATATATATATATATATATATACCTAAATATACATGTGTATATAATATACATGTGTATGTGTATATATATGTATTATAATACCATGTGTGTATGCTATACATGTGTGTAAATATATATATAATATATATATACTATATATATAATTTATATATTTATATTTCTACATGTATACATGTATACATGTTTTATATATATATATACTATATGTTACGAATTTGCGCCGCCGGCGTAGCGATCGGCCACGTAACTCAAATGGCCGGCCGCTTCGCCACCGAACGGACAATTCAGTCGTGACCCTCTGGGACTACCGCAAAACCAGTCACGGGTGGCGCTTAACCCCCACCACCCAGTCCGCAGTCACCGCGCGAGATAGGGTAATCGCCGAAAGTCGTATACCTTGGTACTCGACGGGTAAATCTGCCGAGGGATGGACCAGGCCACAGGCCAGACTCCGGACACGAACCGTTAAGCGGTTCGTTCCGTATTACAGGATAACCGAGCGGAGTTATCGTCGGCCTTGACGGTTCCGTTAATTACCGGGTGCTTTAAACCCACTACTAATCCCTTACGTGATGGCAAGATGGAGATTCAATTAAAGGAAAGAAGAAGCGACACGGGGAACAATTGGACAGCAAGCACTTTTATTGCACACACACAAGCAGTAATTATAGTCAAGCAGGAATCACAATAAAAGCAATACACGTATTTACAATCCGTAAAGAAACCAAGCAAGGAACGATGCGCAGAGCTACAACCGAATATGACTTACACGGGACTTACCCAGTTCTACTTTACAGACTGGCGCCACAACACACATACACCAAAAGCGAAGAAAAGAAAAGTAGTGCTTCCCTGCGCGGTCAGAGTCCTCCTCGCGACCTCAGCTAGTCCTCCGGCGTGGTCGGTGAGCTGTGCTTCGCGCCGGAGGTGTTGGCCGCTCGACGCCGGACGGGTTTTCGGCGCTGTCTCAGCGCGGATAAAGGGGGGGGGGGGAAACCGTTGATGCTCGGGGTCGGGAGAGGGGAATGGCAGACGCTCGTCCCGCCAGCGGGGTCTCGGGACCGCACGACAGAAGACCTTGGCACTGAGAGAAGACCAGACTAGACCACCAGCGAGACAGAGCCAAGACGAACGACGAGACCAGCTCCATGACGAAGAGAGCCGACCACCCCGTGTGCGCGGCCTTTATAGACGACGGGAGGGCGTGTATGCAATTCCGGATCAAAATGCATTTGGAGGCGGGCCACGCCACCCCTTGGTCAGATTGGTCGGGCAAAAGGGGGCGTGAGCTCTTTTGATCCGCATTTCTGCCCAAATGGAATTCACATACAAGCGCTTGGAGCGGAGCCAAGCGCCCACGCTCGCATTGCGGAGGAAAAGGGGGCGTGATGCTCCCCGATCCGTTTTCTCCTCGGAAAGGCCGCATTCACGCTCGCGGCTCGACGCTTTCGGCACCAATCGCCGAACGGGCCCTAGACAGCCCAACGTTCAGTGTTCACAGGTGTGCGGTTGCTGGTTGTGAAAGGGAACGGCGAAGGTGGTGGGAGGTTTTGCCGTGGTGTTGGGCGTTGTTGGGCGTCGTTTAGAGATGGCGGGTGAGCGATGCTTGCGGGGTTGGGTTGTGGAGGTGAGGCTAGTGGCGGTTTGGTGAGTTTGTTTCGGCGGGCGTTGTTGATGGTGGCGATTTGGTTGTTTGGGGTGGTGTTTGGTCCTCAATAACGACAGCAAAAGAAAAACGGCTAACTGAAGAATCGCAGCCCGAATGGATCACATATATATCCCTCTATAAAACGGGTTTGGGCTACTACACATGAACTTACCGAACTATATCTACCTGGGACCCTTTTGGTGTGAATGCGAATTTCCACAGCCGTAACACTACCCCTTTTTTACAGACTCGTCCCGAGTCGTCAAATTTTCGTGTGATCATGTGTAGTTTCCCCTACATACGTTTTACTTCGGATCCCTGAGTGCGACATTCGTTGGTATTCTCATCGTGTCCACCAAAATAATAACTGAGGGCTGAGTAACTAACTAACAAACACACTCATCCGGACGACTTAAATAAATTGCCGGCGCTACAACATGCCGGGGGGCACTCATATTACAATACATTTAACCTTATAATTTACACAAACCATGGCCCAGGATCAATGGACTCTGCAGGAGAAAAAGTCAAAGAGAACCGTGCACGGGCGCCACTGCAGGCTGTTGCAGCTGCCAACAGGACAGTTCCTGCATTGCAAACTGTCACGACGATCCGGCGCACATGGAATGAACAGGGGGGGGCAAACAAAATACAGAACGGGGGCTGGTGATGGGCAGTGGCATGGATGGCAAAGTGACACAAGCAAGGCAGAACAGCCGCTGCAGGAAACAGCGCAGAAGCGTGCGCAAACACAGCCGGCAGACGAATCGCCGCCACAGGCCTTGAAGCAACACAGCGCGACGATCCGCGGACAGCTCGCAGCAAAACACAGCGCGAGAAGTTGGCCGCTCTCGCCGTGCAGTGCAGGTTGGTGGAGGAGTGCGGTGGTGCTGGCCACTCAGAAGGCGGGCTCGGACCTACCTACCTGTCTCCCTCCACCTATCGCCTTTGCCTGTCTATAACCTACCCACTCCTTAATTTGTAAAAACAATTTAGCCCCAACTATTTTTTTTGTTGTTTTATTTCTTTTTCTTCCCACTAAAATCGTCCCCTACCCCTTAACTGTCCTTGTTCGGCTAACCTATCGTCTCTAGCCTACTCCACCCCTACGTTCCTTCCCGAGGGGATGAGGGGAGGCTAGCGTCCTGGTCGAGCCCAACCAAGCCTCAGGATGGCCTCCCGAGTTCAGCGATCTTTACCAAAGTGGGTCCAGCGGCCCACAGAAAGCGAAGGGATGGATGGTGCGGAGGGTACACTTCCTATCTTCCCTACCATTAACTCTTAAACTACCGGGGCTTTCAACAAGCGCCTCTCGCTTAAACTATTGTTTTCTAAACCAGATTCCGGTCGCCTGTGTTGGTGTCTCAAATTCCGGGCCTCGCCCCCAATTTTTCCGCCGTGCTGCACGGTTTGTGGCTGGGACGCGTGGCTCCCTTGCGCGGCAACCCTCTGCCGATTCCCAAACATGGACCCCCGGGCACTACACTGCTCCGAGCCTACCAGCTCCCTAAACACCGGGAGTGCCTCCATGGCGAATCCCTGAAACGTCACGTGGAGGCTGGCGCCGGGCCCTTCCGGGTGCCCGTGCCCAGCACTGCCCACGCGGCTAAGGCGCCGGCCGCGCACAGCGGGCGCCCGTGCCCACTAGCATCCCGGCCCCCCATGGGCCCTTGGCTACTACGGCCGACTGGCCGGTGCCGGGGTACCCACTCAGCGATACTCACCTTCGCGCCACGCTCCCAGCCGTCAACAGGGCTCCTGCACCCCTCCAAGGTTTCGAGCCTACACTCCCACCAACAGCAAAACGACTCCATTTTGTCAATTTCTAACCCAGCTAACTCACTTCTAACTGACCCGGGGTCCTTGGGGGATTCACTCTCCCCCAATCACTCATCGCACCATGCATTCCCCATTCCTCCATCACACAGACCCTGGCCTCACTCACTCACAGTGTTCCACTTCACTCTTCACACATGCTGAATCCTGCATCCTCCTCCCCACACAAACTAACTCGTGCTCCCCGTCTCTCAAACTAAAGCATCCTTTTTAACACTCCGTAGCTAAGCTACGTCCCCTACACATCACGTCTGTCTCTGTCTCCAAATTCATAAATATTTCCCATCCTAAATCGCACTAAATCCCTCTAACTAATCCATTCCACGGACTCCATGAGGACTTACCCTGCCCATGAAGCGGTCTAACTAACACTAACCTTCCCTAACTAGTTTGTCCTGTGCCAGGCAAAGGGGTCTTCCACCCTTGCCTGGGAATCCTTTCACCGAATAAGCGAGGCTTGCTGTTTTTTGTTTTTTTTCCTCTTCGCGACATTAATCCCACCAGCGCGCGAAACTCGCAACATGCAGCCATTCCGGATGCTACACTAGCCGTCGGCAGCGGCCTTTGCGTGAGGGTGCCGTCGCTCTCTGTTACTGAGGGCACCATCCGGCAGGGATTTACCCCCTGCCGATTCAACCCTACACGCAGCCATGACGCCACTCTGCGTCATTAAAACAACAAGCCGCGTTTCGAGGGGTTCCCCACGCGAACCATGTCGCTCATGTGCCGTTGGCCGTTAGCTTAACACAAGCTTGCGTGGAGAACCCGTCCGTCCAAATCCGTAATCCTGCCTAACTTTGTCCGTCCACGGGATCGGCAAATCCACCGCTGGCGTTTCGGACCGGGTTTCACTCCCGCAAGCGCAGCACGTGGGGTGTGCTTTGCACGCACGAACGTCGCGCTCGTGCTGGGAGAAGCAGGGGTTCCCATTACAGCTACGGCCGCTACTCGGGCCCCTGTTCTCTGTCGCGCGTCTCGTCTCGCTTCATCCACGACACCTGCGTGTTACGAACTCACACACGCCGTTAAACTCACACGGGAGCAGCGGCTGCATGTTCCGCATGCCACCGTCATCTCCCTGCATACCGCTCTCTCACCACACGGTCCCCTTGCACGGACCTCTCTGACCACACCACCTTTCACTTGCCAGGGGATCTCACTCACACATGCGTGCTGGAAAGCACGCATCTCCGCCCACTCGCAAAACACACACACCTGCACAACCGGCACTGGGGATTCGTGTCCCCACAAGGGTTCCCGGGGCCTCTAATACCCCCAAGCTGCACGTGCACCTGTCCACAGCCCTCGCCCCTTCAACTCGCGAGAGCACGACCGGACCCACCTGGTCTTGACCAGCTTCAAGGGAGCATAGCGTCTCCCTCAGTTCCCGAAGGAGGCCATCCAGCTGCTCGCACGGGTCACAAAACGTCCGCCAGCTCGCCCCCATTATCCTCCACTAACTCCGTGTGTGTTGCTCGTTTTTAACCCCGTCTTTATCGTGCAGTCTCTCCTCTATTTTTTCTATCTCCCGCATCTCTATACATTTTATTTCATTGTCTCTTCGTGTCTATTAGTTTTCCTGGATCCTCGTCTCTGTTTCTCCTTCGTTTTATTTAATTCATTCTCGACTCGGTCTATCTCCCGTGTCTCTGGCAATACTTCTACTTCCTTCTTTGTCTTGTTGCTTCCCTCTTCTCCATTTTTATTTGTGTCCTTTATTAGGGTTGGTCCTAACTGTTCCTTCATCACGGCGAGTGTGTCGATCAAGTCCTGCACACCACCGACATTGCTCCTTGTGTGCTGTCACACATCCCACCTATTGCGTTGTTCTACTTCCTGGCCCCTTTTGAGTCGTTCCTCCTCTCGGAACTTCCTGAGTTCTTCGTTCTCCTCCGGAGTTTTTCAATCTCCGTGGACTCCAATTTGCTCCCCGTTTTAGTTGTTTCAATTTCAAACTCCATTGTTCTTGTTTTCTACCCACAGTTTCTCCTGCTCTTCATTTTCCAATCTCATCGTTTCTTTCAATGGCTCATTTCCTTCCCGTGCTTCATTCGCTGTTCTCTCTCTACTCTTCCTTGTTTCGCTCTCCTGTCCTTCCTTCTCCAGTTTCATGGTTTTGCTTCATTTGGTAATCTCCTTTTTGTGTTTCATTTGCTGGTCTCATTACTCTTGCCTTGTTTCCTCTCTGTCCTTCCTTCTCCAATTTCGTGGTTTTCTTCATTTGTTAATTTCCCTTTTGTGTTTCATTCGCTGTTCTTTTTCTATCTCCTCGCACTCCAGCCTCGCCTTTTCTTTCAATTGGTCAAACTCGGCTTCATGTTCCTTTTGTTTACTATTCCACAGTTTTTCCGTTCTTCCTTCTCCAATCTCGTTGTCTCCTTCAATCGCCTGATTTCTCCTTCCTGCTTCATTCCTTGTCCTTCACTTCTCCTCGTATTCTAACTATTTTTTCCTTTTGTCGTTCAGTTTCAAATTCATACTCTTTCAGTTTTTCTATTCCACTGTTCTTTCTTGTTCCCATTCTGCAATCTCGTTATTTCCTTCAATCTAATTTCCTTCTCCTGTCTCATTCGTTCTTCCTTCATTACTCTTTCTTGCATCTCATTCTGCAATCTCGTGGTTCCTTTCAATTGCGATTTCTTCTTTCTTGTCTCATTCGTTCTTCCATCATTACTCTTTCTTTGTTTTGGTGTTTCTGTAACTCGAAGCTTTCTTTCCATTCCTTTCTCATCTCCGCACACTCCGACTTTGCTTTGGCTTCTAATTGTTCATATGCTCATTGTGTCCTAACGTTTCATTCTCCGTTCTCTCCTTTCCCCTTTAACGTCTCAGTTGTTTGTATTTCCTCTCTTTGGTTTCGTGTTCCAGTATTCATGAACTTTTTTCCATTTTTCCTCACTCTCTTCATCCTTTTCTTGCACATTCATCCTTTCCTGCTCATCTCACCATACTCCAAGCTTGCTTCTTTTTTCAACTGTTTCCCTATCTTCCTGTTCTCTTTTACCTCTCTTTTCTAGTCTTCTTTGCTGTCCGAACGCCTTGTCTACCTCCGCTCTAGTTGCTTTATTTTCAAATCGTGTTCACATTTTTTCTCTTCCAACTTTTTTTCCATTCTTCTTCCATGTGCTTTCCATCCCTGGAGTTACTAATTCGCTCCTCATCCATTCTCTCGCTCATCCTCGCTCGTCCCTTGTTCCACTTATGGATCCTCAATTTATTTCCCCACTTTTCCCTCTATTCCTTGGCCTGTCTTGACTTTTCAATAGTTCTCTTCTTAATTGTTTTACTTCCAGATCGTGTTTCCGTTTTTCTTTTTCGACTCGGTCCTCCATTCTTCCTTCAATTCTTTCCAAAGCCCGCCGATATCCGCCGTAGGCGCGCTTGACCTCGCCTGCCATGACCACGTGGTTTGAAAGGTTGTGGGAGCTGGAGGCTCGCTCGTGTCGCGCCATTCGCGCGCGCCATAATTAGCCGCTCGCTCCGTGCTGCGCTGAGGTCGATCGCGCCGCCATTGTGGACTCAGTTTGCCGGTAAAGTCCCGTGCTAGAATATGGGGTTGAGCTTCCCCACGGATTGTAATTACAAGTACCGTCCTGGCCATGGATCCTACATTACTACACATACATTCTACCCCGCGGCACCGCTCGCTTTGAAACGCCATCTTATTTCACGTAACGGGAATTTATTTTAAAAAAAGCTCGTAATTTGGAGGGAACGGGGGGGGGGGGGGTCGCTTCACACACCCCTGGTCGTTTCCCCTGAATTTAGCTTGAGCACCGAGGTGGATTTGAATCCCGCTCCTGACAACCAATGTTGCGAATTTCGGCCGTCGGAACGTGCGATCGGCCACGTAATCAAATGGCGGCCGCTTCGCCACCGAAACGGACAATTCAGTCGTGACCCTCAGAGACTACCGCAGAAACAGTCAGGGTGGGGGTTTAAACCCACACACCACAGTCCCAGTACCCAGTGCGAGATAGGGTAAATCGCCGAAAGTCGATATACCTATGGTACTCGCACGGGTAATCTGCCGAGGGATGGACCACGCCACAGGCCGACTCCGGACATGAACCGCTTAAGCGGTTCGTTCGTATACAGGGATAACCGAGCGGAGTTATCGTCGGCCTTGACGGTTCGATATTACCGGGTGCTTTAATACCCACTACTAATCCCTTACGTATGCAAGATGGAGATTCAATTAAGGAAAAGATGAAGCGAAACGGGGGAACAATTGGACAAGCAAGCACTTTTTATTGCACACACACAAGCACGTTATAAGAAGTTAAAAAATAGAAAGCAAGGAATCAAATAAAACATCACGTATTTACAATCACCGTAAAGAACACAAGCAAGGAACGATGCAGAGCTACAACCGAATATGACTTACACGGGCACACTTACAGACTTCTACTTTACAAGACTGGCGCCACACACACACATACACCAAAAGCGAAAGAAAAGAAAAGTAGTGACTTCCCTGCGCGCGTCGAGTCCTCCTCCCCCGCGACCTCAGCTCCCAGCTCCTCCGGCGTGGTCGGTGAGCTCGTGCTTCGCGCCGGCACGTGTTGGCCGCTCGACGCCACGGACGGGGTTTCCGGCGCTATCTCAGCGCGGATAAAGGGGGGGGGGGAAACCGTTGATGCTCGGGGTCGGAGAGGGGAATGGCAGATGCTCCGTCCCGCCAGCGGGTCTCGGGACTGCACCGACAGAAGACCTTGGGCACGACAGAAGACCAGACCAGACGACCAGGCGAGACGAGCCAAGACGAACGACGAGACCAGCTCCAGGACGAAGAGAGTGAACCACCCCGTGTGCGCGCCTTTATAGACCGAGGGGGGGCGTGTATGCAAATTCCCGGATCAAAATGCATTTGGAGGCGGGGCCTCGCCACCCATTGGTCGGGAAAAAGGGGGCGTGAGCCTCTTTAGATCCGCATTTCTGCCCAAACGGAATTCACATACACGCGCTTGGAGGCGGGGCCAAGCCGACCACGCTCGCCCATACTGGACGAGAAAAGGGGGCGTGAAGCTCCCCCGATCCGTTTTCTCCCTCGGAAAGGCCGCCATGTCGGCTCGCAGCTCGACGCGTTCGGCACCAATCGCCGACGGGCCCTAGATAGCCCGACGTTCAGGTGTTCACAGGTGGTGCGGTTGCTGGTTGTGAAGGAGAAAGGCGAATGTGGTGGGAGGTTTGCCGTGGTGGTTGGGCCGTTGTTGGGCGTCGTTAGAGAATGGCGGGTGAGGCGATGCTTGCGGGTTGGGTTGTGGAGGTGAAGGTAGTGGCGGTTTGGGGTGGAGTTGTTCGGGGCGTTGTTGATGGTGGGATTTGGTTGTTGGGGTGGTGTTTGGTCCAAAATAACGACAGCAAAAGAAAAAACGGCTAACTGAAGAATCGCAGCCGAATGGATCACATATATTCCCTCTATACAACGGGTTTGGGCTAACTTCACATGAACTTACCGATATATCTCACCTGAGGACCTTTATGGTGTAATGCGAATTTCCACAGCCGTAACAATATATATATAGTACATGTGGTAGAGATATATATTATATATGTACACTATATATGTATATATATGTACACATTTATATATATATATATATATATATATATATATATATATATATATATATATATATATATATATATAGCCTGGTGTGGCGTAGTGGTTAGGGTAGCGGCTTGGGATCCAAAAGGTCCTGAGTTTCAAGCCCCGTTGGCCGCTAAAATTAATACACACCAGGAGGTGACTCAGCCTGTCGTCCTTCGAGGACGGCGAAATGAGTACCAGTGTACTGGACCCGGTGTATGCCCGTTGGAATAGGTGTACCATATCCCTGTGTCGTAAGAGGCGACCAGGGTTGCGTAGGAAGGGCATCCGGCGTAAAACCTGTGTGAAATCATTATGCGGACTCATAACGGATGATCCGCTGTTGGCAAACCTAACGGGAGCAGCCGAAAGAAGAAGAAGATATATATTATATATATATATATATATATATATATATATATATATTATGTATACATGTGTATACATAATATTTTGTATAATGTGTGTGTATACATATATATGTACATATAATATTATATATATATCTACTATAAATGGCAGTCCTTCTGTCTGTTTCTGTCTGTCTGTTTGTTTGTAACAATAAGCTCCTAGACCAGTGAACCGATCTTGATGAAACTTTACACACATATAGACCTAACATTCAGCTCCAGAGGCTGCTAAGTGGTTTTCCATAAAAATGAAATATATATTTATTTTTTTTTAAATAAAAAATTTCCCATTAAAAAAAATAAAAATGGCTTTCGAATAGTGCACCGGCGTATTAATCGTAACAAAAGGCTTCATGGTTAAAAACGCTAGGGATTTTTGAAATACAAAATGTTCGTATTCGTTGACTTTTTAACATACACATTCTCCTCCTGTTATTTGAATTCTTGAACTGCACGCGCACGGAAACAGCTAACTGGTGATAG
>CM068956.1:20430741-20451349 GCA_035128595.1 Eptatretus atami | reverse complement strand
GGAGGAGATACCAAACGCAAACTTTGTTTTATTCAGAATATGGAGTGTTCAGATCAATCGTTTCCACAAGATGAGAGGTGAGATCCCAAAACCAATTCATTATTTGTTGTTTTATACAGAATTAAATCACTAGACAACCAATAATTATTGTATTTTTTTTTCTAACAGGTTGTCCCCAATAAGAACATCGTTGATAACTGATCTGGAAAATGAGGCCTTTGAATATCACGAGGAATGGCAAAAATGAATGACTTCCTTAAAGACATTCAATTCAATGGTTAAAGAAGTATATTGATTTTAATACAAAAAGGAGAACAGAAGCAACAACAGATTTTGAGAAGGACTTTTATAAGTTAATGAATAATGCTGTATTGGAAAGACTATGGAAAATGTTGGGAATCGACAAAACATAAGACTTGCTACATCTTGGAAACGAGGCTTCAAAGTTAATTAATAGACCAAGTTTGAGCGAGCGGAGGTGTTTTCAGAGAACTTTTGTGCTATTCATTTGAAAAAAGAGAATATTGAAATGGATAAACCTATTTATAAAGAACATCATTCTTGACTTGTCAAAGTCGTTAATGTATGACTATTCTATAAATAATTTAAAATCAAAGTATAAAAATCTCGTCTCTAACGAGATTCTAAATCTAAAATCTAAATCTAAAATCTAAAACTAAATCTAAAACGTCTCTAAATCTAAAATCGTCTCAATAAGGTAGACGCTGATTGTTTCGGCCGTAATGACGTCACGGTTAATCCGAACGCCCATTGGTCGGCTCATCATCTTCACCTCGAGCTCCCATTGGCTGGAGCAGAGTTCGCTGATGATTCACGGTTGCAACCACATCTGAGAGAGGGGGGGAGGGGCCTTATTGGGGGGGGGGGGGAGGGGCCCCAGCGTCTACCTTATTGAGACCTGCGTATAAAGCACACACCTTCACTTCTTCTTCACTTGCTGCGGTTTTTACCCTGAAGAGTGCAGCACAAAAAGCTTCGGTCATATGTCGTGTTTATTTGTATCCATATATATACATATACATGTAATATAATCATATACATGTATAATATATATAATATATATAACATGTATATAATATTTTGTTATGGTTCTAGGAACCGTATGTATACAACAGACAGTTGTCCCGAGTTCGTTATGCCATTAGTATATGTGCAGATAGATCCTTCCTTGTGTGTAGTAGGAGACAAGGGGGGGTGCGTTGCGATGGCTTTTAGTTAGGTTAATAAATCATTTTCTCCCTTTTATTTTATTTCCCTTTTATTTAACCACGGTACCTTCATCTCACTTGCTACCCTCGTCTCGTCTCCTGAGCCCAAATCCCGACGGGTACTTTGGGCTGGACAAGCGCTTCCACGTCTACCACTCTTTCCGGAGTCTCGTTTTCTGAGGCAGAATCCCAAGGATGGTTACAGTAGCTGCGCCACCATTCACCTTCCTAAACCCAGACACGGCAGTGTGGGCGGCGCCTTTCCAGTGTCTGGCCGAAACCCCGCACAGAAAGGTGGACCACATGAAGGCCCGGTCCAATCGGGATGGACAATGATGTCGGCTTCGCCATGGCTCCACCCCCTATCTCCGTGATCTATAAAATACGAAGCAATCCTCAGAGTAGAGTGGTATGGGATGAAAAGGAGTTCGTTGGAGTGGGAGAAGGATTGGAAGGTTGCAGTTGTTATTGACGGGGTCATTGTGAAGGTGTTCCGCTGCTTGGCTCTGATCACGTCCCGCCTCGATGGCCGACTGCTGGTCCACGCACACCTAACCTCGACCGGGTCTCTTGCCTGGTCCTGTCGACTGCTCCATTTCTCGCCTTGGACTCCGTTCTCTCCACTCAAGCTCCTTGACGGATATGATCTCCACACGTGCGGCTGTGGACCGAACCGCACGACCTTTGTCAGGTGCCGCACACGGAGCACCCTTTCCCCGAAACGCTCAGGTACCAGAAACTGTGACCTCAACTCCCTCCTACCTGGCTGCAAAAGGTCCCTTTTCTTTCATTGAGTTAATTTTATCTGAGTGTGTGTCTGAGTGTGTGGCACCTGTCCGTTAGATAAGCCTGTTTAAGATCTTTATTGTTGGATTGTTGCTTGTATTAATTATTAATTAATCTCGCGTCAAGTCTGCATTGTGTCTGCTTTTATGAGTTGCTTGCATAATAGTCGCACCACATCTCTCTCATCTCCCACTGCGTAACACACCCAATAACCTTTTTCCTGTGCCACATGCTTTTCCCCGCTTTAGTGTAAATAAATCATTGTAGAAATGTTCCCAGCTCGTCTTTGTCTTTTCTCCATTGGTCCAGCATGGTTCGGATCTGAGTTTAGCAGGCTCTTTATTCCGCGATAATCCGTTCCTTCTAGCCGGTACGTCCTTGGCAGTTCCGCTCGGCTGCATCCGATCTGGAAAGGTAGTTGGTAGAGTTGGTAGTTGGTACTCTACCGTAGTCGGTAGAGTGATCCGGTTCGGGAAAGGCGTACTGAGGGCGTGGTTCCCTGGTAGTTGAAACCGCGTGGTTAATTAGGTAACTTGTTTCTACACAGGAGGACCCTATGCCACGCGTTGAGGTATTGGCGTCCACGGTCGGTTAAGTGACCCACGCGTCACGGAATTATCCGTGAGCGACGGTCTACAATTCCGGGGAGTCTGGTGGGAATCGACGTAGTTCCCCACCTCGTGGTCGTTCTCTCCGCCGGACCCCCGGCCCGCAACAATATATATATATATATAATATATAATATATATATATATATAATATATATATATACATAATATATATATAATATATACACCACACACACACATACATGTATATATACATGTATTATACATGTAATATATATATATATATAATATATATATTACATGTGTATATGTATATATATTATGTAATATACATATACATATATTCTTTCCACAAATGGTTAACTCTGAGGACTCGTTCAAAAAATTTCATCACCCTGTTTTCATGATTCCTACGATTAGCCTTATGTCACTTTGACCATCATGTCTGTACCTTAACCAAACACATTCGTTTAATGTGTCAATGTTGTTACAATACTGGTTGTGGATAGAGTTCCAAATCCTGTCATCAGCCAACAAACATACTTTTGGGAAGGGGAAGTGACAATAATAAGAAATGGTCACCACATTCCCCTCCTCTTCCCTATCCACAAAGCAAGGGATGCTGGTTGAATGTTTTTACCAATGACTCCAAGTGAAGGGAAGACTTTCAATCAGGTACAGACCAATTGGCCAGACTGCCTCAACTTTGGCAAACCCAAGTTATTTGTGTGCTAAAATGAAGGTGATTGTAAGCAAGGTGAAGCCTTGAAGCAGCAAAGTGGGTGGGTGGAAGTAATGAAAATGAGGGAAGGGGGTATAAGGATAGTGGATGACTTTGTTGGGCAGATGATAACCTTGTCCACTGGATATAGTCCAGAACTGTGCAAACAAGGTAGGGTACAACACCTTCAAATCACCACTAAACCACTCTTGTAAATGGAAGAATTTAATAAACAGCTTCATTAACTAAACACAAACATGTAATCTCTGTGAAACAAACAGATACATTTGCCAGATTGCTGGTTACAGAATAAATTTATCATAGTCATACTGATCAGACTCTTAACAAAGGCTTCAATTACTATATGGCCCTGAATATCCAGGGTGCAGGAAACAAGATCATATCACCACTTTCCAAGTTCAGTAGCAGTGCCTCTGAACCATACCCAGGAGCATCATAAATTGCATGCTTCGTTAGACATGTAACATGCTGAGAACTGTTGCACACAAAACCACAAAAGTGTTAGCACACTGCTAATTGCACCCACTGCTGGATAATAATTTATTTCTTGCACCAGTCTGAAGCTGCAAGGATTTCATTTTGTTTTACATCACCACACTTGCTCGATGCAATGATGCATCACTTTTTTGTTATATTGAGGTGTGAATTAGTTGTTATACCATGATTGATGATGAAAATTGATGTTTGTTTCATTGACTTCATTGTACCTGATGTTTGTGAAACTGGAACTCCACAAAATGGTTAATCCACATCGAATTAATGAGACGTCCGTGATTGCTCCACAAAAATACTGATCTGGAACATTATTGCATTTGTTTAGTCTCGACTCTGAAATTTTCCTTAATCATGAAAAAGATGGTGGCTGAAGTCGGTTGTTGAACCATCATGTCATGCAAACCCAGTTTTGGATCGACTCAGAAATGTTCAGTGATGTGGATTGTGTGCTCAGCTCAGAAATCACAGTTAGCTTTGTGGAACATCGTTTTGTGAATAAAATTACAAGCAATTTATTTGTTGTTTCTTTTACTCTGCGCTCGCAAAGTGAAAAGCGGAGTTAAGCGATCAGTCGCGTACGTGTGCCGTACGTACGTGTCTGCATTTTAAAAATTCATTTTCTCAGCAACTGTTAGTCTGATTGACAAGAAAAAAAAATTTCCAAGGAGGTGTGCCTCCTCCTGCAGAAATTTATGACAATTACGACGTCATAGGTCACGTGGTGCAGGCGCCATCTTGGAAAAACCGAAAAACTTTGCACCTCGATATCTCCGAAACCACTCCAGGGAAAAAATTGAAACATGGCTCATTGTAATGTACTCCACATGGGGAACAAGATATGTTGATGATGATTAACTCCACCCACAATTCTACACACAAAAAAAAATAAAAATCGTGTGGCTACCATTTTGTGAAGCATCATAAGCTGCAGGCCTCAGGCCTCAGGCGTCAGTCCAGTATGGCTCAGTGCAATTGGAATTTTCCCAGGTATATAACCACGATGTATTCTCCATGCACATAAGCAGTACGCATGTTTTTGCTTCATGTATCGCAGTCGTGGTCTGTGCCCTTAATACGCAGCCCAAATAAAGGGATGAGCAATTTTGTGTAATAAATGAAGTTTTGTGTGCGTAATTTCGCGTTTATCCAAGGTTTTCAAGACAGAATAGTGTGAAAATTAAGAGGGGTCACCCGTCATAAGCATGAGATGTTTTTGCTTCATGTATGTAATCTGAGTTGCAGTGGTCCATCATCTACACACCGCCCAAATAAAGGTTTTTGTGCCGAATTTCGGTTTTTCGCAGAATTTTCAAAGCTGAATCGTGTAAAAACACAGAACGATTTTCCTTCATGTACGTAATTCAAATAAAGAGATTCATGAGCAATACGCTCGATTTTTGTTGAATTGCAGTTGTAGTTGTTGTTTTGAAGATCGAGTCTGTTGAGCAAATGTGTGTGTGACTGCTGATAACCCAAACGGTGTATTTATTTGTTAAATTGCTCCCCTCATCGCTAATCCTCCCAAGGGAAAGTCTCATTTGTTGGACTGTATCATACATTGTTGCCACTTTGGGGATGGATGGGGAAACGGAGCACGGAGAAGTAGACGGTTCCTATTGAGTGAGTCGTGGTTCCTTCTGGGGTGAAGATGAATGCTTGAGGACCAGGGAAGGCTCCATTCAGTCTTAGAGACTCATGAGTGGAGAAGACGACTGGTGGTGGCGGCACGTATACAAGTACACATCCATGAATCCTAATTATTTATATGCACATGCACAATTGTGATCGAACGTGCACATCATTTGTGATTATATACATATTATACATGACATATTGTACATACTACACACACACACACACACACACACACACACATACACACGCACACCTTGTGTTATATATTCTACCTCAGTGTTTATTATGTGTATATATATATATATATATATGATTATATATATATATATATGATTATATATATAATATATGATTATATATATATATATATATATATATATATCCTAGCATATACCCGTGCTCCGCACGGAGCTGAATGGGTGGCAAAAGGTGGATGAGGCATAATAGTTGATGTTATGGGAAGCTGGGGAGGGTGTCATTAGGGATGTGATGCTCTATGGTTACCTGTCCTTAGTTTTCTAAAGGACCTCCCTGTAGATGACATTTTGGGTGAATGTCTTGTTGCTGAATAGTCCTTGTGAGGAATTATTGTCCACTCTGATAGATATATAGGAGTAACCTCTTGCACGTTAAAATGCAACATATAGTTGGCCATGGGAGAACACAGGGGCTGGGAGGTATATTCTGAGTTTGTCAAATGTTTGCCCTGGGATTTGTTTATGGTCATCGAGTATGCGAGTCTGACTGAAATTGCATCCTCTGCAGTGTGACTGGAAGGTGGCATCTGGATGGGGCAAGTTTAACATGATATAGGTCTAGCCCTAGACTGAACAGGAGCAGTGGAGGGTGACCAAGAATCAGAATACAAATTTCAATGAATGGCACTTTTTGGCACACATCCGACGATCGAACACCGATTGGACGCTTTAATTTGAAGACCACACACGCAAGACACAACACAGGTAACGATGGCGGTTGATATTGACAAACGCAAACCATGAAAACTGAGAGGAAGGAAGACAGGAGACGAAAAAGGAGTAGAGAGAGAACAGCGAATGAAGCAACGGGAAGGAATGACCAATTGAAAGAAACGATGAGATGGAAAATGAAGAGCAGGGAAAACTGATCGGGTAGAAAACAAGAAACAATTGGTTTGAAATTGGAGACAGACTAAAACGGGAGCAAGATTTTGGAGTCCCGGAGATTGAAAAAACCGGAGGGAGAACGAGAACTCAGGAAGTTCCAGAGGAGGAACGACTCAAAAGGGCCAGGAAGGTTCAGACAGACAACGCAATGTACAACGTGGATGTGTGACCCAGCACCCAAAGGCGAGGAGGTGTATCTGGTGGTGCGACTTGAGTCCCGCACAAAACCACTTACCGCCGATTCGCGAAGGAAACACCGTTAGGAGCGCTCCGCAATCCCTAAAAGGAGGACACAAATTAAATTCAATGACGGAAGACGCGGAAGCAGACAGAGACAGAGAGAAGGGATGTAGATTAGCATTGCACACGATCGCACGGGGAGCAATAAGGCACGAGCGAGAATGAATTAAATAAAAACGAAGGAGGAAACAGAGACCCGAGGATTCCGCAGGAAGAAAACTAATAGCCGAAGAGACGAGCAATAGAGATAGTAACAGAGTATAGAGATGCGGGAGATGGAGGAGAAAAATAGAGGGAGAGAGCTGCCCTCGACTGCTTAAATGAGCCGCGAGGTTTAACAAGGAACCGAGCAAACACCCGAACACGGAGTTAGAACCTAATGTGCGGCGAGCTGGCGGACTGTTTGTGACCGCGGTCGAGCAGCTGGATGGCCTCCTTCGGCTCACTGGGAGACGCTATGGCCTTCCCTTGCGAAGCGTGGTCAAGACCCAGGTAAGGATGCCCGCGTCCCGCCTTCCGAGGTCCGGTATGGGGCCCGCGCAGGTATGTGGACAAAGGTGTACGTGCCCACGCAGTCGGTGGTATAAGCGGCCCGCGTGAAACCCCTTGTCGGACACCCGGAATCCCCCGTGCGCGTCTGTGCACGGTGTGTGTGTTTTTGCGAGGGGCCCGGAGATGCGTGCTTCCAGCACGCAATGGTTCTGTGTCTTGAGTACCCCCTTGCCAGTGAAGAGTCGTTTGTCGGTGTGAGGTGAGAAGGTCGCTCTGTGCGGCAACTAGGAACCGCCATCCACGCACACGCTGCGTGTACGCACACTCACACATGTGGTGTCGACGCAGCACGCACGTTAATCGACACTAGGGCAACAGATGACCCGGTGGGCATGCCCGGCGAACATGCAGCCGGGTGCTCCCCGGGTAGTAGCCACGCTGAGTTGAATGGCGCGGCGCGTGTATGGTGTGAGTTCCTCGTCGTAAGAAGCCCACGCAGCGTGACTGTGCGTGAATGGAAGCGAACCGCCGCCGACGCGTCAGCCGCTCGACCGAGGCCTTTGCATAAGTGGGCCGGTAGAGCTGGCTCGTCCGACACACACGGGTCCCCTCCTGCACGACCCTCTCACTCGACACCCACCTTTGCACTTGCCACAGGATTCTCAACTCACACCGATGCTGCTGGAAACACGCACTCCGCCCACTCGCAAACACACACCATGCACAACCGCGACTGGATTCGTGTCCCCACAAGGTTCCTCGGCCTCTAATACCCCCCAAGCTCACGTGCACCGTCCACAGCCCTCGCCCCCTCTAACTCGCGAAGCACGACCGGACCCACCTGGTCTTGACCAGCTTCAAGGGAGCATAGCGTCTCCCTCAGTTCCCGAAAGGAGGCCATCCAGCTGCTCGCACGGTGTCACAAGAACAGTCCGCAGCTCGCCCCCATTATCCTCCACTAACTCCGTGTGGTTTGCTCGTTTTTAACCCCGTCTTTATCGTGCCAGTTCTCATCCTCTATTTTTTCTATCTCCCGCATCCTATACATTTTATTTCTATTGTCTCTTCGTGTCTATTAGTTCTTCCTGGAATCCTCGTCTCTGTTTCCTCCTTCGTTTTATTTATTCATCTCGACTCGGTCTAGTTCTCCCGTGTCTCCTGGCAATACTTCTGACTTCCTTCTTTGTCTTGTTGCTTCCCTCTTCTCCAGTTTTATTGTGTCTCTTATTTAGGGTTGGTCTTAACTGTTCCTCATCAGGCGAGTGGTGTCGAAATCAAGTCCTCAGCAACCACCGACATGCTCTTGTGGTGCTGTCACACATCCCACCTATTGCGTTGTTCATACTTCCTGGCCCTTTTGGAGTCGTTCCTCCTCTCGGAACTTCTGAGTTCTTCTGTTCTCCCTCCGGAGTTTTCAATCTTCCGTGGACTCCAATCCTGCTCCCCGTTTTTAGTTGTTTCAATTTCAAACTCACTATTTGTTTTGGTTTTCTACCCACAGTTTCTCCTGCTCTTCATTTTCCAATCTCATCGTTTATTTTCAATTGGCTCATTTCCTTCCCTGCTTCATTTCGCTGTTCTCTCTCTACCTCTTCCTTGTTTTCGTCTCCTGTCCTTCCTTCTCCAGTGTTCATGGTTTGCCCTTCATTTGGTAATCTCCTTTTTGTGTTTCATTTGCTGGGTTCATTACTTCTTCCTTGTTTCCTCTACCTTCCTTCTCTCCAATTTTCGTGTTTTCTTCATTTTGGGTTAATTTCCCTTTTTGTTTCATTCGCTGTTCTTTTTCTATCTCCTCGCACTGCAGCCTCGCCTTTTCTATTCAATTGGTCAAATCGGCTTCATTCCTTTGTTTACTATTCCACAGTTCTTCTTCTTCCTTCCTTCTCCAATCTCGTCGGGTGTCGGCCTTATCAACGCCTGATTTTCTCCTTTCCTGCTTCATTCCTTCCCTTCACTTTCTCCTCGTATTTCTAACCTATTTTTTTCCTTTGTCGTTCAGTTTCAAATTCATTACTCGTTCAGTTTTCTATTCGCACTGTCTTTTCTTGTTCCTCATCTGCAATCTCGTTATTTCCTCAATTCCTTAATTTCCTTCTCCTGTTCTCATTCAGTTTCTTCCTTCATTACTCTTGTCTTGCATCTCATTCTGCAGATCTCGTGGTTTCCTCAAATTGCCGATTTCCTTCTTCTGTCTCATTCGTTCTTCCATCATTACTCTTTCTTTGTTTTGGTGTTTCTGTAAACTCAGAAGCTCTTCTTTTCCATTCCTTTCTCATCTCCGCACCACTCCGACTTTGCTTTTGGCTTCTAATGTTTCAAAGTCTGCTCATTTGCGTCCTAACGTTCATTTCCGTTTCTCTCCTTTCCCTTTTACTCCTCAGTCGTTTGTAATTCCTCTCTTTGGTTTCGTGTTCCAGTATTCATGAACTTTTTTCCTATTTTTCCTCACTCTCGTCATCCCTTTTCTTGCACCATCTTCATCCCTTTCCCTTGTTCCTCATCTCACCATACTCCAAAGCTAGCTCTTTCCTTTCAACTGTTTCCCTATCTTCCTGTTCTCTTTACCTCTTTTTCTTAGTCTTCTTTCGTGTCCCGAACGCCTTGTTCTACCTCACCTCTAGTTGCTTTATTTTCAAATCGTGTTCACATTTTTTCTCTTCCAACTTTTTTTTCCATTTCTTTCTTCCATGTGCTTTCCATCCCTGGAGTTTTACTATATTTCGCTCCTCCTCCATTTCTCTCGCTCATCTCGCTCGTCCCTTGTTCACCACTTATGGATCCTCAATTCTATTTCCCCCAACTTTTCCCTCGATTCCTTGGCCTGTCTTGACGTTTTCCAATAGTTCTTTCTTTAATTGTTTTACTTCCAGATCGTTTTTTCCGTTTTTCTTTTTTCGAGCTCGGTCCTCCATTCTTCCTTCAATTCTTTCAAAGCCCGCCCGATATCCGCCCTAGCGCGCTTGACCTCGCCTGCCATGACCACGTATTTTGAAACGTTGTTGGAGCTGGAGCGCTCGCTCGAAGATGTCGCGCCCATTCGCCGGCCCATAATTAGCCGCTCGCTCCGTGCTGCGGCTGAGTGTCGATCGCGCCGCCATTGTAGCGACTCAGTTTGCCGGTAAGAGTCCGTGTCAGAATATGGGGTTGAGCTTCCCCACGGATTGTAATTTACAAGTACCGTCCTTGGACCATGATCCTACATTACTACAGCATACATTCTACCCCCGGCCACCCGCTCCTTTGAAACGCCATCTTATTTCAGCGTAACGGGATAATTTTAAAAAAAGAAGCTCGTAATTTGGAGGAACGGGGGGGGGGGGGGGGTCGCTTCACACACCCCTGGTCCGTTCCCCTGTGAATTAGCTTGGAGACCGAGGTGGATTGAATCCCGTCTCCTGACAACCAATGTTGCGAATTTCGGCCCGTCCGGCGTGCGGATCGGGCCACGTTAAACTCAAATGGCGGCCGCTTCGCCCACCGAAAACGGACAATTCAGTCGTGACCCTCCTGACTAGCGCCAGAAAACCAGTCACGGGTGGGGTTTAAACCCCACCACCACCCGTCCGCAGTCACCGTGCGAGATAGGTAAATCGCCGAAAGTCGACATATACCTATGTGTACGTGCGCACGGAATCTGCCGAGGGAGGGACCACGCCACAGGCCGACTCCGGACATGAACCGCTTTAAGCGGTTCGTCCTATTACTAGGGATAAACCGAGCGAGTTATTCGTCGCCTTGACGGTTTCGATAATTACCGGTTGCATTAAACCCCACTACTAATCCCCTTACTGATGCAAGATGGAGAAGTTCAATTATAAGGAAAAGATGAAGCGAAACGGGGGAACAATTGGACAAGCAAGCACTTTTATTGCACACACACAAGCACGTATATTATAGTCAAGCAAGGAATCACAATAAAAGCAATACACGATATTTACATCACCGTAAAGAACACAAGCAAGGAACGATGCAGAGCTACAATCCGAATATGACTTACACGGGCACACTTACAGACTTCTACTTTACAAGACTGGCGCCACACACACACATACACCAAAAGCGAAGAAAAGAAAAGTAGTGACTTCCCTGCGCGCGTCGAGTCCTCCTCCCGCGACCTCAGTCCCAGCTCCTCCGCGTGGTCGGTGAGCTCGTGCTTCGCGCCGGCACGTGTTGGCCGCTCACGCCACGGACGGGGTTTTCCGCGCTATCTCAGCGCGGATAAAGGGGGGGGGGAAACCGTTGATGCTCGGGGTCGGAGAGGGAATGGCAGATGCTCCGTCCCGCCAGCGGGTCTCGGGACTGCACCGACAGAAGACCTTGGCACCGACAGGAAGACCAGACCAGACGACCAGGCGAGACGAGCCAAGACGAACGACAGACCAGCTCCAGGACGAAGAGAGTGAACCACCCCGTGTGCGCGCCTTTATAGACCGAGGGAGGGGCGTGTATGCAAATTCCCGGATCAAAATGCATTTGGAGGCGGGCCTCGCCACCAGTTTGTCGGCAAAAAGGGGGCGTGAGCCTCTTTATGATCCGCATTCTGCCCAAACGAATTCCACAACACGCGCTTGGAGGCGGGCCCAGCCGACCACGCTCGCCCATTGGACGAGAGGAAAAGGGGCGTGAAGCTCCCCCGATCCGTTTTCTCCCTCGGAAAGGCCGCCATTCGCCGCTCGCAGCTCGACGCGTTCGGCACAATCGCCGAACGGGCCCTAGATAGCCCGACGTTCAGTGTTCACAGGTGGTGCGGTTGCTCGTTGTTGAAGGAGAAAGGCGAATGTGGTGGGAGGTTTGCCGTGGTGGTTGGGCCGTTGTTGGGCGTCGTTCGAGAATGGCCGTGAGGTGAGCGATGCTTGCGGGGTTGGGTTTGTGGAGGTGAAGGTAGTGCGGTTTGGTTGGAGTTGTTCGGGGCGTTGTTGATGGTGGCGATTTGGTTGTTGGGGTGAGTGTTTTGGTCCAAAATAACGACAGCAAAAGAAAAAACGGCTAACTGAAGAATCTGCAGCGCGAATGGATCACATATATTCCCTCTATACAACGGGTTTGGCTAACTTCACGATGAACTTACCGATATATCTCACCTGAGGACCCTTTATGGTGTAATGCGAATTTCCACAGCCGTAACAATATATATATACATGTACATGTGTGTAGAGATATATAATATATGTAACACATATATATGTATATAATGTACACATTTAATATATATATATATATATATATATATATATATATATATTATATATATATATATATTTATATAGCCTGGGTGTTGCGTAGTGGTTAGGGTAGCGGCTTGGGATCCAAAAGGTCCTGAGTTCAAGCCCCGTTGGCCGCTAAAATTAATACACACCAGGAGGATGACTCAGCCTGTCGTCCTTCGAGGACGGCGAAATGAGTACCAGTGACTGGACCCGGTGTATGCCCCGGTTGGAATAGGTGTACCATATCCCTGTGTCGTAAGAGGCGACCAGGGTTGCGCAGGAAGGGCATCCGCGTAAAACCTGTGTCAAATCATTATGCGGATCATAACGGATGATCCGCTGTGGCAAACCTAACGGAGCAGCCGAAAAAGAAGAAGAGATATATATATATTATATTATATATATATATATATATATATATATGTATACATGTGTATACATATATATTGTTATACATGTGTGTATGTATACATACTATATGTACATATAATAGTATATATATATCTACTTATAAATGGCAGTCCTTCTGCTGTTTGTCTGTCTGTCTGTTTGTTTGAACCAATAAGCTCCTAGACCAGTGAACCGATCTGATGAAACTTTACACACATATAGACCTAACAGTTCAGCTCCAGGATGCGCTAAGTGGCTTTCCATAAAAATGACAATATATATTTATTTTTTTTTAAATAAAAAAAATTTCCCATTAAAAAAATAAAAATGGCTTTCGAATAGTGCACCGGCGTCATTTAATCGTAACAAAAGGCTTCATGGTTAAAAACGCTAGGATTTTTGAAATACAAAATGTTCGTATTCGTTGACTTTTAAACATACACATTCTCCTCCTGTTATTTGAATTCTTGAACTGCACGCGCACGGAAACAGCTAACTGCTGATAGATTGCTCATGAAAAGCCAGGCAAGCAGAGCGAGAGAGAGAGAGAGAGATGAGAGAGAGAGAAGAGAGAGAGAAGAGAGAGAGAAGAGAGAGAGAGAGAGAGTCGTCTTACTGCTGATATATCTGCTCATGAACGAGCTAGGCCAACAGAGTCGCGCTGCAGAGAGAGAGCGTCGCCTAACTGCAAATAGAGCGGTCACACCGACAGGCGAGAGAAAGCACAAAAACTCACGTTCCAGCTTTCTAGGTCCGGGTTTGGCAGACATCAAGGACAGTTTCCACTGCTGCTAGAAACATTGAGTGGCTCAAGGCCGCCTTCAACTATGACCTCACTGAGGATTACGGCAGCTTAAAGCCTTCCTTCCATAAATCTGAGGAATAAAAGAAGCCTTCCTAATTTTCTCCATACAACTAATGCCTCAGTCTAACTAGCGTGAGGAAAATAGGGCAAATTTCCGGGTATTACCGGGTACGTCAGCTAGAATATATATATATATATTATATATAATATATATATATATATATATATATATATATAATATATATATAAATATATATATATGTAAGTAGATGATAAATGGGGTGGGTTTCTGGACACCCATTCAAATGAATGGGAAAAAGGGAAAACACTTTCGACCCAAGCCCAAAAAGCTCCAAATGGGAGACACACTTCCTCCCCACCTATTCCGTTCTCTCCCATACAGCAAATGTAAAATTGAGACTATGAAAGATTGAGACTTACTGATTAAAGCACTTCTACCCTTCATATTTTCATTCCACTCAAAGAGCGAACCAACAAATATTTGTCCATGTTCTACTTTAGGGAATAACTTAATTTTCTTTTAACATTCATTTCCATCGAGTATATTCACTTTATCTCTTCAAGCACGAAAGAAAGGGAAGTTCACTATCCCTCCTTCAGTCTGTAAAATTTGGGAAGTGCTTTGAAGAGCACAGCGTGCTGTGGAAATGAGGAAGTACTCTGTGCCCATGTCTCTCATGGTTATATCTTAAATCTTCAGAATACTAATAGAACAAAGTTTAGCTAAAAGCAAGCAAAAAAACAACTTTTAATCAAAAGATATTTGAAGTAAGTTTTAAATAAAAGAAAGAATAAAATCTCTTTCAGCCCTCATACCCGAACCAAGCCAAAAAGCCCAAAGTCATTTCCTTTATGAGACACACCCGAAAAAAACCCTTGTTGTGTAATTCCCATGATGTCATCAACTTAGGCCTATTTAATACCAAACGCGAACTTTGTTTTATTCAGAATACGGAGTGTTCAGATCAATCGTTTCACAAGATGAGAGGTGAGATCCCAAAACCAATTCATTATTTGTTGTTTTATACAGAATTAAATCATAGACAACCAATAATTATTGTATTGTTTTTCTAACAGGTTGTCCCCAATAAGAACATCGTTGATAACTGATCTGGGAAAATGAGGGCTTTGAATATCACGAGGAATGGCAAAAATGAATGACTTCCTTAAAGACATTCAATTCAATGGTTAAAGAAGTATATTGATTTAATTACAAAAAGTAGAAGAGAAGCAATAAACAGATTTTGAGAAGGACTTTTATAAGTTAATGAATAATGCTGTATTTGGAAAGACTATGGAAAATGTTGGGAATCGACAAAACATAAGACTTGCTACATCTTTGGAAACAGGCTCAAAGTTAATTAATAGACAAGTTTGAGCGAGCAGAGGTGTTTTCAGAGAACCTTTTGTGCTATTCATTTGAAAAAAGAGAGTATTGAAATGGATAAACCTATTTATATAGGAACATCAATTCTTGACTTGTCAAAGTCGTTAATGTATGACTATTACTATAATAATTTAAAATCAAAGTATAAAAATCTCGTCTCTAAACGAGATTCTAAATCTAAATCTAAAATCTAAATCTAAATCTAAATCGAAATCTAAAATCTAAAATCTAAATCTAAATCTAAAACGTCTCTAAATCAAAATCGTCTCAATAAGGTAGATGCTGATTGGTTTGGCCGTAATAACGTCACGGTTAATCCGAACGCCCATTGGTCGGCTCATCATCTTCACCTCGAGCTCCCATTGGCTGGAGCAGAGTTCCTGATGATTCGATTGCAACCACATCCTGGAGAGAGGGGAAGGAGCCTTATTGGGGGGGGGGAGGCCTCAGCAGTCTACCTTATTGAGACCTGCGTATAAAGCACACGCCTTCACTTCTTCTTCACTTGCTGCGGTTTTTTACCCTGAAGAGTGCAGCACGAAAAAGCTTCGGTCAATATGTTGTGTTTATTGTGTCCATATACATGTATATATACATATACATGTATATAATCAATACATGATATATATATACATGTGTGTGTATATATAATATATACATGTATATAGATATTATATTTATTGACGGGTCGTTGTGAAGGTTTCGCTGCTTGCTTGATCACGTCCCGCCTCGATGCCCGACTGCTGGTCCACGCACCTAACTCGACCGGGTCTTTGCTGGTCCTGTCGACTGCTCATTTCTCGCCTTGGACTCCGTTCTCTCACTCAAGCTCCTTACGGATATGATCTCCACACTTGCGGCTGTGGAGCCGAACCGCACGACTTTGTCAGGTGCCGCACCACGAGCACCCTTTCCCCCAAAAACGCTCAGGTTACCAGGAAACTTGTTTGGACCCAACCTTCAAAAACCCTTTTTCCCTTCCCTACCTGGGCTTTGCAAAAGGTTCCCTTTTCTTTCCATGAGTTAATTTTAATGAGTGTGATGTCGGAGTGTGTGGCACCTGTCTGTTAGATAAGCCTGTTTAAGATCTTTATTGTTGTGATTGTTGCTTGTATTAATTATTAATTAATCTCGCGTCAAGTCTGCATTGTGTCTGCTTTTATGAGTTGCTTGCATAATAGTCGCACGACATCTCTCTCATCTTCCACTGCGTAACACACCCAATAACCTTTTTCCTGTGCCACATGCTTTTCCCCAATTTAGTGTAAATAAATCATTGTAGAAATGTTCCCAGCTCGTCTTTGTCTTTCCTCCATTGTCCAGCATGGTTCGGATCTGAGTTTAGCAGGGTCTTTATTCCCGATAATCCGTTCCTTCTAGCCGGTACGTCCTTGGCAGTTCCGCTCGGCTGCAGCCGATCTGGAAAGGTAGTTGGTAGAGTTTGGTATTTGGTACTCTTACCGTAGGTCGTAGAGTGATCCGGTTCGGGAAAGGCGTACTGAGGGCGTGGTTCCCGGTAGTTGAAACCGCGTGGTTAATAGGTAACTTGTGTCTACACAGGAGGACCCTATGCCACGCGGTTGAGGTTATTGGCGTCCACGGTCGGTTTTAGTGACCCACCGCGTCACGGAATTATCCGTGAGCGACGGTCTACAATTCGGGGAGTCTGGTGGGAATCGACGTAGTTTCCCCACCTCGTGGTCGTTCTCTCCGCCGGACCCCCGGCCCGGCAACAATATTATATATATAATATATATATATATATAATATATATATTAATATATACATATACACACACACACACACATACATGTATATATACATGTATATATACAGATATATATACATGTGTATATGTATATATATACATATACATATATTCTTTCCACAAATGGTTACTCTGAGGACTCGTTCAAAAATTTCATCACCCTGTTTTCATGATTCCTACGATTAGCCTTATGTCACTTTGACCATCATGTCTGTACCTTAACCAAACACATTCGTTTAATGTGTCAATGTTGTTACAATACTGGTTGTGGATAGAGTTCCAAATCCTGTCATCAGCCAACAAACATACTTTTGGGAAGGGGAAGTGACAATAATAAGAAATGGTCACCACATTCCCCTCCTCTCCTATCCACAAAGCAAGGGATGCTGGTTGAATGTTTTTACCAATGACTCCAAGTGAAGGGAAGACTTTCAATCAGGTACAGACCAATTGGCCAGACTGCCTCAACTTTGCAAACCCAAGTTATTTGTGTGCTAAAATGAAGGTGATTGTTAAGCAAGGTGAAGCCTTGAAGCAGCAAAGTGGGTGGGTGGAAGTAATGAAATGAGGGAAGGGGGTATAAGGATGTGGATGACTTTGTTGGCAGATGATAACCTTGTCCACTGGATATAGTCCAGAACTGTGCAAACAAGGTAGGGTACAACACCTTCAAATCACCACTAAACCACTCTTGTAAATGGAAGAATTTAATAAACAGCTTCATTAACTAAACACAAACATGTAATCTCTGTGAAACAAACAGATACATTTGCCAGATTGCTGGTTACAGAATAAATTTATCATAGTCATACTGATCAGACTCTTAACAAAGGCTTCAATTACTATATGGCCCTGAATATCCAGGGTGCAGGAAACAAGATCATATCACCACTTTCCAAGTTCAGTAGCAGTGCCTCTGAACCATACCCAGGAGCATCATAAATTGCATGCTTCGTTAGACATGTAACATGCTAGAACTGTTGCACACAAAACCACAAAAGTGTTAGCACACTGCTAATTGCACCCACTGCTGGATAATAATTTATTTCTTGCACCAGTCTGAAGCTGCAAGGATTTCATTTGTTTACATCACCACACTTGATCGATGCAATGATGCATCACTTTTTTGTTATATTGAGGTGTGAATTAGTTGTTATACCATGATTGATGATGAAAATTGATGTTTGTTTCATTGACTTCATTGTACCTGATGTTTGTGAAACTGGAACTCCACAAAATGGTTATCCACATGAATTAATGAGACGTCCGTGATTGCTCCACAAAAATACTGATCTGGAACATTATTGCATTTGTTTAGTCTCGACTCTGAAATTTTCCTTAATCATGAAAAAGATGGTGGCTGAAGTCGGTTTTGAACCATCATGTCATGCAAACCCAGTTTTGGATCGACTCAGAAATGTCACGTGATGTGGATTGTGTGCTCAGCTCAGAAATCACAGTTAGCTTTGTGGAACATCGTTTTGTGAATAAAATTACAAGCAATTTATTTGTTGTTTCTTTTACTCTGCGCTCGCAAAGTGAAAAGCGGAGTTAAGCGATCAGTCGCGTACGTGTGCCGTACGTACGTGTCTGCATTTAAAAATTCATTTTTCAGCAACTGTTAGTCTGATTGACAAGAAAAAAAAATTTCCAAGGAGTGTGCCTCCTCCTGCAGAAATTTATGACAATTACGACGTCATAGGTCACGTGTGCAGGCGCCATCTTGGAAAAACCGAAAACTTTGCACCTCGATATCTCCGAAACCACTCCAGGGAAAAATTGAAACATGGCTCATTGTAATGTACTCCACATGGGAACAAGATATGTTGATGATGAATAACTCCACCCACAATTCTACACACAAAAAAAAATAAAAATCGTGTGGCTACCATTTTTGTGAAGCATCATAAGCTGCAGGCCTCAGGCCTCAGGCGTCAGTCCAGTATGGCTCAGTGCAATTGGAATTTTCCCAGGTATATAACCACGATGTATTCTCCATGCACATAAGCAGTACCATGTTTTTGCTTCATGTATCGCAGTCGTGGTCTGTGCCCTTAATACGCAGCCCAAATAAAGGATGAGCAATTTTGTGTAATAAATGAAGTTTTGTGTGCGTAATTTCGCGTTTATCCAAGGTTTTCAAGACAGAATAGTGTGAAAATTAAGAGGGGTCACCCGTCATAAGCATGAGATGTTTTTGCTCATGTATTGTAATCTGAGTTGCAGTGGTCCATCATCTACACACCGCCAAATAAAGGTTTTTGTGCCGAATTTCGGGTTTTTCGCAGAATTTTCAAAGCTGAATCGTGTAAAAACACAGAACGATTTCCTTCATGTACGTAATTCAAATAAAGAGATTCATGAGCAATACGCTCGATTTTTGTGAATTGCAGTTTTAGTTGTTGTTTTGAGATGAGTCTGTTGAGCAAATGTGTGTGTGACTGCTGATAACCCAAACGTGTATTTATTTGTTAAATTGCTCCCCTCATCGCTAATCCTCCCAAGGGAAAGTCTCATTGTTGGACTGTATCATACATTGTTGCCACTTTGGGGATGGATGGGGAAACGGAGCACGGAGAAGTAGACGGTTCCTATTGAGTGAGTCGTGGTTCCTTCTGGGTGAAGATGAATGCTTGAGGACCAGGGAAGGCTCCATTCAGTCTTAGAGACTCATGAGTGGAGAAGACGACTGGTGGTGGCGGCACGTATACAAGTACACATCCATGAATCCTAATTATTTATATGCACATGCACAATTGTGATCGAACGTGCACATCATTGTATTATATACATATTATACATGACATATTGTACATACTACACACACACACACCACACACACACACACACACACACACACACATACACACACACGCACACGCGTGTGTGTGCGTAATATCTACCTTCATTGCGTGTTATTTATTATGTGTATATATATATATATATATATGATTATATATATATATATATGATTATATATATAATATATGATTATATATATATATATATATATATATATATCCTAGCATATACCCGTGCTCCGCACGGAGCTGAATGGGTGGCAAAAGGTGGATGAGGCATAATAGTTGATGTTATGGGAAGCTGGGGAGGGTGTCATTAGGGATGTGATGCTCTATGGTTACCTGTCCTTAGTTTTCTAAAGGACCTCCTGTAGATGACATTTTGGGTGAATGTCTTGTTGCTGAATAGTCTTGTGAGGAATTATTGTCCACTCTGATAGATATATAGGAGTAACTCTTGCACGTTAAAATGCAACATATAGTTGGCCATGGGAGAACACAGGGGCTGGGAGGTATATTCTGAGTTTGTCAAATGTTTGCCCTGGGATTTGTTTATGGTCATCGAGTATGCGAGTCTGACTGGAAATTGCATCCTCTGCAGTGTGACTGGAAGGTTGGCATCTGATGGGGCAAGTTTAACATGATATAGGTCTAGCCCTAGACTGAACAGGAGCAGTGGAGGGTGACCAAGAATCAGAATACAAATTTCAATGAATGGCACTTTTTGGCACACATCCGACGATCGAACACCGATTGGACGCTTTAATTTGAAGACCACACACGCAAGACACAACACAGGTAACGATGGCGGTTGATATTGACAATTAATGAAATGAACGGCAGTGTTTGGTGCATCCGACAATCGAACACCTCTTTAATTTAAACAGTTAAAACAC
>CM068956.1:20410984-20430716 GCA_035128595.1 Eptatretus atami | reverse complement strand
CTTGACAATTAATGAAATGAACGGCAGTTGTTTGGGTGCATCCGACAATCGAACACCTCTTTAATTTAAACAGTTAACACGCACGCATTCAAGGTACAGAATCTATTGTCGGACACCACGCTTTCGAAGACACAAGAAAAGAAGAGAATCAGGGCAATGAATGGATGACCTCATACCCGTTCCCTGGTTCCCCCTACCTTCAGATTATAGCCTTTGATGTTATCTGGCGGAGGCCTATTGCAACTTATTTTCGGGGTTTTTTAATATGTATGTTGGATTTCAGACACAAATTGACAGTCTAAGGGGTGTTCAGTCGGGAAGAGCCAATCGGGGTACATCATGTTGGCAGAGCTCTGGCGCTCATCGTTCCCTCCTTCCACGCTGATTTTTAAAAACATGACAACCATTGCTGATGTTCTGAGCTATATATTATTATCAGTTGTGTTTATGTTTAGTGTTTGATGCAATGTGTACTCCTTACTCGAGTTCATATTTTTGGATAGACGGCAGCACTTACCGGACAGCAGTTCAGCGATGTACCGAACGGGAATAAATGCGGCCGTCGATGGTTGAAAAATCTTGTTGAAGCCACGTTGTCATCCAATTCCAGCTTAGAAAATTAGTGTATCGTCTTCGTCACATTAAGAAACCCCAGTATATGGGAAATGAGCACATTCCTGCCAGCGGTTTCGGAGGAAACGTCAAAAATATGCGCAGACGTTAACAGAAATAATTATTTTTTAAAAAATCTTTACTTTAAATACCATGTTTCTTGTTACATTTTTTGTGTCAAATTCACCTCTGAGGTAGTCAGCATGTGCAGAGAGGGTTTTACATTGCAGACGCTGTTTTGAGGAGTGGCATTACGCCTCTGGTGGTGACGGTCTGTCGATGACAGACGTAATGACGTCAGCGAATGAAGATGATGTCATGACGGAATTACGCCTCTCAGCGGTGACGTCACACGTCGCCATGCGAACGAATGTAAAAATTAGAAATCGCCAAAATTCCCAAACCTGTCCGTCTGGCACGATCTCACATAGCCCATGCTGTTCATTAGACCACAGAGCACCTGAGCGAAGGTGGAGACAATCCGTCCAGCAGTTTTGGAGGAGATACGTCAATTACACGCAGACGTTAACAGAAATTATATATACTATATATATACATTACATATATAACATATATATAGAATATATATATATATATATATATGTATATATACATATATATATATTCCCGGGGCCCGTCGGACACTTTTTTGTTTCAGAGGTTTCCTCCTATCTTTCACCGTTCAGGAGATTAGCACGTGCAGACAAACAAAAACTTAAAATTATATATTAGATATATTTAGACCCTTCAGACCTATGGACCTTTTAAGACCCTTTGAACAATTTCAGACCATTTGGACACTTCAGACCACTTTTGCTCTTTCTTCCTTACATAAATATATACTATATATAATATTATATATATATATATGTATATACATATATATACGTATATACATAATATATACGTATTAATCATATATATACTAATATAATACGTAATATATATATACGTATATACATATATATACTATATAAATATATATATATATATATACAACTGCTGATGGGAGCAGGTTTCGTGCCTGGCCACCTCCCGACTATATATATATTTAATTATATATATATAATATATATATATATATATTATATATATATATATATATATTATATATATATAGTCGTGGAGGTGGCCAGGCAAAAACCTGCTCCATCAGCAGTTGTCGGAGGGTGCTGGGGTTCGAATCCCACTAACCAAATTTGTGGTAGCCAGGTGGGTAACACTGACGAACCTCCAGGGATGGTCGAGCGGTCCATATTTCTAGAGGTGGGCAGGCTCATTGACATGGATTCTTTAATGAAGATCATAAGGACAACAATGCACAAATTCAATAAACAACTCCTACGATTGAGGCCCGCACACAAGATGCAAACACAGACAAAGGGTAACAACGAAATATATCCCCCTTCAAAGCACTGGTTCTTCAGCCTGTCCTCATCGATTTGGTGCTGGGAAGCTTCGTCTGGCACGTGCACCCACCAAACAAAATGGTGCCGTCTCCCACGAGACTGGGAGGAAAGCGCCTCCACCATCAAACGGGATGGCAAGCAGGATCGCGCCTCACCTATTTCAGCCTTCAAAACTCCAATGCACAAATCCTGCCAGCACCTCCTCTATCGGCTCTAGACGTGCACCAATCCGCTCAATCTGCTCCAGGCATCCACGCTCGTCAAGCACTCACTCTGCGCCTTTCCACCAAGCACACACTGGTCACCTTCTCTGTCCTCTTCTCTTATGTCCTCAGGCATGGCCTCCTCACCTCCCATCCAGGAAGGCGGATTTTTTTCCCTTGTTGTTTCAGCGACTCGGTCCTTAGCTTATGGCCTACTTGGAAGATAATAACATAGGTAAAAATCACAGAGGGTAATCACATACAGGGAACTTATTTTTGCTCCCTAAGCTAATCAACACCACACCACCTGTGTGGTGGCACGTAACACTTAAGCTGACAGATTCCCTGACAAATACATTGAGGTGCTTCCACCCGTCCATGGACCATGCTACACTATACAATCCTATCTGTACTATTACATCATTTAATCTAATCCCAAACCATAACACAGCCCGTCCCCGGAACCCTGGCTCCTGCAAGGTTCGATGCAGGCGTTACCATTCCGGCCTTACCACTTACCAACTCACACCTAATTCGTTTATGAATAAATTAGAAGGGGCTGTGGGAGCGAGCAAAACTAACTTACCTATTCCCCTTCATGTTTTACACCACTTAAACACAACTCAAATATTTGCAAACTCTTGGTTCTTACTCCTAACTCCTGGGGTGGCTAGTAAATGTCAGAAAAACACACAAAAAACTACAATCATGGACAAAACCTCAACCCAATTTTTCTTTTTTTAAACTTTTTGTACAACCCCTTCTAAAGACTGCATTCATTGGTGGATGCAAAATACCCAATGTGACCTAGGAGCCATCCAATTTGCCTATTCAAATTTCTGCGATCCCTGCCTCTCCGGGACAGGTAAGTTACATGGATTTAGTGAACCTTCCTCACCCATTCATAAATAAACCCAATATCAATCTTCATTCCAACCCTGCAAGACCATGGCTAAAGTGTTGTTACACACATGTGTGATCCTTAACTGAGCAGAGGGGAGGTACCTACAACAAAAAATGAGGGGGCTCTTCTGGTTGTGGTACGCTGTATGCCCTGTCGGGACAGTATCCACACATCCAGGCTCTCACGGCCTCATACAGGTCGCCAGGTCTCTCTCCCGCTAGTCACCCGACCAGACCTACCCATCTAACGGGTCTCCATTTCCAGCCACCACTGGCTGCCAGGCACAAATTACTCGAAGGGGGGGGGGGCGCAGTCACCGCTATCCAGACTTATCTCTTCTCGCGGCCCACATATCTTCCCCACCAACACAGTCCAAATCTCATCTCCACCCCTGTTGTCATTCAATTCTCAAACAATGCAATGCAAATGTAGCAATCGTGTTCCTATTCAGCCATGGCCAACTTACATGTTTTCATTGGCATTCATTCTTGAAATAATTCAATTCATTACACATAACAGGCATCAATTTCAGGCAATTTTGGTTCCCAAACAATCCTTTACTGACCATTGAGTCACTCTCACTCGCTCTCATCCAGTTAAGCATGTCCAAATTTTGGCAAAATTGAATCCTTGGGACAGTAAGCACTTCACCTCAGTGTAAGTCATCAAGGTTGGTCAGGTCTAAGCGTGTCATCCACCCTTCTAGTTTTTCTCATACTCTTTTAATCCACCCCTGTGATTCGTTGCTTTCAATCTCCTGAGTTCCAAACTTATTTATTTTAGTTATTTATTATTCTAATTGGTATATCACTTCAAAATCTTGGAGATCACCCTGGCTAATGTTTGGGTGCAATCGTCGACTTTAAGCACCCTCGATGAGGGGTCAGATAATCAAATCAGCCACAAGAACAGTGCCCATAACATTCTTGCGAGATGCAGCAGGATGTCTGCCTGCACCCCTCAGGATCCGGTAGACCCAAATTTCTCTCATTCGCTCCCAGAAGCCTACATCATCCTCCAAGATCTCGTAGGTCTCGAGTTATTTCATTCATTCCTGTTCGATGCCTACATCCTCCTCCGGGATCTGGTAGGTTTAGAGTTCTCTCATTCATCTCGTTCGATGCCTACATCCTCTTCCGGGGTCTGTAGGCCTAGAGTTCTTTCATCTACTCTCTTTCGATGCCTACATCCTCTTCCAGGGTCTGGTAGGCCTAGAGTCTCTTTCATTCATCCCCAGAAGCCTGTTTCATCCTCTGGATCTAGCATCTCGAGTTCTTTCATCCATTCCTGTTCAATGCCTTATCCTCCTCCAGGATCTGGTAGGCCTAGAGTTTGCTAATCCACTCTCGTTTGATGCCTACATCCTCTTCAGGGTTGGGTCGGCCTAGAGTTCTCTCATTAATCCCAGAATCCTGTATCCCCCTCCAAGATGTGGTACACCTGGAGTTCTCAATCCCTCTCAGTCGATGCCTGTATTCCCCTACAGGAAGAACCGTGGCCATGGCTAAATGCAGGCAGACATTGCCACAGCCCAGTGGACCCAGCAAAACTTTACCTTCTGGGCACATCAGGCCAAGTGCAGAACAAGGCCATAACTGGCTGACTACAACCAGCATGTGGATAACTAACAGGCATGCATGGACGCCGGCAACTGCACTCCACCATCGATGATCACCAAAAGCCAGACAAACAGCCACTATGGTTAACGCAACACACATCACATGACCTGGGCTGTCACACTCGTCTGCTTGGCTGCCTGCGATGAGAGTTGGAGTGAGTTGAGATGTGTTTTGGCCTCGTGCAGCTCTTGCTCCAGCTTCTCTGCTTGAATTCCCTGTACTTTTCTTTCTGCTTGCATTTTATTATCACTTTCCGGGCTTCGCTCTTAAATGACTGCAGTTCAGCAAAAGCTGTGGTTCTGGTTCAGGTTCAAGTTCTGACTATTCCTCTCCTGGAATCACAATTGCTGGACTCACATTGCTCACCAGTGCAGATGCCTCGTGTGCGGCCACTGCTCTCCATCGCACCACAGTTCTACCTCTATGAGACGGGAGACTCAGAGACCCAGATCTGGTATGACCTGTGTCATGGAAATGGCACATGGAGATCCTAAGATGCGATCCTGCTTCAAAACGGCTAAGCTCACCGTCCATACAGGTAAACAGCTCCGCAATCAGCCGAAAGACGGTGTGAATGCACTCTCTCCCACAGTGCCAACTCCCATCCGTCACTGCCAAGCCAGTTGAAAAAAACAGCCACCTAATGTGGCAGTCAACTTTCTTTGTGATCAACATGATGTAGATGGCACCAAGCCAACCACAACAGTCATGATGATGGTTCCACACGCGACCAAACTCCCCAGACGAGCAATTGGAAGTGAGTAATCCTGCGGAACATTGCGATCCACACCGCGCAAGCTTGTGCAGCAAATTGCAGAACTTCCAGCTGAGAAAAGAGTTGCTGGAAAAGGAGGAAAGTGCCTGTACATTCCAGACAGTGTTGGCACCTTGTGTTGCCCAAGACACTTTGCCCAAGATGCAAATGCGGACATGTCTCTCTTTAAATCCTGCACTTGACTCACTCCGGCTAATTCAAGATAAGCCTCCCGCTCAACCAACCGTAAGCTATTGTTGCTGCAACTCTCCTCCTCTACATGTCTGCAAGTGGTTCAAACATTGGCTCTGCACATCTGCTCGACCCTGTTCAGCAACGTTCCCAGTGTGAAAGTGCAGCAACTCCAACCGAACTTCATACGAGTCATTCAGTCTAAGCATGTCTCGACAGACTATCCACATCCCATTAAGAATAACGAAACTATTGGTTCTATCACCTCTCCCTGATGGTATTGTCCAAGTGTTCAGCTGCTCTGTAATATCTCATCCATCCTTTCCCAGTCAATTGTGGATCCCATAAGCCTTTATCAGCTAACACCAGCTCTTGCCTGTTACACAGGTTTCCAACTTTTGCTCCAACATGCCATCCTGGTGATGATAAATCCCAATTCCTCTACCTGCTGTTGCATTATGGACTTCACCCAGATGGGATAGCCCACCAGGTTGAATCCTCCCATTTCATTCCTTTGTTTATCAATTTCGTCTTCCAATCGTTCATTAATTTCCGTCATTTCATTCGTTAGTTCCTACATTTTATTTGTTATTTATTCATTTTTTCACTCATTTCATTCGTCATTCCCTTCATCCATTTTAATTAATATCCCATATATGGCCTGGATAGTCATCGTACCCGCTCTCGCGTCTCATTCTCGCCACTGTGGGGGAAAGGGAACCGACACTTGAGACGGGGAGACTCCTGCCTCTCATTATCACTCAATTCTCCCCCCGACTCGCTTCCTTCAATAGGATCGCTATCTCGTACAATCATCGACATTTCATGCTCATCCGCAAATTCGCGCGTGCATTAATCTCCCTAGACGAAAATGATATTTACACTTTGTACCTCGATTCCTATGACCACCTCCCTCTCAATGGTAGAGAGACGATTGTTTACCAATTTAAATTCCCAATTTTTTTTTTTGAACTTACTCCGAGACCAAATGTCGTGGTCCGATGGATTCAAGAATCCCTCCCGATGCCAAATAGGTGGGGGGGGGGGCTCGAAAAATCCACTCCTGACACCAATTGTCATGGAGTGGCCAGGCTCAAACCCCGCTCCCATCAGCAGTTGTGGTAGGGGAGCTGAGGTTCGAATCCACTTCCCAATTTGTGGTAGCCAGGCAGTTAACACCGACCAACTCCAGGGACGGTTGAGTGGCCACATTTCTAGGAGCGGACACGCTCATTGACATGGATTCTTAAATAAAACACAAATACCCACAAGGACAACACGAAGATCATAAGGACAACAATGCAGAAATTCAATGAACAAGTCCTACGGCGAGCCTCGCACCACAGACGCAACACAGACAAAGGGTAACAACGAAAATAAATCCTCCTTCCAAAGCACTGGTACCTCAGCCTGGTTCTTGTCGATGTTGGTGTGGAAGCTCGTCCAGCGCATACACCTGCACAACAAAATGGCACCGTCTCCCGCCGAGACCAGGAGAAAGCGCCTCCACCATCCAATGGGACGCGCGGCAGGATCGCGCCTCGCCTATTTCTGCCTTCCAAATTACAATGCACAAATCCTGCCAGCACTTCCTCGATCAGCTCTCGACGTGCACCAATCCGCTCAATCTGCTCCAGGCGTGCACCCTCGCCAAGCACACACTCCGCGCCGATCACCAAGCACCACACTCGGCGCGATCCGCGAAGCACACACTCTTCGTCTTCTCTATCCTCCTCTCTTATGTCCTTGGGGCATGGCCTCCTTGCCTCCCAAACCCAGGAAGCAAGGTTTCTCCTGTTGTTGTTTAACAGACTCTGTTCCTAGCTTATGGCCATACTTGGAAGAGAATACATCGGGAAATCACAGAGGGTAATCATGTACAGGAGAACTTATTTTTACTCCCAAAGCAAATTAATCACATCCATCCATTACATACATACGGTTAGTGTTGGCTTCATGGTGAGGGTGGTGGGCTTGAATCCTCGGATTCTGAATTAATGCCGTGGGGTTGACTCTGCCTGTCATCCTTCCGAGGTTGGAAAATGAGTGCCAGCTTGCTGGTATCCTGTGTCGAAGTGGCGACCCATCCAGGATTGTGCCCAATAGCCAGAGACTGCTTAGACAGCACCAATGCTCTGCATAGAGTATGGTCCCAATGGATGGAACACACACACACACACACACACGAAAGGTAGATACTTTGAGACCTGGGAGGGCTTCGTTCCAGTTTCTGAAACATACATATGGAAGACAACAACCAATGACACACAAATGTTGAAGAATGTGCATGATTGGGGGATGCTAGGCAGCTAGTGCATTGTCTAAGATTGGCTCATGGAGAGAATTGCTCATGCTGAAATGATACATATTTTGGTCCACACAAAAGCCTTCCAAATTTGTACAGGTTCTGATAGAACACTGACAGCTGTGAGACATGTTGCAGGTTCATGAGAAAAAGTTATCTTTTTAAGTAGGAAATTTTTGGTGGCTGCTGCAGCCATGCCAGTGTCTCAAGATACAAAAATCGTTTAACTGTGGATGCGGAAGGGCATATATTCAGATACCAACCTTCTATCAATGGAGTTTAGGAGTTCAGGCTTGAACCAATGTTTTCCACCCAGAAAAGGTCAAGTAGATACTCTGGTGCGTATTGAGGAGGCGTTAGGAGTGTGCAAAGCAATCATCCGGCCACAATGAAGCCATCAAATTATTGATTCTCCAGTGACAACCCCGAAAGGACAATGTGGACAATATTATTCTCCACGTATTTAGCCAACTAAATTTTGTTTATCAGATTATCCCAATGTATAGCCATAAAGATTGGAATGCCAAGATACACTCCACATATTGGATGTTCTCTTCCTTCTCCATTGTAAGCCTTGGAAGCCTGGGATGTAAGCCAACAGATGGTGTACAGCCAACCATAAAGCCTTGCATTTATAACAATTAATCCTCGTGCGATCCGAAGAAAATTTCTCTTTGCAATCGAGCAGCGGAGTGGTATCATCACTAATGCGCATAAATACACAAACATCATCTGCATAGGCAGAGATGACAATTGGTTTTCAGAAGGCAACACAAGAAACCTGACAAACAAACCAACAAAAAGACAAACAGCACATCGGCTATCATTGACCTTGATTCGACTAAAAAGGATTTACAATAGACCAAAAGAAAGTGTTCCCAAACCAATTGTTGTAAAATACATTGAAACGAAGGAATGGTAACACCCCCTTGTGTATCTGTTAATGTGGCAGATTACCATGTCTGATAATCCTTTCTGAATGGGCATGCATGGGCAATTATAGCAATATAGAGTAGAAAGACTTTGTGTGTGAATGTTACAGTGTCTGCTCCTAGTCTGGGACGTCAGTGGTTCATCCCTGCCTAGTTATACCAAAGACTTTAAAAATGGTGTATGTGCTTCCTAGCTTGTACATATGAACAATCCCATGGTTTGAATCCATGAGGAGGAGGAAATTTTCTTAGGAAATGCCCTGTTGCGTTAGTGAGAAAGACACTGCCATTGTTTTGGCATCGTGGTACGCAGAGTGCCCAGGAAGTGATGGAACTGCCCCAATCTAATGCCCCAGTGGCTGTGTTGTCTCACCTAACAGTCCTGTATTGTGTCGCATATGTTCATCTGTACGTCCATTTTTGTGAGATGTGGTTTTGGCCGCTCTACTCTCGAGCCTTACTTAGATCCGTGAAAAAAAAATATAATTACAGTATATTAAAGGTGATACTTAATCCACTTTGGAAACATAAGAAGTCATGTCTCAGTAACAACAGCCTTGCAAAGTAACAACACAATTATTTAAAAGTAATCCACAGTGAACTTTTAGTTTCCTTCTTGTTTACTTCTAAGACATGGAACTTGGTGGTGTAATGTTTGAGCAGACATCGGTGGTTCGAACTTTGAATACCAGCCGAGTCTTACCAAGACTAAAATGGATGTATGCTGCTCCTTGCTCACACTCAGCATTCAAAAAGATAGCAGATGATCAAACAACTACAAGTTGTCAAAAATTGCTCAGACTTGGACCAAATGGACTCCTCCTGCATTAAGTTCCTTGTAAGGGCACTCATAGAGCACTACCGTACTCCCAGATACCAATATATGTAGGCGTTTGGCACGGGGAAAAAATGGCGCCCGTTCAAATGAGTAAAAATTTTACGCTTAAAACTACTATTGAGTGGCACGCATTCAAGGTACAGAATCTATTGTCGGACACCACGCTTTCGAAGAACAAAGAAAAGAAGAGAATCAGGGCAATGAATGGATGACCTCATACCCGTTCCCTGGTTCCCCCTACCTTCAGATTATAGCCTTTGATGTTATCTGGGCGGAGGCCTATTGCAACTTATTTTCGGGTGTTTTTAATATGTATGTTGGATTTCAGACACAAATTGACAGTCTGATTTTCACGACACAAAATTGACAGTCTAAGGGGTGTTCAGTCGGGAAGAGCCAATCGGGGTACATCATGTTGGCAGAGCTCTGGCGCTCATCGTTCCCTCCTTCCACGCTGATTTTTAAAAACATGACAACCATTGCTGATGTTCTGAGCTATATATTATTATCAGTTGTGTTTATGTTTAGTGTTTGATGCAATGTGTACTCCTTACTCGAGTTCATATTTTTGGATAGACGGCAGCACTTACCGGACAGCAGTTCAGCGATGTACCGAACGGGAATAAATGCGGCCGTCGATGGTTGAAAAATCTTGTTGAAGCCACGTTGTCATCCAATTCCAGCTTAGAAAATTAGTGTATCGTCTTCGTCACATTAAGAAACCCCAGTATATGGGAAATGAGCACATTCCTGCCAGCGGTTTCGGAGGAAACGTCAAAAATATGCGCAGACGTTAACAGAAATAATTATTTTTTAAATAAATCTTTACTTTAAATACCATGTTTCTTGTTACATTTTTTGTGTCAAATTCACCTCTGAGGTAGTCAGCATGTGCAGAGAGGGTTTTACATTGCAGACGCTGTTTTGAGGAGTGGCATTACGCCTCTGGTGGTGACGGTCTGTCGATGACAGACGTAATGACGTCAGCGAATGAAGATGATGTCATGACGGAATTACGCCTCTCAGCGGTGACGTCACACGTCGCCATGCGAACGAATGTAAAAATTAGAAATCGCCAAAATTCCCAAACCTGTCCGTCTGGCACGATCTCACATAGCCCATGCTGTTCATTAGACCACAGAGCACCTGAGCGAAGGTGGAGACAATCCGTCCAGCAGTTTTGGAGGAGATACGTCAATTACACGCAGACGTTAACAGAAATTATATATACTATATATATACATTACATATATAACATATATATAGAATATATATATATATATATATATGTATATATACATATATATATATTCCCGGGGCCCGTCCGGACACTTTTTTGTTTCAGAGGTTTCCTCCTATCTTTCACCGTTCAGGAGATTAGCACGTGCAGACAAACAAAAACTTAAAATTATATATTAGATATATTTAGACCCTTCAGACCTATGGACCTTTTAAGACCCTTTGAACAATTTCAGACCATTTGGACACTTCAGACCACTTTTGCTCTTTCTTCCTTACATAAATATATACTATATATAATATTATATATATATATATGTATATACATATATATACGTATATACATAATATATACGTATTAATCATATATATACTAATATAATACGTAATATATATATACGTATATACATATATATACTATATAAATATATATATATATATATACAACTGCTGATGGGAGCAGGTTTCGTGCCTGGCCACCTCCCGACTATATATATATTTAATTATATATATATAATATATATATATATATATTATATATATATATATATATATTATATATATATAGTCGTGGAGGTGGCCAGGCACAAAACCTGCTCCATCAGCAGTTGTCGGAGGGTGCTGGGGTTCGAATCCCACTAACCAAATTTGTGGTAGCCAGGTGGGTAACACTGACGAACCTCCAGGGATGGTCGAGCGGTCCATATTTCTAGAGGTGGGCAGGCTCATTGACATGGATTCTTTAATGAAGATCATAAGGACAACAATGCACAAATTCAATAAACAACTCCTACGATTGAGGCCCGCACACAAGATGCAAACACAGACAAAGGGTAACAACGAAATATATCCCCCTTCAAAGCACTGGTTCTTCAGCCTGTCCTCATCGATTTGGTGCTGGGAAGCTTCGTCTGGCACGTGCACCCACCAAACAAAATGGTGCCGTCTCCCACGAGACTGGGAGGAAAGCGCCTCCACCATCAAACGGGATGGCAAGCAGGATCGCGCCTCACCTATTTCAGCCTTCAAAACTCCAATGCACAAATCCTGCCAGCACCTCCTCTATCGGCTCTAGACGTGCACCAATCCGCTCAATCTGCTCCAGGCATCCACGCTCGTCAAGCACTCACTCTGCGCCTTTCCACCAAGCACACACTGGTCACCTTCTCTGTCCTCTTCTCTTATGTCCTCAGGCATGGCCTCCTCACCTCCCATCCAGGAAGGCGGATTTTTTTCCCTTGTTGTTTCAGCGACTCGGTCCTTAGCTTATGGCCTACTTGGAAGATAATAACATAGGTAAAAATCACAGAGGGTAATCACATACAGGGAACTTATTTTTGCTCCCTAAGCTAATCAACACCACACCACCTGTGTGGTGGCACGTAACACTTAAGCTGACAGATTCCCTGACAAATACATTGAGGTGCTTCCACCCGTCCATGGACCATGCTACACTATACAATCCTATCTGTACTATTACATCATTTAATCTAATCCCAAACCATAACACAGCCCGTCCCCGGAACCCTGGCTCCTGCAAGGTTCGATGCAGGCGTTACCATTCCGGCCTTACCACTTACCAACTCACACCTAATTCGTTTATGAATAAATTAGAAGGGGCTGTGGGAGCGAGCAAAACTAACTTACCTATTCCCCTTCATGTTTTACACCACTTAAACACAACTCAAATATTTGCAAACTCTTGGTTCTTACTCCTAACTCCTGGGGTGGCTAGTAAATGTCAGAAAAACACACAAAAAACTACAATCATGGACAAAACCTCAACCCAATTTTTCTTTTTTTAAACTTTTTGTACAACCCCTTCTAAAGACTGCATTCATTGGTGGATGCAAAATACCCAATGTGACCTAGGAGCCATCCAATTTGCCTATTCAAATTTCTGCGATCCCTGCCTCTCCGGGACAGGTAAGTTACATGGATTTAGTGAACCTTCCTCACCCATTCATAAATAAACCCAATATCAATCTTCATTCCAACCCTGCAAGACCATGGCTAAAGTGTTGTTACACACATGTGTGATCCTTAACTGAGCAGAGGGGAGGTACCTACAACAAAAAATGAGGGGGCTCTTCTGGTTGTGGTACGCTGTATGCCCTGTCGGGACAGTATCCACACATCCAGGCTCTCACGGCCTCATACAGGTCGCCAGGTCTCTCTCCCGCTAGTCACCCGACCAGACCTACCCATCTAACGGGTCTCCATTTCCAGCCACCACTGGCTGCCAGGCACAAATTACTCGAAGGGGGGGGGGGCGCAGTCACCGCTATCCAGACTTATCTCTTCTCGCGGCCCACATATCTTCCCCACCAACACAGTCCAAATCTCATCTCCACCCCTGTTGTCATTCAATTCTCAAACAATGCAATGCAAATGTAGCAATCGTGTTCCTATTCAGCCATGGCCAACTTACATGTTTTCATTGGCATTCATTCTTGAAATAATTCAATTCATTACACATAACAGGCATCAATTTCAGGCAATTTTGGTTCCCAAACAATCCTTTACTGACCATTGAGTCACTCTCACTCGCTCTCATCCAGTTAAGCATGTCCAAATTTTGGCAAAATTGAATCCTTGGGACAGTAAGCACTTCACCTCAGTGTAAGTCATCAAGGTTGGTCAGGTCTAAGCGTGTCATCCACCCTTCTAGTTTTTCTCATACTCTTTTAATCCACCCCTGTGATTCGTTGCTTTCAATCTCCTGAGTTCCAAACTTATTTATTTTAGTTATTTATTATTCTAATTGGTATATCACTTCAAAATCTTGGAGATCACCCTGGCTAATGTTTGGGTGCAATCGTCGACTTTAAGCACCCTCGATGAGGGGTCAGATAATCAAATCAGCCACAAGAACAGTGCCCATAACATTCTTGCGAGATGCAGCAGGATGTCTGCCTGCACCCCTCAGGATCCGGTAGACCCAAATTTCTCTCATTCGCTCCCAGAAGCCTACATCATCCTCCAAGATCTCGTAGGTCTCGAGTTATTTCATTCATTCCTGTTCGATGCCTACATCCTCCTCCGGGATCTGGTAGGTTTAGAGTTCTCTCATTCATCTCGTTCGATGCCTACATCCTCTTCCGGGGTCTGTAGGCCTAGAGTTCTTTCATCTACTCTCTTTCGATGCCTACATCCTCTTCCAGGGTCTGGTAGGCCTAGAGTCTCTTTCATTCATCCCCAGAAGCCTGTTTCATCCTCTGGATCTAGCATCTCGAGTTCTTTCATCCATTCCTGTTCAATGCCTTATCCTCCTCCAGGATCTGGTAGGCCTAGAGTTTGCTAATCCACTCTCGTTTGATGCCTACATCCTCTTCAGGGTTGGGTCGGCCTAGAGTTCTCTCATTAATCCCAGAATCCTGTATCCCCCTCCAAGATGTGGTACACCTGGAGTTCTCAATCCCTCTCAGTCGATGCCTGTATTCCCCTACAGGAAGAACCGTGGCCATGGCTAAATGCAGGCAGACATTGCCACAGCCCAGTGGACCCAGCAAAACTTTACCTTCTGGGCACATCAGGCCAAGTGCAGAACAAGGCCATAACTGGCTGACTACAACCAGCATGTGGATAACTAACAGGCATGCATGGACGCCGGCAACTGCACTCCACCATCGATGATCACCAAAAGCCAGACAAACAGCCACTATGGTTAACGCAACACACATCACATGACCTGGGCTGTCACACTCGTCTGCTTGGCTGCCTGCGATGAGAGTTGGAGTGAGTTGAGATGTGTTTTGGCCTCGTGCAGCTCTTGCTCCAGCTTCTCTGCTTGAATTCCCTGTACTTTTCTTTCTGCTTGCATTTTATTATCACTTTCCGGGCTTCGCTCTTAAATGACTGCAGTTCAGCAAAAGCTGTGGTTCTGGTTCAGGTTCAAGTTCTGACTATTCCTCTCCTGGAATCACAATTGCTGGACTCACATTGCTCACCAGTGCAGATGCCTCGTGTGCGGCCACTGCTCTCCATCGCACCACAGTTCTACCTCTATGAGACGGGAGACTCAGAGACCCAGATCTGGTATGACCTGTGTCATGGAAATGGCACATGGAGATCCTAAGATGCGATCCTGCTTCAAAACGGCTAAGCTCACCGTCCATACAGGTAAACAGCTCCGCAATCAGCCGAAAGACGGTGTGAATGCACTCTCTCCCACAGTGCCAACTCCCATCCGTCACTGCCAAGCCAGTTGAAAAAAACAGCCACCTAATGTGGCAGTCAACTTTCTTTGTGATCAACATGATGTAGATGGCACCAAGCCAACCACAACAGTCATGATGATGGTTCCACACGCGACCAAACTCCCCAGACGAGCAATTGGAAGTGAGTAATCCTGCGGAACATTGCGATCCACACCGCGCAAGCTTGTGCAGCAAATTGCAGAACTTCCAGCTGAGAAAAGAGTTGCTGGAAAAGGAGGAAAGTGCCTGTACATTCCAGACAGTGTTGGCACCTTGTGTTGCCCAAGACACTTTGCCCAAGATGCAAATGCGGACATGTCTCTCTTTAAATCCTGCACTTGACTCACTCCGGCTAATTCAAGATAAGCCTCCCGCTCAACCAACCGTAAGCTATTGTTGCTGCAACTCTCCTCCTCTACATGTCTGCAAGTGGTTCAAACTTGGCTCTGCACATCTGCTCGACCCTGTTCAGCAACGTTCCCAGTGTGAAAGTGCAGCAACTCCAACCGAACTTCATACGAGTCATTCAGTCTAAGCATGTCTCGACAGACTATCCACATCCCATTAAGAATAACGAAACTATTGGTTCTATCACCTCTCCCTGATGGTATTGTCCAAGTGTTCAGCTGCTCTGTAATATCTCATCCATCCTTTCCCAGTCAATTGTGGATCCCATAAGCCTTTATCAGCTAACACCAGCTCTTGCCTGTTACACAGGTTTCCAACTTTTGCTCCAACATGCCATCCTGGTGATGATAAATCCCAATTCCTCTACCTGCTGTTGCATTATGGACTTCACCCAGATGGGATAGCCCACCAGGTTGAATCCTCCCATTTCATTCCTTTGTTTATCAATTTCGTCTTCCAATCGTTCATTAATTTCCGTCATTTCATTCGTTAGTTCCTACATTTTATTTGTTAGTTTATTCATTTTTTCACTCATTTCATTCGTCATTCCCTTCATCCATTTTAATTAATATCCCATATATGGCCTGGATAGTCATCGTACCCGCTCTCGCGTCTCATTCTCGCCACTGTGGGGGAAAGGGAACCGACACTTGAGACGGGGAGACTCCTGCCTCTCATTATCACTCAATTCTCCCCCCGACTCGTTCCTTCAATAGGATCGCTATCTCGTACAATCATCGACATTTCATGCTCATCCGCAAATTCGCGCGTGCATTAATCTCCCTAGACGAAAATGATATTTACACTTTGTACCTCGATTCCTATGACCACCTCCCTCTCAATGGTAGAGAGACGATTGTTTACCAATTTAAATTCCCAATTTTTTTTTTTGAACTTACTCCGAGACCAAATGTCGTGGTCCGATGGATTCAAGAATCCCTCCCGATGCCAAATAGGTGGGGGGGGGGGCTCGAAAAATCCACTCCTGACACCAATTGTCATGGAGTGGCCAGGCTCAAACCCCGCTCCCATCAGCAGTTGTGGTAGGGGAGCTGAGGTTCGAATCCACTTCCCAATTTGTGGTAGCCAGGCAGTTAACACCGACCAACTCCAGGGACGGTTGAGTGGCCACATTTCTAGGAGCGGACACGCTCATTGACATGGATTCTTAAATAAAACACAAATACCCACAAGGACAACACGAGATCATAAGGACAACAATGCAGAAATTCAATGAAACAAGTCCTACGGCGAGCCTCGCACCACAGACGCAAACACAGACAAAGGGTAACAACGAAAATAAATCCTCCTTCCAAAGCACTGGTACCTCAGCCTGGTTCTTGTCGATGTTGGTGTGGAAGCTCGTCCAGCGCATACACCTGCCAACAAAATGGCACGTCTCCCCCGAGACCAGGAGAAAGCGCCTCCACCATCCAATGGGACGCGCGGCAGGATCGCGCCTCGCCTATTTCTGCCTTCCAAATTACAATGCACAAATCCTGCCAGCACTTCCTCGATCAGCTCTCGACGTGCACCAATCCGCTCAATCTGCTCCAGGCGTGCACCCTCGCCAAGCCACACTCCGCGCCGATCACCAAGCACACACTCGGCGCGATCCGCGAAGCACACACTCTTCGTCTTCTCTATCCTCCTCTCTTATGTCCTTGGGGCATGGCCTCCTTGCCTCCCAAACCCAGGAAGCAAGGTTTCTCCTGTTGTTGTTTAACAGACTCTGTTCCTAGCTTATGGCCATACTTGGAAGAGAATACATCGGGAAATCACAGAGGGTAATCATGTACAGGAGAACTTATTTTTACTCCCAAAGCAAATTAATCACATCCATCCATTACATACATACGGTTAGTGTTGGCTTCATGGTGAGGGTGGTGGGCTTGAATCCTCGGATTCTGAATTAATGCCCGTGGGTTGACTCTGCCTGTCATCCTTCCGAGGTTGGAAAATGAGTGCCAGCTTGCTGGTATCCTGTGTCGAAGTGGCGACCCATCCAGGATTGTGCCCAATAGCCAGAGACTGCTTAGACAGCACCAATGCTCTGCATAGAGTATGGTCCCAATGGATGGACACACACACACACACACACACACGAAAGGTAGATACTTTGAGACCTGGGAGGGCTTCGTTCCAGTTTCTGAAACATACATATGGAAGACAACAACCAATGACACACAAATGTTGAAGAATGTGCATGATTGGGGGATGCTAGGCAGCTAGTGCATTGTCTAAGATTGGCTCATGGAGAGAATTGCTCATGCTGAAATGATACATATTTTGGTCCACACAAAAGCCTTCCAAATTTGTACAGGTTCTGATAGAACACTGACAGCTGTGAGACATGTTGCAGGTTCATGAGAAAAAGTTATCTTTTTAAGTAGGAAATTTTTGGTGGCGCTGCAGCCATGCCAGTGTCTCAAGATACAAAAATCGTTTAACTGTGGATGCGGAAGGCATTATTCAGATACCAACCTTCTATCAATGGAGTTTAGGAGTTCAGGCTTGAACCAATGTTTTCCACCCCAGAAAAGGTCAAGTAGATACTCTGGTCGTATTGAGGAGGCGTTAGGAGTGTGCAAAGCAATCATCCGGCCACAATGAAGCCATCAAATTATTGATTCTCCAGTGACACCCCGAAAGGACAATGTGGACAATATTATTCTCCACGTATTTAGCCAACTAAATTTTGTTTATCAGATTATCCCAATGTATAGCCATAAAGATTGGAATGCCAAGATACACTCCACATATTGGATGTTCTCTTCCTTCTCCATTGTAAGCCTTGGAAGCCTGGGATGTAAGCCAACAGATGGTGTACAGCCAACCATAAAGCCTTGCATTTATAACAATTAATCCTCGTGCGATCCGAAGAAAATTTCTCTTTGCAATCGAGCAGCGGAGTGGTATCATCACTAATGCGCATAAATACACAAACATCATCTGCATAGGCAGAGATGACAATTGGTTTTCAGAAGGCAACACAAGAAACCTGACAAACAAACCAACAAAAAGACAAACCAGCACATGGCTATCATTGACCTTGATTCGACTAAAAACGGATTTACAATAGACGCAAAAGAAAGTGTTCCCAAACCAATTGTTGTAAAATACATTGAAACGAAGGAATGGTAACACCCCCTTGTGTATCTGTTAATGTGGCAGATTACCATGTCTGATAATCCTTTCTGAATGGGCATGCATGGGCAATTATAGCAATATAGAGTAGAAAGACTGTGTGTGAATGTTACAGTGTCTGCTCCTAGTCTGGGACGTCAGTGGTTCAATCCCTGCCTAGTTATACCAAAGACTTTAAAAATGGTGTTGTGCTTCCTAGCTTGTACATATGAACAATCCCATGGTGTTGAATCCATGAGGAGGAGGAAATTTTCTTAGGAAATGCCCTGTGTGGTTAGTGAGAAAGACACTGCATTGTTTTGGCATCGTGGTACGCAGAGTGCCCCAGGAAGTGATGGAACTGCCCCAATCTAATGCCCAGTGGCTGTGTTGTCTCACTAACAGTCCTGTATTGTGTCGCATATGTTCATCTGTACGTCCATTTTTGTGAGATGTGGTTTTGGCCGCTCTACTCTCGAGCCTTACTTAGATCCGTGAAAAAAAAATATAATTACAGTATATTAAAGGTGATACTTAATCCACTTTGGAAACATAAGAAGTCATGTCTCAGTAACAACAGCCTTGCAAAAGTAACAACACAATTATTTAAAAAGTAATCCACAGTGAACTTTTAGTTTCCTTCTTGTTTACTTCTGAAGACATGGAACTTGGTGGTGTAATGGTTGGAGCAGACATCGGTGGTTCGAACTTTGAATACCAGCCAGGTCTTACCAAGACTAAAATGGATGTATGCTGCTTCCTTGCTTCACACTCAGCATTCAAAAAGATAGCAGATGATCAAACAACTACAAGTTGTCAAAAATTGCTCAGACTTGGACCAAATGGACTCCTCCTGCCATTTAAGTTCCTTGTAAGGGCACTCATAGAGCACTACCGTACTCCCGATACCAATATATGTAGGGTTGGCACGGGGGAAAAATGGCGCCCGTTCAAATGAGTAAAATTTTACGCTTAAAAACTACTATTGAGTG
>CM068956.1:20368616-20395867 GCA_035128595.1 Eptatretus atami | reverse complement strand
GTATCCTGTGTCGAAGTGGCGACCCATCCAGGATTGTGCCCAATAGCCAGAGACTGCTTAGACAGCACCAATGCTCTGCATAGAGTATGGTCCCAATGGATGGACACACACACACACACACACACACACACACACACGAAGGTAGATACTTTGAGACCTGGGAGGGCTTCGTTCCAGTTTCTGAAACATACATATGGAAGACAACAACCAATGACACACAAATGTTGAAAGAATGTGCATGATTGGGGGATGCTAGGCCAGCTAGTGCATTGTCTAAGATTGGCTCATGGAGAGAATTGCTCATGCTGAAATGATACATATTTTGGTCCACCACAAAAGCCTTCCAAATTTGTAACAGGTTCTGATAGAACACTGACAGCTGTGAGACATGTTGCAGGTTCATGAGAAAAAGTTATCTTTTTAAGTAGGAAATTTTTGGTGGGCTGCCAGCCATGCCAGTGTCTCAAGATACAAAAATCGTTTAACTGTGGTGATGCGGAAGGCCATTATTCAGATACCAACCTTCTATCAATGGAAGTTTAGGAGTTCAGGCTTGAACCAATGTTTTCCACCCCAGAAAAGGTCAAGTAGATACCTCTGGATCGTATTGAGGAGGGCGTTAGGAGTGTGCAAAGCAATCATCTCGGGCCACAATGAAGCCATCAAATTATTGATTCTCCAGTGACAACCCCGAAAGGACAATGTGGACAATATTATTCTCCACGTATTTAGCCAACTAAATTTTGTTTATCAGATTATCCCAATGTATAGCCATAAAGATTGGAATGCCAAGATACACTCCAACATATTGGATGCTTTCCTTCCTTCTCCCATTGTAAGCCTTTGGGAAGGCCTGGGATGTAAGCCAACAGATGGTGTACAGCCAACCCATAAAGCCTTGCATTTATAACAATTAATCCTCGTGCGATCCGAAGAAAATTTCTCTTAGCAATCGAGCAGCGGAGTGGTATCATCACTAATGCGCATAAATACACAAACATCATCTGCATAGGCAGAGATGACAATTGGTTTTTCAGAAGGCAACACAAGAAAACCTGACAAACAAACCAACAAAAAGACAAACCAGCACATCGGCTATCATTGACCTTGATTCGACTAAAAACAGGATTATACAATAAGACCAAAAGTAAAAGATGTTCCCAAACCAATCTGTTGTAAAATACATTGAAACGAAGGAATGGTAACACCCCCTTGTGTATCTGTAATGTGTGCAGATTACCATGTCTGATAAATCCTTTCTGAATGGGCATGCATGGGCCAATTATAGCAAATATAGAGTAGAAAGACTTTGTGGTGAAATTGTTACAGTGTCTGCTCCTTGTCTGGGACGTCAGTGGTTCAATCCCTGGCCTAGTTATACCAAAGACTTTAAAAATGGTGTGTGCTGCTTCCTAGCTTGTACATATGAACAATCCCCATGGGTTTGAATCCATGAGGAGGAGGAAATTTTCCTTAGGAAATGCCCTGTTGCGTGTAGTGAGAAAGACACTGCCATTGTTTTGGCATCGGTGGTACGCAGAATGCCCCAGGAAGTGATGGAACTGCCCCCAATCTAATGCCCCAGTGGCTGTGTTTGTCTCACCTAACAGTCCTGTATTGTGTCGCATATGTTCATCTGTACGTCCATTTTTGTGAGATGTGGTTTTGGCCGCTCTACTCTCCGAGCCTTACTTAGATCCTGTAAAAAAAAATATATATATATACAGTATATTAAAGGTGAATCTTAATCCACTTTGGAAACATAAGAAGTCTAGTCTCAGTAACAACAGCCTTGCAAAAGTAAACAACACAATTATTAAAAAGTAATCCACAGTGAACTTTTAGTTTCCTTCTTGTTTACTTCTGAAGACATGGAACTTGGTGGTGTATTGGTTGGAGCAGACATCGGTGGTTCGAACTTTGAATACCAGCCGAGTCTTACCAAGACTAAAAATGATGTGTGCTGCTTCCTTGCTTCACACTCAGCATTCAAAAAGCATAGAGCATGATCAAACAACTACAAGTTGTCAAAAATTGCTCAGACTTGGACCAAATGGACTCCTCCTGCATTTAAGTTCCTTGTAAGGACACTCATAGAGCACTACCGTACTCCACGATACCAATATATGTAGGGTTGGCACGGGGAAAAAAATGGCCGCCCGTTCAAATGAGTACAAAATTTTACGCTTAAAAACTACTATTGAGTGAAGTCACAAGCTTTAAAAAAGGCCATACCTTTTATTCTCGAATGTTTTCATAATGAACAACAATTTAAAAATCTGCCAGAATACATCACTAAAATACCCTGTAGAGAGATCGCACAATCGCCAAATTGTTCATCCACAGAATTGTTGATAAATGTCATCCTGCCGAGCACAATAATGGCTGAAGAAATTACAATGATTCCAAAAAAGGAAGTGACATTCTCTATTAATAGCGAACGTAGTGAGCTTCATACTCAACGCGTGCACATGAGAGAATAGGAAACAACAACAACAACAACACAATACCCTGGCAATTTGGAATCCGTGTCGTCGGCTATGACCCTTTTGCTTCCGGTTTTTGTCATGGGGAATGATGCGTCCCGGGAGATCAAGGCATCGTCGGAGACATGAAAGACCCAAATATCAGACATGGTGTATATTTCCTCCACTGATTTTAATAAAGATATCTCCCGCATCATCAAAAAATAATTTTTAATCGTGATTTACATTATTTGATCGCTGATCCCGAATCCAGGCCGAAGTAACCGGAAATTGCAGCATCGAATGTAAGAATAATTCTACGTTCGCTTCTAGGCTTTGCCTATTCCATATTAAAATTTGGTAAATGCACCCATGCCATCATACAAATTATTTTTTTTATCTGATTTAAAAAATAAAACACCACAAAAGAGCACCACAGCGATGATGTCATGTTGGCATGACAATGCACATCCTGGTTTTACGCTCTCGTAGAATATGACCACTGTAGCTTTGTTAAGATGGTAAAGTGTTTTGTACCAGATTGTAATTACCAGAGTTATATATACCTGCAGCTTTTATCTTTTTCCAAAGGAACCAAGTGTTAAGCAGCGATGGATTGAACAAATAAGGTGATTAATCGCTTTTATTCTTTGTCTTTCATCTCTTCCTTTTATAAAGGGGTGAGGACCAATGGTACCAAGCTTCTGCCCTGTCTTGCTCATGATACTCCTCCACTTCCCCCTGTCCTCAGGCAACTCTCTCCACTCTCCAAACGCCCCCACATTATTGATATCACTCCGCACACAATTTTCCCATCTCAACGATAGTCTACCTCGTTTCCTCCTTCCTTGCTCCCTAAACCTATCTGCTCTCTTTACCATCCTCCCTTCCTCCATCTGCACCAAGTGTTCAGGCCACTTCAGCCGGTTTTGCATAAATCTCACCATCGAGCTCATCTGGACACCAATCTCCTCCCTCAGTTCATCCATCCTCCTTCTATCAACTCTCTTCACTCCCACAATCCTCCTGACCCAATTGTTCTCGCAGACCTGCAACCTTTGTTGTTGTGTCTCTGTCAGTGTCAAAAGATGTCGTGATGGCAATCTGTAAAAGGATTGTGGTGTTATATTGTGGTGTCATTCCTTTCTTTTCATTCCTTCCGACCTTGTTTGGATATTTTTTTGGAGATACCATTCCTGCATGTTTTTTTCATTTTTTTGATGTTATTTTCTGACTTGTTAACTTAAAACACATTCCCTTAAAAAAAAAAAAAGTTTAAACTGCGAGTCACATTGATATTTGGTGTGATGGGAAAAAGCATGAATGAAAACTTCCGTATCGTTGATGTCATATTGAGGAATCGTTTCAACTCAACCCGTCAACATCATGTGTGAGTGAGCAATGAAATTAGCGGAAGAGCACTGCTCTCGACATTGTATACATTTCATCGCCATTAAATTCAGAATCTCAACTAATGGTCCATTTATCTCACTTTCCATACTTAATTTTCAGCCTTTATTCGTGTTTTATTTCCTTTTTGACTGTTATTGTTTCTCTTGATTTATTATCTACAATTAAATACATCATATAATAGTGTTCAAAGCATATAACAAGCAGCAATTCGCCTGTGGCTGGAAACAGGAATCACACATTCAATTAACATGTTTGGATTTTATGCCAATTTCAAGGTCACCTTGAGGGAATATGCAACTTCCAGGTGTATCTGCGGAATTTTTTTTTTTTTTAACGGATGCTACCTTTATACTCGCAAGTCAAACTGTCACCGGGATGCTTAACATGACATTAAACCCCAAGACAATTTGATGGGAAATACATCCGCTGATGTCGTACAGTACAGTACTTTTAGAGACACATGATGTGGCACATTACCAGGACTGTAGTTGCTGTCCAACAAGATACACAAGGATACACAAGGAACTTGGATGCAGGAGGAGGCCATTTGACCCATCAAGACTGCACTACATCTCCAGCACATAAATTCAAGATTGCCCCTTGTATGATGTAATCTCTCTCTTCATTGTTCTTCATTCCACAGCACCTCATATTTCTTATGTTAAACTATGTGCTCAATCGATGAAAGCATCAAGATTTTCTTGAATCGATCAACCTCCCCCCCCCACTCCCCTCTCTGCTATCTTAGCTCCAAGCTTAGTGTAATCTGCAAAATTAGAAAGCTGACTCTTAACCCAACAATCCAAATCATTGATGTGAATTATGAATAACTAGCAAAAGTATCCGTCCCCAGTGATGGGAAACGTTGTTAATCGATGAATTTAAATTATTTCATGCACTTTAAAAAGGTTACTTGTGTTGCACTCTTGGTTTCACTCAGAGCCAAAGCTTTAAGCTACTAAAACCGCCCATCGTGAAATGGTAGTGCAACATCAGGCAACAGAGGTTAGATTTGTCTAAAAAGAGTGTAGACTATCCTGCTTGTGAAATAAAATTTGGCATCAACATTATTCATGCCTGTTCTCCCGTCATTTCAAAAATGAATATTGAGCTTTCAAACGCAGCATGAGAGGTGGCCGCCGCAAACGGGAGGCAAACAAACGTACGGACACACACAGCGGTTTGCAATACGATATAAAAGATGACTTCCCTTCCAAGGAACTTCAACACAGAAAGAGACCATTCATTCCATCAAGCCTGCACAATGGTTGCCAACCTATGACAGTGTTTTTTGTACACAGTCAAGGTTCATGGAAGAGCTAGAACACTGAATGCATCAGGACGCCGCAGAAATAAAGGATGGTAGAGAGAGAGGGGGGGCACTGAAAGTGAAGTTGAAGGACAAAGTAGAGGAAGACTTGGACAAGCAATGGGTATGGGGAGAAATGGGGATGCACAGGAGGGATACAGAAGGAAACTCCTCCCTCCTCTCTCTCCCAATTCTCTCTCTCCTCCCCCTCTCTGCCACCCATCCCTGCTCTCTCTTCTCTCTCGCTCCTTTCTTTCTCTCTTGCCTTTCTTTCTCCCTCTCTTCCTCCCCCACCATGTCTCTCTCTCTCACCGCCCCTCTATATCTCTCTCCCCGACCCCTCAATCTCTCTGTCTCCCTCCCCCCTCTCTGCCACCCCTCCCTTCTCTCTCTCTCTCTCTCTCTCTCTCTCTCTCTCTCTCTCTCTCTCCCCCTCTCTATATGTCCATGATCTATCCTTTTTAAATGTTGAGCAGCAAGCAAGGAAGCACCACACACCATTTTAAAGTCTTTGATATAACGAATAATTGGCCGTGGTTTGAAAAACCAACCCCTCGACCAGAGTGGACCTCCAACTCCAACAAATTATGTCATCATCCACCAAATATTAAATTTATGTTTATTTTGGACTCTCTTTGAAGTTTATTACTAAACGTCATTTTAGGTTACAATGCTAAATGGAGGTTTTTATTTAATGAAAAGATCACCTTGCACTGCAACCTTTGTTCAAAGACTTTCATTGTTGGTTACTGTTATTACCAATGCTGACATGGCTTGTTCAACTTTGTGATAAACTTAAGGTCACATCTTAACGCATTGTGAATGAACTACCTATGTTGTAGTTATACGTATAAAATGTATCCCATTTGGTATGCTCTTATTCTGGTTGAATGTTGAGCTTTGCATGCATGCGGAGCTTTTTAAATGCAGACAGAGAAGCGACCGCCGAAAACGAGAGACAGATGAATGCATGGACATACACCACGGCTCACATTATATTATAAATAAAGCTCCACGTACTGATTCCTGAGGTACCCCCACTTATAACCCCACAGCCCAACATCCTCCCATTCAGAGCCACTCTTTGTTTCCTGTCACGAAGCCAGTTTCCAATCCCATCAGCTGCTCGATCTGCCACTCAGCAAGCCCTCACCTGAGCAAACAACCTCCGATGTGGTACCTTATCAAATGCCTTCTGAACATCTGGATAAACTACATCCACTGCACTTCAGTCATTCATCCAATCAGAAACTGCTTCAAAGAACACTAATAAATTTGTTAAACACAATCTCATTTTCGTAAATCTGTACTGATTGCCTTTAATTCGTTGAATTTTATTTAAATGGTTTCCCATCCAAACCCAAATTAACATCTGCAACAACTTTCCCACAACTAAAATAAAACAAACTGGTGTATATTTCCCCAATTCCTCTTGAGAACCTTTCTTAAACTCGAGGGCCGCGATCGGAGATCGCTGATGGTTTCCGGTGGAGCCAATTCATAATATAAACCAATTGGTAGCTCTTGAAATTTTGCCTCATAATGATAACAAACCTTTTTTTTTGATGCACCATGGACACCAAGACTAAACACTTAATGCCTCCCTCTGGGAACCATAATAAAAACAAAATTAAATAATTTTTTAAAAATCAAATAATGGAAAAATTTCAAATTGAAAAATAAATTTTAAAAGTTGAAAATTTTTAAAATAAATAAAATATGAAATCATTGAAAAATCAATAAAAAATTGGAAAAACAAACAAACAAAAAAAAGTCACCTTGTCTTAGCTTACTTAGTTGTTTCTTAAATTCATCCACTCTTGTCTGGAACTCCTGAAAAAGCCCTTCTTCACCCCGTAGATGGATTCTCCCAGCTAATGGCAATTCTCCTGACTTTTACATAAATGTTGAAACAAAATTCTTGTTTAGTAAGCCTGCCGTCAAGAGCCAATATAGAAAGAGATAACTAACTGTGTGTGCTGAAATATTTAGTAGGCTACAAGCAGAGGAAAATACAGAAATGGTGGAATGAATAATATATGAAAACGAAATTACGGAAGCAATATTTCGCACCTGACTCACCTTGTAGAAGAGTAAGTAACAACAATCTTAAAAGGGTGTTGTCGTGACCTTTCCAGACAACGAAGACAACCACCCACCAGGGACCGCTAGGGCTGGCACGATGGCTAAGAGGGAGGCACACTCACCTCTAAGCTGTCTAGCCTGGGTTCTTATCCCAACCCAGCTATAAACTGTCATCCCGGTGTTTCACAGGCAGTTGATTCATCAATGTGTGTGCCGTCCCTCGGATGGACGTTAAATGGGTATCCCGTTTGCTGGCATTTGTTGGTAGATGTTAAAGATCTCACGGTGTCCTTCGCAATGAGTAGGTGAGCTATCGCCAGCACCATGAACAAGTTACAAATTCCTGCCATAACCAGCAGGGGCCACTGCGTCAGAGACACAGCCGTGCCCTCAGCCAACGATGATACCCTGCAGCCTGTGCTGCAAACAAACGAAGAAAACCATGGATCACTGATCTCTATCTGACATCAGTGGTCCATGGTGGTTGATGGGGTGTCAGAGGCCCAATTCAGAGGTTGGGCTTTCTGTATGTGGTTTTGGCAGGAATTTAGAATTCGGTCAGGGTGCTGGCAATAACTCGGCAATTATTCATCAAAAAGGACCATGGTATGATTAATGTGCCTCAGCAATCAATGTTTGCAGAATGTCCCCAACTTTATATCCCATCTAATGGACAGATGCAATGCCCCTTTTGGGAAATACCAGTCTAACAGTTTAGAGGTGGAACAAGAATCAAAACCAGAGTCGACAGCTTAAAGGCAAGTGTTCTTCCTCTGTGCTGTGGCACTACCAAATACAGTGTGTCCGAAAATGAACTTACCAAAAAGGTTGGATCGTTTTATTGTTATTCGAGATACTGATGTAAATTACATATATATATATATATATATATATATATATATATATATATATATATATATATATGTCCGTCCGGATTTTCGTTTACGCGATAACTCAAGAAGCAAATTGTAGAAATTCATCAAACTTGGTAAAAAGGTAAAGTAAGACAGGGCAATTAAGTGATTAGATTTTGGGCCAGATATGATAAAGGTCAAGGGTCAAATATGTCAATACTCAAGTGTTTGTGCGGGAGAGCGGAGGCATACCCGTCGACTGCGCGCAGTCGAATTACTCTAGTTGGTTATGAATATTGATTGTTATTTTCTTTGTGTTTCAGGAGAAACCCCATTTTCTGATATAATGACAAGTCCTCAAGAGAAAGTAAAAAATTGTGAGATTTGTACATTAATGTGGTTAAATCATCCAAACCCAAAGGGGTTTTCAGCGTGAAATGAACAAACCAGCACCTGAAAGACACTCCATAGGAAGACTTGTGGATCAGTTGGAAGCTACAGGATCTGTCCTGAAGAGGAAATCTGCCAGAAGGCCAAGAAAGTCAAATGAAAGAGTGAATGCTGTTATCCATCCATCATCCATCCATCCATCCATCAGGACCATACTCTGTGCAGAGCGTTGGTGCTGCCTAAGCAGTCTCCTTGGCTATTGGACACAATCCTGGACGGGTCGCCACTCCGACACAGGATACCAGCATGCTGGCACTCATTTTGCTGACCTCGGAAGGATGACAGGCAGAGTCAACCCCACCTGGTATTAATTCAACAGCTGAGTGGGATTTGAACTCAGGATCCTCAGATCCCAAGCCCACCGCCCTAACCATTCAACCAACACCAGGCATATGAATGCTATTATGGAGGCATTTATTTACCAACAGCCCTAAAAAGTCAATTAGGAGAGAGACCATCACTTGAGTTAAACATCCCGAAAAGCTGTTCATGATATCCTTCATAAAGAATTGAGGTTTATATGTTATAAAATGCGAACAGTTCATAAAATTTTAGAAGAGGATTATGAAACGAGAGTAAATGTTTGTCAAGAATTAATTGAACGGATAGAATCGGATGAACATTTTTTATCAAACCTCATTTTTAGTGATGAAGCTACATTTCACATATCAGGGCAAAGTTAATCGTCACAATTGTCGGATATGGGGAGAAGAAAATCCGCATGAATTGTATGAACACGAAAGGGATTCCTCGAAAGTAAACATCTGATGGGCCATGTCACCTTCTCACATCTATGGACCCTATTTCTTTAATGAGTCCACTGTCTCCAGCATTCCCTACCTCAACATGATACAAAAGTTATTTATTCCACAACTCCAAGAAAATCTGCATGAATTGTATGAACATGAAAGGGATTTGCCTAAAGTAAACGTCTGGTGTGTTATGTATGCCATGTTCTCATATCTATGGACCTTATTTATTTAATGAACGCACTGTCTCCAGCATTCCGTACCTCAATATGATATGAGAGTTCCTTATTCCGCAACTCCAAGAAAATCTCGACTTGTTACAAAGAGCTATCTTTCAACAGGATGGAGCACCACCTCACTTTTCTCGAATTGTTAAAGTGTTTTCAAATCAAACTTTACCAGACCGTTGGCTTGGTCGAGGAGGACCTATGAAATGTCCCGCTCATTCACCCAACTTAACACCTTTAGATTATTTATCTCTGGAGTTTTTAAAGATGAAAGTCCACATGAGCAAACCAAGGGACCTTGAAGAACTTAAACATCGTATTCTTGATACTGCGTCATCTATCCCTCCAGGTGTGTTGGAAAATGTTTTCTCAGACTTTCAACGCCCAATTCGATTGATTATAGTGAATGATGGACGACATGTAGAAGTTTTTTTTTAAATAATTCGACAATATCGAAACAATACCATAAAAAAATTAAGTAAAACAAAAACTTACAAGCCTAGTGCATGTACTCATATCAAATTTATGCCATTATCTCAAACAACAATAAAACTATTCAACGCTCTTTTTGGTATATATATTTTTGGACATCCTGCATTAATACTTGAATTGAAATTCCATTTAATCAAAATAATTTAGGTCAAGATCATTTTATCGATCATATTAGTGTCAGCAACTGTTGATGGAACATGAACAGAGGGATATTGAGATGAAAGTTATGTGTTGGTGATGACAGCATGTAATGCTCTCTTGACAGCTGAAAGAAATGTCGCAAACGGTCAACGTCAAGAATGAGCTACACCGACTGATAAAGCTCCTCTATCTCCGTGGCTTGCTTCTGATCTTACACCTGATCATTTTTTTGTGACATCCTTTTACATTCTTCAGTTGAAGCTCCCTGAGGTTATGTGGAAGATGAGAAAGTTAATGATTATAATATACCAGAAGTAGCCAAAGATAAGTAAGGTCTGGAATACTTGCTGGCCATTCCCCTACTTCTATGGTTTACTGTGATACTCTGACAGTTTTGGCAGTGTGGAATCAAGCTTTATCCTATATCAGAATGAAGTCCAATCCAATGGCACAAGCAAAATGGCTTACAACAGGATACAATACTGTCCTCACAGAATGGCCTGGAGGTATGCACACTCGCCTCTAAGCTCACCAGCTTGAGTTCCAATCCCGACACAACTATAAACTGTCATCCTGGTGTTTCACTGGCAGGGTGATTCATCAATATGTGTACCATCCCTCGGATGGACGTTATACTGGGTGTCCCATCTGCCGGCATTAGTTGCTGGACATTAAAGATATTGTGGTGCCTTCACAAAGGGTAGGCGAGCTTCTGCCTGCACCCTCAACAAATTCCAAATTCCTGCCCTAACTATTTAGTCGAACGTCAAGCCTGGCCAGCCGGTTCATGAAAGATTTGGACCAAAAACTTCGCCCAGCCAACCCCACAAGAATGTGTGACTAATTGTGGAAGAAGACGAAGATGAAGAGTAAAGAGTAAAGAGGAATTAATGAGTGGAAGTGAGCACTGAACCTGGATTTTAAGAGTTTCATCAGAAGTCAATTACTGGCAGAATGTATGCACACTGGAGAAACCTGGTGGGGACAGAGCACAGAAAGGGTAGATAGTGCAAGACCAGAAGGGAGGCAGTAGAAGACAGAAACCCCACCAACTTGTCTACTAGCTGGGAAAACGGATTCTGCTTCAATATTGGATATTGCCATGATTACGATGGCCTTGGTCTTCATGACTTAAAGATGTGAAAGGTGAGAGGCCATGGTATCAGCCCACAGGGGATAACACTACTCCATCTAGCTGTGGTCGAAGGTCTTGTACATTGTAATAAGTTCAGATTTGCCTCAAAAATACTTGGCACAATGAAGAATGCCCAGACAGTGGCTGGCTTTGGAGGCTAACTTTGATATGTGGTTTTTCCCAAGAGAAAATATGGTTGATGGTGAGGCCCAAACATTTGAGCGACTGAACCTCTTCGAGCTGTTCAGGGAAGCAGACAGCAGGGTTTGCCAGATGGTGCTTTTCTAGAGACAGAGTGAATGTGTGAACCTTGCCAGGGTTGAAAGAAAATTCCAATTGTGTTGGATGAACTTCAGATTTTATCAAGGTAAGCATATAGGAAAGAGGCTGCTGCCTGAAAATTGGAAGGATGAGCGATGCTACGGGAGAGGTAGGAGTCATCAATGAAAAGATAACAAGGGTTTTCCAGAAAAATCAGAAAGATTTTTGAAGAAGCAGAACAGGAACGGGTCCATGACATTGCGTTGCGGCTCTCAATCCTCAACACGGAGGGCAGATGAGATTACACCAATGAAGAGAGTGGAGGTTGTCAGCAAGGCATGACAGGGTGTGAGCTTGGAAACCAGATGTTGAGACTTTGTAGAGCAAGGTGCCAGACAGTGTCAAATATTCAAGATATTTATAGAGATGGACTGATCACTTATCTGAGATTCACAGCCTCCATCCATTGTTGGCAAAACAGGAGCAAGACCAGCATGGAGTGATTGGTTTGGAAACAAAATTGGCTGAGATCAGACGATAAGAGAAAAGGAAGGATTTGATATCATCTCGTGTGATGACAAATATTATGAGTTTGCTTATAATTTGAAGTATGCGAATGGGCCAGCATTAAAGAGGATCTATTTCTGTTCCTTCTTGTGTCATGCATTGATCTTTTGACTTCCAAATAGATAAGTATATACTCGGGCAAAAGTTGGACATTGCAGAAAAAGGTATTTCAAAAAATAAAAACTCTGTGCTTCCCTCCCCTTTATTGAAATCCTCAAACCCCCTCCCAACCAAAGTCCTCAACCCCCAATCCCAAATCTCCCTTCTGTTCCCCCCATCCCCTAACCCAACTCTGTCATCTTCTCCCATTATTCTTCAAGTCCTCAACTGCTCCAAGCCCCAATTACTCAAATCCCTCCCAACCCCAATTCCTCAACCCCCACTCACAAATGTCTCAACAATCTCCCTCTTCCAACTCAACGTACCCCACACCCCAACTCTCTGTCCCCCCTGCCATTTCTTCCCATTCTGAACAACGTTACAAGAGAACTTTGGTGCATGAGAAGGCCATTGGCATTTCATTCCTGCATCCTCAACCCCTTCTCAACCCAGAGGAGGAGCTCATTGTGAGTCAACGGCCATCCATATCTAGTGCCCAACTGTGCTGTGGACGTCCTCCAGCAGTTGGGTTACTTTTTTTTTAGGAGTTGGTGGCAGGATTTGCACTCCGGCCACCGTAAACCTTCACTCCGCAAAACACAAGAAAAACACAAAGAAATTGAAAACCCACCCGTGGGAGTACCTCCTGTGCAGCTGCCCTCCGCAGGGCAGCTCACCAGATGACGGGATTGGGGCAAAGCCTTCGGGACCCCCACTCTTTGATGACAGCAAAACCATGGGTAACCTTCCAGGTCAGATTGGAAGGTGTGTCTCGGGGTGGTGCTGAGGTGTCTCACCAGACGGCGGTCTCCTTGGGGTTAACCTGAGGCAGTCCATCGGTGGTGCCGGGAATGTCCCATCCCAAAGAGGAGGTGATCGCCTGTATCTGTTATCATCTGAACATCGGTATTGCAGCACTCTCTGAGGTTCGGAGATTGGATTAGTGGTGACATCATGGTGGGTGTACATCACTGGGGGTCGGTTACGCTATATTGGTCTGGTTGCTCTGATGGTTACCATGCCCAAGGAGTTGCTGTAGCTGTGTCTAATGGGCTAAGTCAAATGATAATTGAGGTAACACCGGTCAACGAGCATATTATGAGGCTAAGGATTCGTCACTCCTTGGGTGTCATTTCCCTGGTCTCTGTATATGGTCTGACTGAGAGAGAGATAGCTTGCTGGTATTCCTGTGTTCGATTAGTGGCGACCATCCAGGAATTGTGCCCAATAGCAGAGCTGCTTAGACAGCACCAATGCTTGCATAGAGTATCGTCCCAATGGAGGACACACACACACACACACACCACACACACACGAAGGTAGCTACTTTGAGACCTGTTGAGGGTTCGTTCCAGGTATCGTGAAACAACATATGGAAGACAACAACCAATTGACACACAAATGTTAAGAATGTGACATGATTGGGGGATGCTAGGCCAGCTAGGCATTGGGTTTTCCCTAAGATTGGCTCATGGAGAGAATTGTCATGCTGAAATGATACATATTTGGTCCACCACAAAAGCCTTCCAAATTTTAACAGGTTCTGAAGAACCTGACACTGTGAGACATGTCAGGTTCATGAGAAAAAGTTATCTTTTAAGTAGCGGAAGTTTGGATGGGGCTGGCCAGCCATGCCAGTGTCTCAAGATACAAACAATCGTTTAGACTGTGTGAGCGGAAGGCCATTATTCACGATTACCCAACCTATCTTCAATGGAAGTTAGGAGTTCAGCTTGGAACCAATGTTTTCCACCCAGAAAAGCGGTCAAGTAGATACTCTGGATCATTGAGGAGGCGTTAGGAGTGTGCAAAGAATCACCGGGCCACAATTGAAGCCATAAATATTGATCTCCAGGACACCCCGAAAGGACAATGTGGACATATTATATTCTCCACGAATTTTAGCCACTAATATTTGTTTATCAGATCTATCCACATGTATAGCCATAAAGATTGAATGCCAAGATACACCCAACATATTGATCTTTCCTTCCTTCTCCCATTGAAGCCTTGGAAAGCCTGGTATTAAGCCAACACAGATGGTGTACAGCCAACCCATAAGCCTTGATTAAACAATTAATCCTCGTGCACCGAAGAAAATTTCTCTTAGCAATCGAGCAGCGGAGTGGTATCATCATGATGCGCATAAATACACAAACATCCATCTGCAATAGGCAGTGTGACATGGTTTCAGAAGGCACACATAGAAAACTGACAAACAAACCAACAAAAAGACAAACCAGACATCGGCTATCATTTGGACCTTGATTCGACTATAAAACAGGATGTATACAATAAGACCAAAAGTAGAAGAATGTTCCCAAACCAATCTGTTGTTAAAATACATGAAACGACAGGAATGGCTAACACCCCCTTTGTGTATCTGTATGTGTGCAACATCCAGGATGTCTTGATAAATTCCTTTCGAAGGGCATGCATGGGCCAATTATACAAATAAGAGTAGGAAAGACTTGTGGTGAAATTGTTACAGTGTCCTGCTCCTTGTCTGGGACGTCAGTGGTTCAATCCTGGCCTAGTTAACCACAAGACTTTTAAAAATGTGTGTGTGCTGCTTCTAGCTTGTACATATGAACAATCCCCATGGGTCTGAATCCATGAGAGAGGAAATTTTCCTTAGGAAAATGCCCTGTTTTTGTAGTGAGGAAAGACACTGCATTGTTTTTGGCATCGGTGCGTACGACAGAAATGCCCCAGGAATGATGGAACTGCCCCAATCTATTGCCCCATGGCTGTGTTTGTGCCACCTAACGTCCGTATTGTGTCGCATATGTTCAATCTGTACGTCCATTTTTGTGAGTATGTGTTTTGGCCGCTCTACTCTCTCGAAGCCTTACTTATCCCCATGTAAAAAAAAAAAAAAAATATTAAAGGTTGAATCTTAATCCACTTTGGAAACATAAAAGTCTAGTCCTCAGTAACAACAGCTTGCAAAAGTAACAACACACAATTATTAAAAAGTAATCACAGTGAACTTCTTAGTTTCCTTCTGTTACTTCTGAAGACATGGAACTTTGATAGTGTGTTGTGGAGCAGACATCGGTGGTTCAACTTTGAATACCGAGCGAGTCCTTACCAAGAACTAAAAATGGATGGTTGTGCTGCTTCCTGGCTTCACACTCGCATTCAAAAAGATAGAGCATGATCAAACAACTACAGTTGTCCAAATTGCTCAGACTTGGACCAAATGACTCCTCCTGCATTTAAGTTCCTTGTAAGGACACTCATAGCAGCACACCGTTACTCCACGAACAAATCATTAGGGTTGGCACGGGGAAAAAAATGGCGCCCGTTCAAATGAGTACAAAATTTTACGCTTCAAAACTACTATGAGTGAAGTCACAAGCCTTTAAAAAAAAGGCATACCTTTTATTCTCGAATGTTTTCATAATGAACACACAATTTTAAAAATCTGCCAGAATACATCACTAAAAACCCTGTAGAAGAGATCGCAATCATGCCAAACTTGTTCATCCACAGAATGTTGATAAATTCATCCTGCTCGAGCACAAATATGGCTGAAGAAATTACAATGATTCCAAAAAAGAAGTGGACATTCTCTATTAATAGCGAACCGTAGTGAGCTTCATACTCAACGGCGTGCACATGAGAACATGATAGGAACAACAACCAACAACAACACAAACCCTGGCAATTGGGAATCGTGTCGTCGGGCTATGACCCTTTGCTTCCGGTTTTTTGTCATGGGGAATGATGCGTCCCTGGAGATCAAGGCATCGTCGGAAGACATGAAAGACCCAAATATCAGCATGGTGTATATCCTCACTGATGTTTAAAAAGATATCTCCCGAATCATCAAAAAATATTTTTAATCCGTGATTTACATATTATTGATCGCTGATACCCGAATCCAGGCCGAAGTAACCGGAAATTGCAGCATCGAATCGTAAGAATAATTCTCGTCGCTTCTAGCTTGCCTATTCCATATCTTAAATTGGTAAATGCACCCATCTATCGATACACAATTTTTTTTTCATTGATTTAAAAATAAAACCACCAAAAGAGCACCACAGCGATGAGTATGTTGCATGAACATGCACATCCTGTTTTACGCTCTCGTCTTAGAACAATAAATGCACCACGTTAGCCTTTGTTAAGATGGTAAAAGTATGTTTTTGTATTTTACCAGATGTAATTAACCAGAGTTATATAACCTGCAGCTTTTCTTTGCCAAAGGAACCAATGTTAGCAGCGATGGATTGAACAAATAAGGTGATAATCGCTTAATTATTCTTATTTTCATCTTGTCCTTTATAAAGGGTGAGACCAATGGACCAAGCTTCTGCCCTGTCTTTGCTCACTGATAACTCCTCCCTTCCCCCTGTCTCAGGCAACTCTACTCCACTCTCCAAACGCCCCCCATTATTGATATCACTCCGCACACATTTTCATTCACGATATCTTACCCTCGTTTCCCATCGCTTCCTGCTCCCTAAACCTATCTGCTCTCTTTACCATCCTCCTTCCTCCATCTGCACCAAGTGTTCAGGCCACTCAGCCGTTTTGCATAAATCTCACCATCGAGCTTCATCCGACACAATCTCCTCCCTCAGTTCATCTCCCTCCTTTCTTCAACTCTCTTCACTCCACCAATCCTCCTGACCCCAATGTTATCGCAGACGCTGCAACCTTGTTGTTGTGTTCTCTGTAGTGTCAAAAGATGTCGTGATGGCAATCTGTAAAAGGATGTGGTGTTTATACTTGTGTGTCATTCCTTTCTTTTCATTCCTCCGACCTTGTTTGGATATTTTTTTGGAGAACCATTCCTGCATCAGTGTTTTATTCATTTGTTTGATGTTCTTTCTGACTTTTAACTTAAACACATTCCCTTAAAAAAAAAAAAGTTTAAACTGCGAGTCAACAGTTTGATATTTGTGTGTGAGGAAAAAGCATGAATGCAAAAACTTCCGTATCGTTGATGACAAGTTAGAATCGTTCAACCAACCTCAACATCATGTGTGAGTGAGCAATGAAAATTAGCCGGAAGGCATGCCTCGTCGACATTGTATACTATTATCATCGCTTTAAATTCAGAATCTCAACAATGGTCCATTTAATCTCACTTTCCATGACTTAATTTCAGCCTTATCGTGTTTTTTATTTCCTTTTTTGACTGTTATTGTTTCTCTTTGATTTAATTATCTACAATTAAATACATCATATAATAGTGTTCAACAGCATATAACAAGCAGCAATTCGCTGTGGCTGGAAACCAGGAATCACACATTCAATTAACATGATTGGATTTTAATGGCCAATTTCAAAGGTCACTTGAGGGAATATGCAACTTCCAGGTTTACTGCGGAATTTTTTTTTTTTTAAACAGATGTACCTTAGTACTCGCCCAAGCAGAACATGTCAACCGGGAGCTTAACATGACATAAACCCCAAGACATTTGATGGGGAAAACATCCGTGATGTCGTACGTTAACAGTACTTTAGAACACATGATGTGGCCACATTACCGAGACTGTTAGATTGCTGTCCAACAGATACAAGTGATACAAAGGGAATTGGATGCAGGGAGGAGGTCCATTTGACCCATCAAGACTGCAGCTACATCTCCAGAACAATAAATTCAAGATTGCCTTGTATGATGTAATCTCTCTCTCTTGTTCTTAACCATCCACAGCACCTCAATTTCTTCTTTATGTTAAACTATGTGCTCATCGATGAAAAGCATCAAGATTTTCTTGAATCCCGATCACCTCCCCCCCCCCACATCCCCTCTCTGCTATCTAGCTCCAAGGCTAAGTGTAATTGCAAAATTAGAAAGCTGACTCTTACCCAACAATCCAAATCATTGATGTGAATTATGAAATAACTAGCCCAAAAGTATCCGTCCCCAGTGATGGAAACGTTCGTTAATGCGATGAAATTTAAATTATTTCATGCACTTTAAAAAGGTTACTTGTGTTGCACTCTTGGTTTTCACTCAGAGCCAAGCTTAAGCTACGAAAACCGCCATATCGTGAAAGGGTTGGCAACATTCAGGCACAGAGTTAGAGTTGTCTAAAAAGAGTGTCAGACTTCCTGCTGTGAATAAAATTTGCATCAACCATTATTCCATGCCTGTTCTCCCGTTCATGTTCAAAATGAATATTGAGCTTTCAAAACGCAGACATGAGAGGTGGCCGCCGCAAAACCGGAAAAAGCAAAACAAAAAACTAAACGGAACACACACAGCGGTTTGCAATACGAATATAAAAGATGACTTCCCTTCCAAGAACTTCAACACGAGAAAGAGAACCATTCATTCCATCAAGCTGCACAATGGATTGCCAACCTATGACATGTTTGTTGACAGCAGTCAAGGTTCATAGGAAGGCGTAGAACACGAATGCATTCAGGACGAGGCGAGAATAAAAGGAATGGTACAGAGAGAGAGGGGGGGCACTGGAAAGTGAAGCTTGAAAGGACAAAGTAGGACAGACTTGGACAAGCAATGGGTATGGGAGAAATGGGGATGCACAGGCAGGATACAGAAGGAAACTCTCCCTCCTCTGTCTCTCCCAATTCTCTCTTCCTCCCCCCTCTCTGCCACCCATCCCTGCTCTCTCTTCTCTCTCGCTCCTTTCTTTCTCTCTGCCTTTCTTTCTCCCTCTCTTCCTCCCCCCACAATGTTCTCTCTCTCTCACCGGCCCCTCTATATCTCTCTCCCCGACCCCCTCCAACTCTCTGTCTCCCTCCCCCTCCTCTGCCACCCCTCCCTTCTCTCTCTCTCTCTCTCTCTCTCCTCTCTCTCTCTCTCTTCTCACCCCCTCTCTATATGTCCATATGATCTATCCTTTTAAATGTTGAGCACAAGCAAGGAAGCACCACACACCATTTTTATAAGTCTTTGATATATACGATTAATTGGCCGTGGTTGAAAAAACCAACCCCTCGACCCAGAGTGGGCCTCCAACTCCACAAATTATGTCATCGAGTCCAGCAAATATTAAATTTATGTTTATTTTGACCTCTTTGAAGTTTATTACTAAACGTCATTTTTAGGTTACAATGCTAAATGGGAGGTTTATTTAATGAAAAGATCACCTTGCACTGCAACCTTTGTTCAAAGACTTTCAATTGTTGGTTATGTTATTACAATGCTGACATGCTTGTTCAACTTTGGTGATAAACTTAAGGTCACATCTTAACGCATTGTGAATGAACTACCTTGTTGTAGTTATACGTATAAAATGTATCCATTTGGTATCTCTTATTCTGGTTGAATGTTGAGCTTTGCATGCATGCGGAGCTTTTTTAAATGCAGCAGAGAAGCGACCGCCGAAAACGAGAGACAGATGAATGCATGGACATACACCACGGCTCACATTATATTTATAAATAAGCTCCACGTACTGATTCCTGAGGTACCCCCACTAAATAACCCACAGCCCAACATCCTCCCATTCAGAGCCATCTTTGTTTCCTGTCACGAGCCGTTTCCATATCCATCAGCTGCTCGATCTGCCACTCGCAAGCCCTCACCTGAGCAAACAACCTCGATGTGTGTACCTATCAAATGCCTTCTGAACATCTGGATAACTACATCCACTGCCCTCAGTCATTCATCCAATCAGAAACTGTCTTCAAAGAACACTAATAATTTGTTAACACAATCTCATTTTCGTAAATTTTACTGATTGCCTTTAATTCGTTGAATTTTATTTAAATTGGTTTCCCATGCCAACCCAATATTAACATCTGCAACAACTTTCCCAAACTAAATAAAACAAACTGGTGTATATTTCCCCAATCTCCTCTTGAAGAACCTTCTTAAACTCGAGGCCGCGATCGGAGATCGCTGATGGTTTCCGGTGGAGCCAATTCATAATATAACCAATTGGTAGCTCTTGAAATTTTGCCTCATAATGATAACAAACCTTTTTTTTTGATGCCACCATGGACACCAAGACTAAACACTTAATTGCCTCCTCTGGGACCATAATAAAAACAAAATTAATAATTTTTAAAAATCAAATAATGGAAAAATTAAATTGAAAAATACATTTAAAAGTTGAAAATTTTTAAAATAATAAAAATGAAATCATGAAAATCAATAAAAAATTGGAAAAAACAAACAAAAAAAAAGTCACTTGTCTTAGCTTACTTAGTTGTTTTCTTAAATTCATCCACTCTGTCTGGAACTCCTGAAAAAGCCCTTCTCACCCCGTAGATGGATTCTCCCAGCTAATGGCAATTCTCCTGACTTTTACAAAATGTAAATAATTTACAAATTTACATAAATTCTGTTTAGTTATAGCCTGCCGTCAAGAGCCAATATAGAAAGAGATAACTAACTGTGTGTGCTGAAATATTTAGTAGGCTACAAGCAGAGGAAAATACAGAAATGGTGGAATGAATAATATATGAAAAACGAAAATTACGGAAGCAATATTTCGCACCTGACTCACCTTGTAGAAGAAGTAAGTAACACAATCTTAAAAAGGTGTTGTCGTGACCTTTCCAGGACAACGAAGACAACCACCCACCAGGGACCGCTAGGCTGGCACGATGCTAAGAGGGAGGCACACTCACCTCTAAGCTGTCTAGCCTGGTTCTTATTCCCAACCCAGCATATAAACTGTCATCCACGGTGTTCACAGCAGTTGATTCATCAATGTGTGTGCCGTCCCTCGGATGGACGTTAAATGGGTATCCCGTTTGCTGGCATTTGTTGGTAGATGTTAAAGATCTCACGGTGTCCTTCGCAATGAGTAGGTGAGCTATCGCCAGCACCATGAACAAGTTACAAATTCCTGCCATAACGCAGCAGGCCACTGCGTCAGAGACACAGCCGTGCCCTCAGCCAACGATGATACCCTGCAGCCTGTGCTGCAAACAAACGAAGAAAACATGGATCACTGATCTCTATCTGACATCAGTGGTCCATGGTGGTTGATGGGGTGTCAAGAGGCCCAATTCAGAGGTTGGCTTTCTGTATGTGGTTGTTGGCAGGAATTTAGAATTCGGTCAGGGTGCTGGCAATAACTCGGCAATTTCATCAAAAAGGACCATGGTATGATTTAATGTGCCTCAGCATCAATGTTGCAGAATGTCCCCAACTTTATATCCCATCTAATGGACAGATGCAATGCCCCTTTTGGGAAATACCAGTCTAACAGTTTAGAGGTGGAACAAGAATCAAAACCAGAGTCGACAGCTTAAAGGCAAGTGTTCTTCCTCTGTGCTGTGGCAACTACCAAATACAGTGTGTCCGAAAATGAACTTACCAAAAAGGTTGGATCGTTTATTGTTATTCGAGATACTGAGTAAATTACATATATATATATTATATATTAATATATATATATATATATATATATATATGTCCGTCCGGATTTTCGTTTACGCGATAACTCAAGAAGCAAATTGTAGAAATTCATCAAACTTGGTAAAAAGGTAAAGTAAGACAGGCCAATTAAGTGATTAGATTTGGGCCAGATGTGATAAAGGTCAAGGGCAAAGGTTAAGGTCAAACTCTGAAATTTTACTCTTTACGCCCTAACTCAGAAATATTGGACAGAATTTCATCAAACTTGGTAAAAGGTAAAGTAAGACAGGGCAATTAAGTGGATTAGATTTTGGCGCCAGATATGATAAAGGTCAAGGGTCAATATGTCAATACTCAAGTTTTGTGCGGGAGAGCGGAGGCATACCCGTCGACGCGCGCAGTCGAATTACTCTAGTTGGTTATGAATATTGATTGTTATTTTCTTTGTTTCAGGAGAAACCCCATTTTCTGAATATAATGACAAAGTCCTCAAGAGAAAGTAAAAAATTGTGAGATTTGTACATTAATGTGTTAAATCATCCAAACCAAAGGGGTTTTCAGCGTGAATGAACAAACCAGCACTGAAAGACACTCCATAGGAAGACTTGTGGATCAGTTGGAAGCTACAGGATCTGTCCTGAAAGAGGAAATCTGCCAGAAGGCCAAGAAAGTCAAATGAAAGAGTGAATGCTGTTATCCATCCATCATCCATCCATCCATCCATCAGGACCATACTCTGTGCAGAGCGTTGGTGCTGCTAAGCAGTCTCCTTGGCTATTGGACACAATCCTGGACGGGCGCCACTCCGACACAGATACCAGCATGCTGGCACTTCATTTTGCTGACCTCGGAAGAGACAGGCAGAGTCAACCCCACCTGGTATTAATTCAACAGCTGAGTGGGATTTGAACTCAGGATCCTCAGATCCCAAGCCCACCGCCCTAACCATATCAACCAACACCAGGCATATGAATGCTATTATGGAGCATTTATTTACCAACAGCCCTAAAAAGTCAATTAGGAAGAGAGACCATCACTTGAGTTAAACATCCCGAAAAGCTGTTCATGATATCCTTCATAAAGAATTGAGGTTTAATATGTTATAAAATGCGAACAGTTCATAAAATTTTGAAGAGGATATGAAACGAGAGTAAATGTTTGTCAAGAATTAATTGAACGGATAGAATCGGATGAACATTTTTTATCAAACCTCATTTTTAGTGATGAAGCTACATTTCACATATCAGGGCAAAGTTAATCGTCACAATTGTCGGATATGGGGAGAAGAAAATCCGCATGAATGTATGAACACGAAAGGGATTCCTCGAAAGTAAACATCTGATGGGCCATGTCACCTTCCTCCGATTCATGGACCCTATTTCTTTAATGAGTCACTGTCTCAGCATTCCCTACCTCAACATGATACAAAAGTTATTTATTCCACAACTCCAAGAAAATCTGCATGAAATTGTATGAACATGAAAGGGATTTGCCTAAAGTAAACGTCTGGTGTGTTATGTATGCCATGTTCTCATATCTATGGACCTTATTTATTTAATGAACGCACTGTCTCCAGCATTCCGTACCTCAATATGATATGAGAGTTCCTTATTCCGCAACTCCAAGAAAATCTCGACTTGTTACAAAGAGCTATCTTTCAACAGGATGGAGCACCACCTACTTTTCTCGAATTGTTAAAGTGTTTTCAAATCAAACTTTACCAGACCGTTGGCTGGTCGAGGAGAACTATGAATGTCCCGCTCATTCACCCAACTTAACGTTTAGATATTTATTCTCTGGAGTTTTTAAAGATGAAAGTCCACATGAGCAAACCAAGGGACCTTGAAGAACTTAAACATCGTATTCTTGATACTGCGTCATCTATCCCTCCAGGTGTTGGAAAATGTTTCTCAGACTTTCAACGCCCATTCGATTGATTATAGTGAATGATGGACGACATGTAGAAGTTTTTTTTTAAATAATTCGACAATATCGAAACAATACCATAAAAAAATAAGTAAAACAAAAACTTACAAGCCTAGTGCATGTACTCATATCAAATTTATGCCATTATCTCAAACAACAATAAAATATTCAACGCTCTTTTGTATATATATTTTGGACATCCTGCATTAATACTTGAATTGAAATCCATTTAATCAAATAATTTAGGTCAAGATCATTTTATCGATCATATTAGTGTCAGCAACTGTTGATGGAACATGAACAGAGGGTATTGAGATGAAAGTTATGTGTTGGTGATGACAGCATGTAATGCTCGCTGACAGCTGAAAGAAAATGTCGCAAACGGTCAACGTCAAGAATGAGCTACACCGACTGATAAAGCTCCTCTATCTCCGTGGCTTGCTTCTGATCTACACCTGATCATTTTTTTGTGACATCTTTTACTTCTTCAGTTGAAGCTCCCTGAGGTTATGTGGAAGATGAGAAAGTTAATGATTATAATATATCCAGAATAGCCAAAGATAAGTAAGGTCTGGAATACTGCTGGCCATTCCCTACTTCTATGGTTTACTGTGATACTCTGACAGTTTTGGCAGTGTGGAATCAAGCTTTATCCTATATCAGAATGAAGTCCATCCAATGGCACAAGCAAAATGGCTTACAACAGGATACAATACTGTCCTCACAGAATGGCCTGAGGTATGCACACTCGCCTCTAAGCTCACCAGCTGAGTTCCCAAATCCCGACACAACTATAAACTGTCATCCTGGTGTTTCACTGGCAGGGTGATTCATCAATATGTGTACATCCCTCGGATGGACGTTATACTGGGTGTCCCATCTGCCGGCATTAGTTGCTGGACATTAAAGATATGTGGTGCCTTCACAAAGGGTAGCGAGCTTCTGCCTGCACCCTCAACAAATTCCAAATTCCTGCCCTAACTATTAGTCGACGTCAAGCCTGGCCAGCCGGTTCATGAAAGATTTGGACAAAAACTTCGCCCAGCCAACCCCACAAGAATGTTGTGACTAATGTGGAAGAAGACGAAGATGAAGAGTAAAGAGTAAAGAGGATTAATGAGTGGAAGTGACGACTGAAACCTGGATTTTAGAGTTTCATCAGAAGTCAATTACTGGCAGAATGTATGCACACTGGAGAAACCTGGTGGGGACAGAGCACAGAAAGGGTAGATAGTGCAAGACCAGAAGGAGGCAGTAGAAGACAGAAACCCCACCAACTTGTCTACTAGCTGGGAAAACGGATTCTGCTTAATATTGGATATTGCCATGATTACGATGCCTTGGTCTTCATGATTAAGATGTGAAAGTGAGAGGCCATGTATCAGCCCACAGGGATACACTACTCCATCTAGCTGTGTCGAAGGTCTTGTACATTGTAAATAGTTCAGATTTGCCTCAAAAATACTTGGCACAATGAAGAATGCCCAACAGTGCTGGCTTTGGAGGCTAACTTTGATCTGTGGTTTCCCAAGAGAAAAATAGGTTGATGGTGAGGCCAAACATTTGAGCGACTGAACCTCTTCGAGCTGTTCAGGAAGCAGACAGCAGGGTTTGCCAGATGGTGCTTTCTAGAGACAGAGTGAATGTGTGAACCTTGCCAGGGTTGAAAGAAAATTCCAATTGTGTTGGATGAACTTCAGATTTTATCAAGGTAAGCATATAGGAAGAGGCTGCTGCCTGAAAATTGGAAGGATGAGCGATGCTACGGAGAGGTAGGAGTCATCAATGAAAGATAACAAGGGTTTTCCAGAAAATCAGAAAGATTTTTGAAGAACGCAGAACAGGAACGGGCCATGACATTGCGTTGCGGCTCTCAATCCTCAAACACGGAGGGCAGATGAGATTACACCAATGAAGAGAGTGGAGGTTTCAGCAAGGCATGACAGGGTGTTGAGCTTGGAAACCAGATGTTGAGACTTTGTAGAGCAAGGTGCCAGACAGTGTCAAATATTCAAGATATTTATAGAGATGGACTGATCACTATCTGAGATTCACAGCCTCCATCCATTGTTGGCAAACAGGAGCAAGACCAGCATGGAGTGATTGGTTTGGAAACAAATTGGCTGAGATCAGACGATAAGAGAAAGGAAGGATTTGATATCATCTCGTGTGATGACAAATATTATGAGTTTGCTTATAATTTGAAGTATGCGAATGGCCAGCATTAAAGAAGGATCTATTTCTGTCCTTCTTGTGTCATGCATTGATCTTTTGACTTCAAATAGATAAAGGTTTATTACCTCGGGCAAAAGTTGGACATTGCGAAAAAGATATTCAAAAAATAAAAACTCTGTGCTTCCCTCCCCTTTATTGAAATCCTCAAACCCCCTCCAACACAAAGTCCTCAACCCCAATCCCAAATACGTCCTCTGTTCCCCCATCCCCTACCCAACTCTGTCATCTCTCCCCATTATTCTTCAAGTCCTCAACTGCTCCAAGCCCCAATACTCAAACTCCCTCCCAACCCCAATTCCTCAACCCCCACTCACAAATGTCTCAACAATCCTCTCTCCAACTCAACGTACCCCAACCCCCAACTCTCTGTCCCTCCCTGCCCATTTCTTCCCATTCTGAACAAACGTTACACAGAGAACTTTGGTGCATGAGAAGGCCATTGGCATTTCATTCCTGCATCTCAACCCCTTCTCAACCCAAAGGGCAGAGGAGCTCATTGTGAGTCAACGGCCATCATATTAGTGCCAACTGTGCCTGTGACGTCCTCCAGCAGTTGGGTTACTTTTTTTTTTTAGGAGGTTGGTGGCAGGATTGCACTCCGGCCACCGTAAACCCTTCACTCCGCAAAACACAAGAAAAAAAACAAAGAAAATTGAAAACCCACTCCGTGGGAGTACCTCTCTCTGCAGCTGCCCTCCGCAGGGCAGCTCACCAAGATGACGGGATTGGGGCAAAGCCTTCGGACCCCACTTCTTTGATGACAGCAAAACCATGGGTAACCTTCCAGGTCAGATTGAGGAGGTGTTCTCGGGGTGGGCTGAGGTGTCGTTCACCAGACGGCGGTCTCTTGGGTTAACTGAGCAGTCCATTCGGGTGGGTGCCGGGAATGTCCATCCCAAAAGAGGGATTGATCGCCTGTATCTGTTATCATCTGAACATCGGTATTGCAGCACTCTCTGAGGTCGGAGATTGGATAGTGGTGACATCATGGTGGGGTGAATCATGGTGGGTGGTTACACCTACTATTGGTCGGTTGCTCTGATGGTTACCATGCCCAAGGATTGCTGTAGCTGGTTAATGGGCTAAGTCAAATGATAATTGAGGTAACACCGGTCAACGAGCATATTATGAGGCTAAGGATTCGTCACTCCTTGGGTGTCATTTCCCTGGTCTCTGTATATGGTCTGACTGAGGGAAGTGATCTCACCGTGAAGGACACATTCTATGCCACGCTTGAGTTGAGATATGCCATGCTGTCCCAGGCGAGTACTCTTCTAGTTGAGGGATTTCATTGCATGAACTGGAACTGATAGGGAAGGTATGAGACATGTGTTGTTCTGCATGGGTCGAGAACTGTGAACCAGAATAGCACTTAGTTCCTTGACATTGTATGAAGTCATGGACTTAGGGTGGCTGGGTCATGGTTTCAGCACCCACAGGCTCATCGCTGGACTTGGTATTCCAACGCTGGCGGTGTGGCAAAGGGAGACTGACCATTGTGCTGGTGATGGTCGCTGGAGACGATCCAGAACTGCAGGGTAT
>CM068956.1:20346713-20368591 GCA_035128595.1 Eptatretus atami | reverse complement strand
ACCGGAGTGCTCAGTTCCTCAATACCGACCACCGGCTTGTTGTAGCAACTCTGAATTTGCAGCTTAAATCTGGGAGAATTGAACCATCCCAGCTTCGGCTGGATGTTGGCAAGTTCAAGGATGAGAGGGTAGCTGAGGAGTTTGCGAAACAGCGCTGAGTGGGGATTGGGAGGTCTGGGTGTTTTTGGAGAGTCCTGAAGAGTTGTGGATTGCCTTCAAGATCACCATCCTTGATGTTGCGTGGATGTCTTGGAACTCACCGGAGGGCGAAGAAGAATTTTTTCTCTGAAGGAACACTGAATACCACTGACCAGATCGCAGGCCAGAAATAATTGTAGAACCGAGCTGTTCAGGGAGTTGAGGCGTAAACTGTACGTGCGCTAAGGTGGACAAGGCCATGTGAGAGAAATCTGTGAGGGGTGAGCACACCTGGCGAAGTGATTCTCCTCCTGCTTAAAGGAGAATTCACGAATTGTGTTCATCCAAGCCATCCCTCGGTGTACTGCATTTAGAGCAGAGGGTGTGGGCTCTTGACAGAGGAGTCCGAAGTTAAGGCCCGCTGGGCCGGTTACTTTGAGCGCTTGTACCAGACTGATCCCCAACTGTAGTTGGATGTTAGGCATGTTACTATCCCTTTTCAAACCTTCCAATAACTGTGATCCACCTCCATTCTGGAAACACAGGCTGCGTGAACCGGTTGAAAAGGGTAAAGCTCAGGATCTGTGGCATCCATGCTGTACTCGTGTCCTTCATGCAGTTCTCTGCTCGTCCTGGAACACAAGCTCACCCAACTGACTGGAAGAGAGCTTTGTTCCCTCTCTGGAAGGGAAGGTGATCGCCAAGACTGCAACAACTACCGAGGGGTGACGCTGCTCTCAGTGCCGGGCAAGGTCTTTGCTTGGATAATTCTTGATAGGGTTTCTCACCAACTGCTTGAGCACCAGCACCCAGAGCAGTCAGGCTTTACACCAAAAGAGTCAATGATTGATGGCATCCTTGCCCTTGGGTCCTCATCAACGAGACGAGAGTTTGGCAAGGCTGCTTGCAGCCTATGTTTATCTCTGTAAAGCATTTGATTCAGTGAATCAGGATGCCCTGTGGAGGATTGTTGGTCTTCGTGGGGTGCCAGCAAAACTGATCATCTGATGTCTAACTATACTCTGGTACTGAGAGTGCTCTGAGAGTGTGTGGTCCATCTCTGACTTACTTCCAGTTGTTACTGAAGTTCATCAGGGTGTGTACTGGCCCCACACTTTTCAACGCTTGTATGAACTAGATTCTGGGAGGATGTCAGAGAGATCAAGCTGCTGTGCATCGTTTGGGAATGTCAATATACCTGACCTTGATTTCGCAGATAATGCAGTCATCTTTGCGGAGGCTCTGGATACCTTTTTGGGCCCTCGAGGTGTGAATGAGGAGTCAAAGCCCTGGATTACGGTTTCCTGGGTCAAAACTAAGATCCAGGCTTTCAATGATCTGGATGCTGCTGTCCTGTCTGTGCCTGTTGTGAGAGGATGTTGAGGCGTGGAGAGATTCACTTACCTTGGCAGCGTATTCATGTCTCTGCTGCTGTGAGCCAGAGGTCAACAGACATCTGGTCGGGCCTCGGGGTCATGGATTCACTGGATATGGGTGTGCGCTGCTCGGTACCTGTGCGAGGAACAAAAGTCCAAGTCTTCAGGTCCTTGGTGCTTCCAGTCTTGCTCTATGATGGTGTGAGACTGGACTCTGACCAAGGATCTGAGAAGGAGACTTAATTCCTTTGGTACAGGTCTCTGGAGAATCCTTGGCTATCGCTGGGACTTTGTGTCCAACGAGCGGTTGCTGAGAGACTCAAATGAGATTTGTTACCTGCATAGCTCGTGCGCGTCACAGGCGGTTGTATGGACATGTGATCCATTTTCTGATGCTGATCCTGCTCACAGATTCTGGCGAGCGAGCCTCCTGTAGTGGAGGGGCCAATGGCCGAACACGTTCCTCATGTGGGCAGCAGATTGATCGGCATCTCAAGGAGATGGGGATGGGCCAGGCATCTGCCTGGGGATGGCCAGACGGAGCCCCTTGAGTCTGCGGAAAGTGGACGCAGCGACGGGCCTCCCGGCACATGCTCCCATTCCTGCATGACCTGACTGATGCCTGCATTGTTCCTGTCTCATTTGTTAATAACAATGTTAAAAGTAAATAAACATAGAACTTTAAATTCCATCACTTCCCCCTTTCTTCCCTTATCCTTTCGAAAATTCACGGACCAGTGTGTGTTGTGTGTGTGGGTGTGTGTGTGTGTGTGTGTTGTTGTGATACTACTCCTCCAGTTGTCGCCGATTACATCCAGACTTGCTACATAGGATCAGCATGACCCGAATGAATGTATCGGGGAGTTAGTCTTTGCCAGTGGATTTGAGGAGGGCTTGGGGGGGGGACAGCAAATTCTCGATGTAAATGTGCATTGTGTCGAGCCACCTCAAGGTGTTACAAGTCTCACAATTACAGTCAGTATCCTGTCCCCACATTTGCAGTGCTCTGATGTGTTTTGAATTCCAAGCAGTAGGTATTTTTGATTCATGCAAATAACCAGGGTTTTTTGCGTAAACAAATTCGTGATCAACAAATATTTCATCCAATATTTAGCAGAATCTTTTTTTTCTTTTCACATGATGCCGGTAGCTAACCAGTTCATAAGGTAGGTAATCTCAGACAAGACAAGTGGTAGTCAGTAGTTGGTTCCTCTCTTAGCTGGTGTAATGTGTTATGTAATAAGAATGTTATGTAATAATAAGTGTAATGTGCTATGGTTTCAAAATGAATAGCATTTGTTACTACTCTGTTACAGGTATGATTAAGAGACATGGCCAGTTGAGACTCAGAGGATGAATCCAGTGACACTTGCTGTATCCTACTTGTTCCACCAACGACAAAAATGAAGGAAAAGCGCAAAGAACGTCAAATGTGTTCTTTGTCAAGAAGATGCGGAGGAGCTTCTTAAAAACGTCTTCCATCGAGACTGATTTCTGCACTACATCGTCATCAAGATGAGTGCTATGAGCATATTTTTTTGCCAGATTTAGAGGTACTGAAAACTACAGATGTATATTGGCACTCAAACTGCTTCAAGACGTGCGCTAGCAAGCACAATCTGGATCTCCTTCAGAAGAGACGTGGGCCATCTCATTCTTCTTTGGAAGCATCAGGATCTGACATGACAGACGCAATCGAGATCTCAGTCAAATGTCATGTACTGGGCCAGGTACCTGCTCTGCAAAAGTAAGTCCCACCAAAAGGTGACGGAAATGCTGAATGTCAGCACATTTGAAATTTTTTTAGTCAATTGAGCATGCAGCAGAAGCTCAAGGTAATGAAGACATGTTGCACGTGCTCCGTGGTGTGAGCAATGACCTTGTGGCTGCAGAAGCCAAATATCACAAGGTATGCTTTTGAAACTACACCAGCAAGACAAACATCAAGCATCGAGCTTTTAAGGACAGCGGATATGAAGACAAATATGTGAGTGCTTTCGATGAACTGGTTAACAATTTTAAACCTGAATTAGAAGCTGGCAAGGCGTATGATATGGACAGCCATCTCAACAAATACAAGTCTCTCATTGAGGTACATGGTATCGACCCAAGGCAGCCAAGTACACAAAGCAGCATTTGAAGCCCAGAATGATGAAGTATTTTGAAGAGGTAGTATTCAACACGTCCCACATTAAAACACCACCAGAACTGATGTTTCGCCGTTCCATGTCTCTGCAGGATGAAGTCAGTGCATCTATCTACACGTGATGAAAGAGATTGAGACCAGACAGAATGCACCAGGCTTTTGTGCCACACTGTGATGCTGATCAGAAGTGGTTTTGCTCAGTGTAATGGAATCTGTATAAAACTTATGAATACCACAGATTTGAATCTTGCCTTGGCCAAAACTATTACTCCAGAAATTCTATATTGGTTCCTGTGTTGGGTTATTTCCGCCGATGAGAGTGATGATGCTTCGAACCTTCCTCGGGAATGCAGAAATCAGTCAGGCAAGAGAAGGATCCTCATGATTTGCATGTGACGAACAATGTAAAGGATATTATGCAGAGTCAAGACCCCCCAAGCACACAAGTCTTGCCAGGGCAGTATGCCGCATGACCAGATCGAAAGAACTGATCACTTTACTAAACAGAATGGGTCACTATTCCTCCGACGATGAGATAGAGGCCATTGATATTGGGCGAGCAAAGAAGACTCTGGTGAAGTCAGATTGAACAGCTTGTTGTCATTCCATCTATCATCTCTCCTGGTGCCTTCAGTCAGATGGTAATAGCGGCAATAACGTTATTGAGAGGAGACTTTAGATGGCAAACACACGACACATGCCACTACTGTGGTGTTGTACCCGCGAGTACAATTTGGTTCCCAACAAGAGCCCACACCGTTAGCTGACCATTCTCAGAGAAACAGATTTATCAATAGCGCAATGATGATGCAAGCTATGCACGAGTTCAGCACCCATGGCAAAAGACCCAGCATGACAAATGTTGTTGGCAAGGCATGCAAAGACTGATTACAGTGTTTAGAACACTTAGAATCATCAGGCAGTCTGATGGACCTGGCATGGGCTCTTTGCAGGCTTTGTCCAACTATATTATTCGACATTAACATCTCGCCAAACCAACTGATAGATCCCAGCCAACAGCACGTGCCTGGTTGGAGTGGTTTCCATGCAATGATTTCATTTGCCAGGCCGTGCAGCACTGTGGTGGGTTATTGCCCAATGATTGAAGGTTCTTCCACTGACGATAGCACAATCCATGCAGTGATGAAGACTGCTTGAAGAATGAATAATGGCAAGCCTTGAACAGAAGATGAGCATTCTCACATTTGACCTTGCCATCTATGTGAAGGCCAAGGAGATCCAGTCGAGAGTGCCAGACGAGTTCTCAGATACTGTCATCCGCATGGGAGGATTTCACATCATTCTGAATTCCCTTGCTCTTCTGGATAAAAAAAGTATGAGAGCTCGAGCATAGAAGATCTTCTGATCGAATCTGGCATCTATGGCAGCGGTACAACAATTTTATCCTTTATGGCCAATCTTACAATCATGGAGTGAGAACCCACGACAAGCTGACCGTGGAGACGATGTTCCGTTTACGGCGGATTGGAATTCATCAGGTGGGACATTCTGTCAAGAAAGAGGTCCTGGTCAACAAAATTCAAAATATGAACGATGCTATTGCTCAAAAGACTGAAACAATCCCAGCTATGCTGGGCGAAATCCTTGCAGAGATAGAGCCACTGGCATCCGAGTTCTTGCGAGTTCAAGATCAATCCCGACACAAGTCTGGGCTTTTCTCATTCTGGGACGATTACATTTTAATGGTTAGAACATTGCTGCAGTTCATCAAAGCTGAGAGAAGCACCGACTGTCTCCTACACCTTCGCAACAGTTGCCAACCTCGCCCCACGCTTCAACTCCACGGACACATCAGGCTACGCCCGATGGCGATGGATTGCAAGATTTTATGCATCACCATGGATAAGATTTTAGAAGGAATTTTCTTACCTCTATAATTGTTTTATAATTTTCCAAGCGGTTTTCATGAAGATAATTGCATTTATTTTAAAAATGGCCAAAATTAATTGTTATGTTTTCTATTTGGATTGTTATGGTGGAAAAACAATTAATTTTGGTGTTATATGAAAGATATCTGCAATCAGATATGTAATGGTTAAAGTGTTATACAGTTAAAGCAAGTACAACAATAGAACTGAAGGCTGGAGTAAAATCTCTACCCCACCCCCACCCCAACCCCGTCCATCCATTCGGACCATACTCTGTGCAGAGCGTTGGTGCTGCCTAAGCAGTCTCCTTGGCTATTGGGCACAATCCTGGACGGGTCGACACTCCGACACAGGATACCTGCAAGCAGGCACTCATTTCACCGACCTCAGAAGGATGACAGGCTAAGTCAACCCCACCTGGTATTAATTCAACAGCTGAGCAGGATTTAAGCTCAGGATCCTCAGATCCCAAGCCCACCACCCTAACCATTAAGCCAACACCAGGCATACCCCAACCCCATAAGATGATAAACGCCCCCAGAATAACCTGATTAATTGATGACGAATACCAGCATGACGTAGCATTGTGTTCTGTTCCATTTTCACTTCAGTTATGTCGGATTGCTAGCAATATTGCAAAAAAAAATTGCATGAAATAACACCGGTATGAAAGCATCACCCCCATTTCAGACACTTTTTGAAATCCGACGCCCACCACAGATATTGGCCTGTAGTAAAAAAACGTGATAACACAATCTGGAGTGACACCATCCCAGAAATGTTCCAGAAGGGTTGCCCTACCAGAATATGTGACCAAACCTTGAATGTGGTGTGGGTGGAGCGAGAGCTTTTTTTTCATAGACCTTACTCCTGGACCACCAGCTCTGTGAAAGCAGGTCCATACCCCCAAAAATGATGCATCATAATTGCAGAGCAAGCATAGTGCCACTCAGCCTTGCAAGGAAAACCAAATAATGAAGTAATGACATGAACTTGCATTTCAAAGAAACTCTTGAAAACCCACTCTTCCTCCACAAAGTATTTGTGGGGTTGCTCTTCATCATTTGATTCACATCGAGGTAAAGTGTTGAATCTCCCCTCCGTCTGTCCTTGATAAGCTGGAGGACTTGAGAAGGAATCGAAAATCATGAAAAGCAAAGGGATAAATGGTATCTTAGCTGAATGTTTGGTGAAGCAGGCATATTACCTTGGCAACAATTCAGAAGATGAAGAGTGAGGGTACAACTTTTCAGGTATTGACCTCTTACCTATTTTTTAGAAGTTAATTGTAAAGAAACTGCCTCGATGAGTGCCATAGTGAGTCCACCACATTATGATGCTGGACAGTTAACAAGATGTTCCGTAATTGAAAATCAACAAGTTGAAAGATTGCAAAATGAACATTGAAAAGTGAAGCTCACTCTGAGGTGCACTCACTATTTAAAAAACAAGATGATGCATATTGCACTGTATCGCACACCGTGGAGCCACCAACCATAACTGATGACTTTTGGGACTCTCCTGAAGATGGTTGGTTGACTCAGTTACACCGCAACGGGAATGGCCAAGCGGTATCAGCCCATAACTCAGTTGCTTACCGAACTACACCCTTAATATTTATGTGAAATTAAAAAAATCCAAACAATTTATAATAACCACTTCGATATCAAGAGCCGTTGATACAACCATTAATCACAGAAACATCGAGCATGAATAAAGTCAACCTTGTACACTCAATCACGATCATCATTTCACATTTCCCTTTTCGTGTCATGCACAAACGGTAATCAATGGTTCGTTTGGTTTACTCACAACACTGATGAATTACAATAGAGCACAGAAAGGTAAACACAAAACAGAGGGTCAGACTGCCCCCCAAAACTCCATTTTAAAGTACTTAGGAATACAGGACTTTTGAAAGGAGGTAATCCACCCCAGAACACTCGGTGCACATACACAGGAACCCTTAGAAACAGCGCTGTTCAGGGCACTATAAGGTATATCGTGTGTGTGTGTGTGTGTGTGTGTGTGTGTGTGTTATTCGTATGCAGCCTGTGGCTCCTTGGCTGCATAATTTTCTGTGGGCGCTGCTGTGTCACTGATGCAATGCTCCCTGTTACCAATAATCTGGTACTCATTTTGCCAACCTCAGAAGGTTGAGAAGGCTGAATCAACCCACCAGGTGTTAATTAAGTGGCCAACGGGGTTCAAACTCAGGACCCTAAGATCTTAAGCCAGCCACTCTAACCGTTAAGCTAACACCAGGCTTGGCAAACACTCCCATCTACTTCCTCAACAATCCTCTTGAAAAGGTTGAGTCACTCAAACTCCTGGGTCTCACTATCAGCCATGATCTTTCTTGGGCAAACCACAAGTCAAAGTTGGCCTCTAAAGCCAGCCGCCGACTGGGCATCCTCCATCATACAAAGTCTTTCCTTGGCACACATGAACTCTTATCCACCGACAATGCTTTCATCCGCAGCTTGATGGAGTACTGCTCTGCCTTCTGGGCTGGCTACACTGCCTCAGATCTTGCTCAGCTTGACGCCGTGGAAACCAAGGCCTTTTAGGTTATTTGAATCTCCCACGATGAAGACGGGTCTACTGTACGGGCCCATCGCTTTGCCATTGCAAACAGGTCAGTCGTCTCTCTGTTGTCTACCACCTCCTTTCTGGTCTTGCACCCTCTACTCTTTCCGTGCTTTGTCTCCCCCCATGTTTCTGCAGGACAAAAGTGGTCCATCATCAATCCCCTTCTGGTGAAACTACCTAAATCTTGGATCACGGCTCTGCACCTCCACTCATTTCTTCTTCTTTATCCCTCCTGTGGAATCAACTTCCACATTCTCTTCAATCTCATTCTTCCCTCTAAATCTTGAAGACTGCTGTTCACCACCATCTCAGCTCATCCCCATTCAAAACCATGATCTTTTTCTACATGATCCTCGTTAACCCTCACCCAAGCCTCGGTCCTTCCAAGTTTCCAGTTTTTCCTTCCTGAGAGTTTGCTTATGTAATCCGTCTTGTCCACCCCAAGCGTCCTCCCCTGCACCTCACTCATCCCCACATCCCTTATTTGTCCAAGTCTCCCTCCATTTTATCCCTCAACTTGGTGTGTGTGTGTGTGTGTGTGTGTGTGTGTGAGATTCCCCTCTCTTTCTGCTGTTACTTTTATTCTATTACATCCTGATCCATCCTCCACGAGCCTCGGCTTTGTATTAAATACTAGAACGTAACACTTCGACATTGTGACATCGACAGATATGCCTCTGCCCACATTATTATTGAAGGCCTTTATGTTAAAAATAATATGGCTGCCGAACTACGTGACCGATGATGTCATACATTTTTTTCTCCCCCATACAATTTAGCACTAGATAACCCCCCAAAATTTTCATACTGATCGTATAATGCGTTTGACAAATACAATTATGACGTCAAAACCAAGCTACCGATGACATAATCCAAAAAAAAATCACACTCGTTTTCCATGGGGAGTACTTGACGTGCACCAAGTTTCAATTTTTCCATGGAGTGGTTTCGGAGATAAAGAGGTCCAGAGTTTTTCCTTTATTCCAACATGGCTTCCACACCACTTGACCTATGACATCATAATTATCATTAAAAACAGTCTACATGAGTAGTCACACCGATGGTGAAAATGTTGTGTCAATCGGAGAAGCGGTTGCAGAGAAAACAGAGAAAATTAGCACGGACGGATGGACGGACAGACATATGGACAGATGGACAACCCGAAAACACAATGCCTCTGGCAACTTCGTCAGTGGAGGCATAAAAATCATTTTTGCATCTTAAATTTGACAATGAAAATTAAACTACATCACATGTTATATGGTTTGACTCATAATCATATTATTCGTCATACAATCCTCTTGGAAATGAGTATTATAATAATAATAATACCTTTCCTTTGATGCCATGAAGGAACATCGGGCTGCCAAGGCAGTTTCCTTGGCTGGCAGTACAGTCCTGGACAGGTCACCACTCCAACACAGGTTACCCTGAATGGTTATTACCCCAGCAAGCTGGTACTCATTTCACTGACCTCAGAAGGATGACAGGCTGAGTAAACCCCACCTGGCATTCATTCAACAGCTAAGCAGGGTTTGAACTCAGGACCCTAGGATCCCAAGCCTACCACCCTACTAGGATCCCAAGCCCACCACCCTACTAGGATCCCAAACCTGCCATCCTAACCATTAATCCAACACTTGGCTTCCTTGGAAATGAGTAAAATATATAAATTAAAACATGTTTATAAAATGTGAGCTAACAACTTCACAGAGGAATTGAAAGGCAGCTGCATAGATGTTGATTAAATTTCATTTCAAAGAAGAAACCGTCAAAGATTTTCCTTTGTCACTTTTCATACATTTCGGTTCTGCAAAGGGATTAAAACCTGTAAAAACAGAACAAAACGACCATGGTCTGTGCAACATCGAAGGAAAACAGGCAAAAGTGTAGAAGGAAACTTCCTGCGCCCTTGGTCTAACTCCATCGGTTTTATCATTGCGTTTGTAATAATCCTGGACGGAAATTAAATAGATTTTGAAGGATTTCAGTGCAGCTGTGCATTTTGGCAAAGTGAATGAAGCATGAAACTGCACAAAAGGAATGGTCCATTGTAGCTCGAAACTCCAGGTGGCAAATCATGCGATGACAAAATATCATGTTCCGTAAAATATCAACAAATGACAACACCAATCGGCTTCATCATCATCATAAAAATCACCATTATTTACCATCACAATATGAATTAGACATCTGCGATCACAAAGCGATCGCCAACTTTAAGCCTCCGCCGGCCTACCCTTGTCATTCACCCCCAACTTACGCTTAGCCCATGATCCAACGATGGCCATATTTTTTTTGGATCACCATATGACCTTGACCTTCAAAATTTGGTGATAGAGGGTAAAATAACAAAATGTGACCTCATCTACAACCGATCGATAAAACTCAATATCATGAAAATCGGAGGAAAAGTTATGATCAAAAAAAGTGTTTTTTTGTTAAATAGGTCACAACCCGAAAAATGTAGGTCGAGGACACGAATCAAATATCAGGTGCACAACTTCAGTGCAGGTACACTATTGCGATGCAAGAACATCGTGGAAGGCCAAGCGGTCTTTGAGATTCCGCATTGGCAAAATTTGAATGATGATAAAAAGCACGATTTTTCATCAGACTGCCATTTGCCCTTGACCTTTAACTCGGAGAGGTATGATGTAAATTAAGCGTAAATGTGCCTTGCTCTAGGCTATCTAGAGAGGGCAGTTTCGCTATGATCGGCCAAACCTTGGTCGAGTTATAAACCGACAGGATGGCCGAGAGTTACGCACACTCACCTCGAAGCTGTCTAGCCTGGGTTCGAATCCCAACCCAGCTATAAAGTCATCCTGGTGTTTCACATGCAGGGTGATTCATCAATGCGTGTGCCGTCCCTCGGACGGACGTTAAACTGGGCGTCCCATCTGCCAGCATTAGTTGGTGGACGTTAAAGATCCCATGGTGCCATTTGCAAAGAGAATTCGACCTTTCGCCGACACCTTGGCCAAATTCGAAATTCCTGCCCTAACAAACAGAGGGCATTGCATCAGCGGTACAACCACGCTCTCAGCCAATGATGCTACCCTGCAGCCTGTGCTGCATACAAAGAAGAAGAAGAAGTCGAGTTATGGTGAAAAATGTTTGAAATGTCCATAATTGGGTTATGACCGTAAAATTATGTTGAGGGCAAAATAATTATGTCAACCCCGCATACTTTTTCTTCACATTATTGATGCAAATTTTCATTCCGGAAGTCCCGGCATGGCTCAGAGATAGAGCTTGTAAAATCCAGAAATTAGGAATGCAGGAAGAAAAGAGAATTTTAAAAACACTAAATGGTGGTTTAGTACTCCTAAGGGTCGAAGAAACTCTGAGGTACCCTTAAAAATTTGGGGCACTAATTTGTTGAAACAAACCCGACAACAGCAATAAGCTTTCCCCTCTCCTACATGAGTATATGGGAGGCTTAATAATAACTACAGTCATCATCTAACCATAAGAGTTGTCACCATCACGATAATCAACACATTTTAGATACCCTTGAACACATTGTCAATGGGCGTCACTTGATGTCATGTTCAATTCGGTGAGTTTGCTAGTAAGGTATACCAATGCTCACCAATTCATAGATTCAACACTTTCTTAAAGGCTTCAAGCAAGTGGCACACCACCATCTTATGTCATCCCCAACCTTACCCAAAACCGTTATTATCCATAATATTGACAGTACCTATCACAACTCTCTTACTTACAGGTGTGTTTCTCTCTCTCTCTCTCTCTCTCTCTCTCTCTCTCTCTCTCTCTCTCTCTCTCTCTCTCTCTCTCTCTCTCTCTCTCTCTCTCTCTCCTTTACTGTTCGTTCATTCGCTTTGTTATTGTATCAAACTGTTGCTCCACTGTCCCACTGTCAATTCATAGCCTCTCTCATCTTGCTTCAATATGAGCCTCAATCTTGTAAAGAAAAAAAACTCTCACATCACCACAGGAGGTTTCAGTCAGTGTGTTCCCTCTGTCCCACTCCCCCACCCCCGAATGCATTCCCGAGAAAACAGTGAGATGTTTACTGAACCAGTCAGGAGAAAGGCAGTGAACAATCACAGCTGGATGGATGGATGGACATTTACCATCTTGGTAGGATTCTCCTTAGTATCATCACTGACCCGCCCACTCCCGTCAAGCAGCCTGGCCCCCATGGCTTTGTGGGAAGAGGCACATGGTTGGATACAAACAAGGATTGCTCAACAATTATCACGAACTCTTCTTAATGGACGGTACACCACCGAACCTGGATTATCTAAACAGAAGGACTGCAGAACCTTCACATGAGACATGAGGCTGTCTGACCGTAGCTACAAAGCAGAAGAAATATGCACCATGAAGGAGAACACTTGCACCTTTTCCATTGAGGAAAGGATTCATTTTCCCAAGAAGCAAAGTTCTCCACCGGAGTAAAAAAAGCTGCAGAAGTGATAAAAAGGAGATCGTCCTCTACTGCTATGAATGTGTTTTGCACTATATATATGGCAAGCGTGGGAACTATATGGCAAGGGAACACGTGAGGTTCTTTTAAAAATCGGGGAGACCACAAATGTGTTGAAGCTACAATTAAAGAGACTGCGAGTATAAACATCAGGTCACAAAGCAAACCTTACATACTAAAGAAGCAACAATAGTGCAACAGGACCATTTGTAAATGAGGACAAGTGATAATGGAAGGGAAAGTTGATGAAGTGAAAGGGACTAAATGGTGACCAACAGAAGAGGAAATGGCATGAAGCAGTCCTTCAATAATGGAGAACGCTCAACAGATCTCAGCAGAAATAGACAAATGATGAAGGAAAAAAAAAATGGTGCAAGCAGCCCCGTAATTAGGATCTGATGCCGTGGCCGCTCAGAAATCGGATGCTTATGCGGAACCAAGTTTGGCAGTCCCAACATCAGAGTGGAATGGCAATAAAATGGAAGAAAGTATGGTTCCCAGCCACAGCTTCACACCAGAAACCCGCCAACGATATCAGAGTTCAATGCAGAGAGAGATACAAGGCCAACCCCGGATAAAGAGCATATTTACCCACTCAACTCAGAATAGGCAGCACAATGTTGACAAAGACAATGGCATACGTGGACGGAAGATGAGAATTGACAAGAGGAAAGATGAAGCAATTACAAGAGGATGAGAATGAGAAGCAAAGAAATCTGGCCGATAAACAAAGGGAAGCAAGAGCATGTCCATTTGGTGGAAGAACACAACTCCAGCTCGAATACAAAACAACAAACGGACAGAATATGTTAAAAAACAAACAAAGAAAGAACAACCGCAGCACTCAAAACACTGATACCTAAAATGTCCCGACCAAGTGAAATCATCCTGATAAGTTTTTCTGCGGCACTACTCATTCAAGATAAACTTGCAGACAAAAACAATCAAACTACTAGAAGAAAGAACCCAGCTTTCCCATCAGAAAACTAGAACCAGCACAGAAAGAGGCTCGAGTGAGAAATGAAACGGGACGAAGGGACCAATTCAAGAGGGGAATAGAAACCACAATTTTAGAGATAAACACAAAGGGACACAAGACGAAGGGCAGGATTGATCAAAAGCAAAAAAACGAAAGAATCAATATGAAGACTGGAAAGGAAATGCCTCAAAATGACGAATTTTAAAAAGCTCTCGTGTGGATGGAGAAGCTAGCTTACTTCCGGCGAAAGTAATTTGACATTTTCCGCACAAACATTACGCTCGAGCGTAATAAACTCAATAAACCGATAAACCAATCCAATCCAAATAAACTCGAGCTCTATAAACCAATCCGAGGAGAAACAACACACCGTTCATTCAGGGCAATACCACCCTAATGATGCCAGAATCTGAGGAAGCCCAAGTACATGAAAGATATAAACCTATAACATGTAACTACCAATAAAGAACAACCCCCAAACAGAAATCATCATGGAAGCTGCTGTGCATGCTGATTTCAATGATTTGTCATTTGTTCAGGGTGCCGGCGATAGCTCGCCTATTCTTCGCAGCGGACACCGTGGGATGTTTAACGTCCACCAACTAATGCCCAGTTTAACGTTCATTGATGAATCACCATGAGTTTTCCGAATGCTCAACAAAATTAATCCTTGAAAACAATAAAACAGGTACCAAACCTCCAACAGTACGAGGAAGAGTAAACTTTGTCAAGGCTAGTATTTGTCTGTGTTGGTGAACAATTCAAATGAAAGGTTTTATCAAATGAAGGTTGGCAAAGGTATGGGAAGATAAGTGAATCTGACGTTTCAGGAGTTATCCCTTTGTTGGAACAAAAGAGTGATAATATGAAGGTAGGGGGATGTACCGGTATATATACATATATATTTTTGGGGGTAAGGTTAAAGTTTTAAGGGATTGAGTCAGGGATCAGGGGTATGCCACTCTTGCAGTCAGGGGTATAGGATCAAGGGTAATGCGACTTTCACTGACACCCCCAATTTAATCTCAAACCTCTATTCCTAACACTTAACTACTCACTTGCCTGTTCACTTTTGTCAGATTGTTCCCCTTTAAACCCACTGTCAGGCTGTGAAGCTGTTGCTCTCCATCATTTTGCTCATCCATGAGCCAAGACCTCAACATGAAAAAACAAATAGTGGAAGCACATTTCGAGGCCCTAATTCAAATTCACATCGGGGCGCATTTTAAGTTTACCGCAGGACGAAAGCCTCTCTCACCTCTCTATGTGAGTAGTGACATGTTCGCCGCGCTTGTCAAGTGCAGGCTTGTGAGAGAGTTAGGGCAGGAAATTGGCCAGAGTGCCTCCAATAATTCGTCAACTCTTCGTGAAGGACATTCTGGGATCTTTGACATCCACCAACAAATGCTAGCAGGAGGGAAACTCGGATTGTTGTACATCTGAGGGACGGTGAGTGCACTTTATGATGCAACGCTCTTGCCTGCGATGCACCGATCCAAAAGATTATGCTTTGCAGGACTCGAACCCTGGCTATCGAGCGCAACAGTAGTTGTGTTATGTTTAGGTGAAAAGTGGTGTTTACTATGTAGCACCTACCTTGCAGTTTGCATTTCTGGATGTGTGACTATGTTGCTGATGCAGTGTCCCTTTAGATAACAGCAGGAATCTGGCCAGTACACCGGCACACAATGGCCTACTTTGTGAGAAAGATGCCATGGGGGTATTTAACTTTCATAATCAAAACTTAGCATGCAACATCCAGCATCATGGTCACCCTGAAGATATGTACACATACTCATTGATAAATGATTCCTGCCTGAGAATCACCAGGATGATAGTTTATAGTTGGGTGAATCGTCAAACTCAAACGAGACAGCTCAAAAGCAAGTATGACATTTTCCGAGCCAGTGACTGACTGTCAGCTTAAAAGGAGTATATATATTTAAAAGGTGAAGTTTATAGATGAACAATAGTGTTTTTGAACGAAAAATGGAGCAAAGAGCAAAAGGAAACATTCATAATTCAGGGTGTTTAATGAAGGAAAGCCATTATTGAGTTTGTACAGAGGCAACAAGGATTGAGTGTTTCTGCTTCAAACGATTGGTGTCATCCTTTAGGACAATTAAATCCCCGAAGCACCAACCAGGCCAACACTGTTAATGCTGCTGAGTAGTATTTTTTTACATGCTTCAAAATCATTCAGACATCTGTTGATTGAAAAAATTGTTTAATAAAGGATAATCAACACCACCTTTCATGCCTGGTGTTGGCTTAATGGCTAGAGTGGTGGCCTTAGGATCCTTGGGTCCTGAGTTCAAATCCTGCTTGACTATTGAATCAATACCATCTGGGGTGAATTTGGCCTGTCATCCTTCTGAGGTCGGCAAAATGAGTGCCAGCATGCTGGTATCCTGTGCTGGAGTGGTGACCTGTCCAGGATTGTGCCCAATAGCCAAGGAGACTGCTTAGGCAGCACCAATGCTCTGCATAGAGTATGGTCCTGATGGATAGAGCAACACCTTTTGAGTCGTTTGAGTATTGATAGATGTGGTTTAAAAGGACAGAAGGTGTACTCTTCTGAAGGTGTGCACTCGATATGGAATCTAAAGCTCGGGATATCATTTTTAAGGATAGATCAATGCTGCTGTTTTATTGCCAGTTGCTCCATTTACTTCTTGTAAATCAGTTACATCATCGCGCTCTGCTGTTCGTGGCACAATTTTCAGTGGACTTACTGGAACAATTTATGGGTAGTCCAACGGTGAGACATCTGTTTTGATGTGCAGAGTGCTTGTGTTTCAGCATTACACATGGGCTGGTTGATAAAAGCAACACTACCGGTCAATGGCTTAGTCAAGGGGTGGGGTGGAGGTGAGGAGAAGGGATGCTGGGAAGTGCTCAAGTACCATGTTTCAAAATTTTTTTGCAATATTTATATTTTGTTATAAATTATTTACTGTACTAATTGCATGATAATATCACATTATGTAGGTGTACTTGACATTATAACCCTAAAGCTTGCACAGTGTTGGTGGGGGTGACATTTGCAAACTGTGAAGTGTCATTTGCACACAGGAAAGCCGACAGGCCAAGTAATACCACAATGAATCCTCATGGCAATATACAGGTATTTTTATAAGGGTCAGCTAACTTTTAGTGCTCCCTCTGTCACAGTTACCAGCACCTCTGATGATGCTGCTAAACATGCTGACAACAGCAGCCAATTCTCTGCTATGGGTCCCCGAGTACGTTCACCAGGGTTCAGAGAACTGGCCGGCTATGTTGACAGTGCAATGAAAAGTGACATTCCTGTCACGAATAAATATCAACTGTTCGCCCATCAACCACATCATCACAGAAACTGACTATGAGTGGCCCGGGAGAGATAGTTTGTGAACTGTGTTCCTGCTGGTGAATATCAGTCTTGGTTGGTCCACAACAATGAGGGCCTTGATAGCTTTTGTCTCCTGTGCTATTTTCACCATTTTATATATATATATATATATATATATATATACTATTTAATATATATATTATAATATATATATAAATATAGAATATAAATATAGATATAGATATAGATATATATAGATATATATATATATATAATAATATATATATATATATATGTACATACCACAGCACTGATACTGCAGGTTTCGTTGTTAGTGTAGATAAAATAACATTGATGGTCAAGTGGGTGAGATGTATTTGATTCCAAAGATTTCAACTTTTGCATACAAAATCTAGGCTCGTGGAAGAGCATGGAGTCATTCTTGATTCTTTTTTGGTCATTCTTGAACCGGATATATAAATTTATTTGTGGTGCCAGTCCTTTGGCTCATTCTCATCTACCAACCATTACCCCGATTCCTTTTTCTTTAAGGTGCCTTTTTTGACACAGCAATGATCTTCTTAATTTTGTCCTTCAGTATGGTAGAGACACATCATTCCCATTGGTCCACCATCATTGATGTACTTTTTATTTCAAGCTGTCTTAAGCAACCCCCCCCCCCCCTCCTCACACCAAACCTCTCTCCATGATGCAAAAATTCTCTTTTGAAAGGTTTTCTCAGGGTGCATACCAGGGGCAATCAGCTGGTTAACTCCATCAACGAATGTGGAGAGAGATTAGGTTTTCACCCCTACCTGTTTGGCTGTCTGTGAGCAGCACACGATGAATTACTATAATTTTTGTTTCTCAATTTCAAGTGTAACTACAACGGCACTTCGTAGAGCTCATACTCCCGATGGGCTGAACTGTTTATGTTTTGTATCCCACTGATAGGCTGTATCTCGATCCGGACCTCATCCAAAATCAAATACGTTTGTTCTTGTCACCTACCCCCCTCCTCCACCTAGTTTTGTAATAATCCGTCAACAACTTTTTGAGATATCATGCAACACCGTTTTTGCCCCCATCTCTCAATGGTGAAGAATCACTGAAGAAAATTATTTAAAAATTATCGTATCAGGGTCCGGATCTTCTCCAAAATGAAATCAAGTGTTCCATTTAAAAAACCTGACCTGTCCATCAAATTTTGTCATAACCGTTCATAACTTTTTGAAATATCGTGCTATATATCCTTTCTAGCTCCATCTCTCAATGGTGAAGAATCACATAAAAATTTTCGTATTCAGATCTGGATTGTAATCTTCACCAAAATCTAATCATTTCGTTTTTTTGTGAATTTATACGCATGTCATGATGTTGCACACAAAATGTTTTACTTACGTTTTTACTTACGAAATCTAAAGATTTTGTAAGTATATTAATGACTCCCGTCCTCTGTTTGTTTGTGTGTGTTTGTGTGTGTTTGTGTGTTTGTTTGTAGGCACGATAACTCGAGAACGGAATGAAGCTACCAATGTCAAATTACACCAAGTGATTCAGGAGGGTGACGGCTAGCGCTGATTAGATTTTGGTCAAAATCGGTCAAAGGTCAAGGTCACAGTGAGGTCAAACATAATTCCATAAATTCATGTGGAGAAATGGAGTATTTTTGCTTCGGTCGACGTTACGAGTTCGTTTTAACTTCGATTTTAATTTTGTCTTCGGTTTTTGCGATCGCTTAGGACGCTTAACACTCGGTTGTCGAAATTATGGTAAAAATCGGATGTTTTGGAGACGTTTTAAGATTGTATAAAAATATTTCACTCGCCGTATCACGGCTCGTCACGTGGTGCAGCGCGCGCTCGAGCAGACGCGTCGTTGAGTCACGTAAAGGTTTTGCGTGTGGGCGCTGACGGTGTTTTCGATAAAGATGGTGTTTAAAAGTCATTTTTTATCCCAATAAAGGTTATCGTCGCTGCCTGACTCGCTAAGCCGTCGGATTATGTAAAGATTGTTGGTGGATGGCCGAATATTACGTTTTGTGACTTTGATAAAATAATATTAAATAATTGCGTGGAGAAATGGAGATTTTTGCTTCGGTCGACGTTACGATTTTTGATGGTTTGGTACAGAATCATCGTAGAAACTTCTGGTTGCGTCGCTACTTCTCTAGAGCAGCTTTTATTAGACAAGGTCAGAGGTCAAGTTGACGATTTCGTAAGTACCAGTCTATGACTGCTTGTTTGTTTGGTACTTACGAAATCTAAAGATTTTGTAAGTATATTGATCACTTCCGTCCTCTGTTTGTGTGTTTGTGTGTTTGTTTGTTTGTAGGCACGATAACTCGAGAACGGAAAAAAGCTACAATGTCAAACTACACCCCGTGATTCAGGAGGGTGATGGCTAGCGCTGATTAGATTTTGGTCAAAATCGGTCAAAGGTCAAGGTCACAGTGAGGTCAAACATCCAAAACATAACTCGAGAACGGAAGAAGCTACCAATGTCAAATTACACCACGTGATTCAGGATGGTGATGGCTAGCGCTGATTAGATTTTGGTCAAAATCGGTCAAAGTCAAGGTCACAGTGAGGTCAAACATCCAAAAAAAAGTTATAACTCGAGAACGGAAGAAGCTACCAAAGTCAAATTACACCCCGTGATTCAGGAGGGTGATGGCTAGCGCTGATTAGATTTTGGTCAAAATCGGTCAAAGGTCAAGGTCGCAGTGAGGTCAAATATTCGATTTTTGATGGTTTGGTACATAATCATCGTAGAAACTTCTGGTTTGCGTCGCTACCTTCTCTCGAGACAGCTTTTATGAGACAAGGTCAGTCAGATATACGTTGACGATTTCGTAGTACCAGTCTATGACTTCCGTCCTCTGTTTGTGTGTTTGTTTGTTTGTTTGTGTTTTGTTTTGTGTAGGCACGATAACTCGAGAACGGAAGAAGCTACCAATGTCAAATTACACCACGTGATTCAGGAGGGTGATGGCTAGCGCTGATTAGATTTTGGTCAAAATCGGTCAAAGGTCAAGGTCACGTGAGGTCAAACATAATTCCGTAAATTCATGTGGAGAAATGGAGTATTTTTGCTTCGCTCGACGTTACGAGTTCGTTTTAACTTCGATTTTAATTTTGTCTTCGGTTTTTGCAATCGCTTAGGACGCTTAAAACTCGGTTGTCGAAATTCTGGTAAAAATCGGATGTTTTGGAGACGTTTTAAGATTGTATAAAAATATTTCACTCACGCGTCACGGGTCGTCACGTGATGCAGTGCGCTGAGCAGACGCGTCGTTGAGTCACGTATGGTTTTGCGTGTGCGCGCTGACGGTGTTTTCGATAAAGATGGTGTTTAAAAGTCATTTTTTATCCCAAAAGGTTATCGTCGCATGCCTGACTCGCTGAGCCGTCGATTATGTAAAGATTGTTGGTGGATGGCTGAATATTACGGTTTTGTGACTTTGATAAAATAATATAAAATAATTGCGTGGAGAAATGGAGATTTTTGCTTCGCTCGACGTTACGAGTTCGTTTTAACTTCGATTTTAATTTTGTCTTCGGTTTTTGCGATCGCTTAGGACGCTTAAAACTCGGTTGTCGAAATTCTGGTAAAAATCGGATGTTTTGGAGACGTTTTAAGATTGTATAAAAAATATTTCACTCGCCGCGTCAGCGGTCGTCACGTAGTGCAGTGCACTTGAGCAGAGGCGGCGTTGATCACGTAATGGTTTTCCGTGTGCGCGCTGACGGTGTTTTCGATAAAGATGGTGTTTAAAAGTCATTTTTATCCCAATAAAGGTTATCGTCACATGCCTGACTCGCTAAGCCGTCGGATTATGTAAAGATTGTTGGTGGATGGCCGAATATTACGGTTTTGTGACTTTGATAAAAAAATATTAAATAATTGCGTGGAGAAATGGAGAATTTTGCTTCGGTCGACGTTACGATTTTTGATGGTTTGGTACAGAATCATCGTAGAAACTTCTGGTTTGCGTCGCTACCTTCTCTAGAGACAGCTTTTATTAGACAAGGTCAGAGGTCAAGTTGACGATTTCGTAAGTACCAGTCTATGACTGCTTGTTTGTTTGTTTTGTCCGGGCGATATCTCAGCCATCCTTTGAGCTAGGAAGCTGAAAATTGGGGACAAAAGTGAAGATGTGCTTTGACCAAATTTTTTTTTTTATTGTTTGATTAATCAATCAATTATTTAATTATTATCGATTTATTTTCTTTCTCATCCTGGCAATATCTCAGGCATATTTTGAGCTAGGAAGCTGATAGTGGACATGACAATGACCACATGATTTGGCTATAAAGGGTATTTTTGATTTATTGATCAATCAATTAATCAATTAATTATTAATTCTTCGATCAATTACCTAATTTTCAAAAAGTTACAGATTCGGACGAAACAGTGGTGGTTTAGGTATGCTATTCGGCAATTGATTGAGAAATTAATTATATTATGATTATTATTTATTTATTTTATCTCTGCAACGATGTGTGGAGAGGCCGAACCATGCATGCTAGTTTGGTATAAAGTGTCGTTGCAAGAATGGAACAGGTAGTACAGGAGAGTTTTGCATTTAAGCTCTGAGAATTATTTATACTACAAGCACCTGCTCCCAGAAATGAGTGGTCAGGTGAGGTCATGTTATTATCCTTATTCAAACGTGTAATTCAAAATACCTCTCCCTACATAATTCAAAACAACTTACTGCACTAGAATATGTGGGGACAGGAATACCGTACTGTAAAGGGTGGGGATGTGTAATACCCTCTCCCACCTGGAATGGTGCTACATGACACACATTTACATGGAGAATTTGCATCCTCTCCAGTGTGACCACTCCTTGGCTTTTTTCACAAGATCTTTGCTATTCGTTGTTCGCCTTGGCATCTTGGTTTTCTATAGGTTTTCTTTTATCATCGCTTTTCCGAAACCTTGTGAATTCTTGGCTCT
>CM068956.1:20318644-20333785 GCA_035128595.1 Eptatretus atami | reverse complement strand
CGTCTGTGAGTGTCAGCTGCGGCTGTATGGACATGCGGCTCGTTTTTCTGATGCTGATCCTGCTCACCAGACTCTCTCTCAGCGAGGGAGCCTCATGAGTGGAGGAGGACAATGGGCCACCACATGCCTCGTAGTTGCAGCAGGTTGATCAGCATCTCAAGGAGATGGGGATGGGTCAGGCATCTGCCTGGAGATGGCCAGACAGAGGCCCCAGGAATACTGGCAGAAAGTGGATGCAGAGAAGCGCTGCTCCGGTGCATGCTTCCATACCTGAGCTGACCTGACCTTTGGAGAGCAGGGTGTATTTTGCATGTATCGTGCCCTGCACAACGTCATTTTCTTGTTTGTTTGTTTATTTGTCTGTCTGTCGGTCTGTCTGTCTGTGTGTGTGCGATATCTTAAAAAGTTGTGCATGGATGCGGATGAAATTGGGTGGGCAGGTTGGGGGTGTGACAAGGACGAACTGATTAGATTTTCGTGAAGATTCGGATCCGACTCCTGGAAGTTTGAAAGTGATTCTTCACCATTGAGAAACAGGACCAAAAATGATAGATCGCACAATATCTCAAAAAGTTGTGGACAGATTTGAACGAAACTTGATGATCATGATCAACTTGTGTGTTTTTACCATGACAAATTAATTCCATTTTGGTGAAGATCCGAATCTGGATAAGAGAGTTATTTAATTTTTTAAGTGATTCTTCACCATTGAGCTATGGGGCCAAAAATGATATACAGCATCATATTTCAAAAATTTATTGGGCCCGATCTGTTCCCATGGATCAGGCGTTACGTGGCGGAGGTATGCGCTCCACTGAGTGCCCTTTTAGTTGTTTCTGCTTCACACCCCATGAACAAAAACTGGTGAGGCCACTCTTGCAACAATGAGTGGCATTTCCTCCTTTTTTCAGAGTTTGTTTCCTTTCAGATTGTGAATGGTTAGACATATAAAAAGACAATACATACAGGACAAGAGTATGGTATACGGTAAACCCTCAAATAGTGCAGGAGTGGGTTTCCTGGAAAATGCTGCAAAAGCGATAGTGGAAACCAAGGGCTAATGGGAAGAGGGGGGTTCGGTTCATGGACTTGGAGAAAATATCACAGAAGATTGACGAAAGCAACTATATACATATATATATATATATACATATGTTGTATAAGATTGGGATGGTTGGGATTACACATTTTTAAAGAGGAAGAAGGTGCTTCCAACCAAAAGTAAGGTCTCAGGGCATGGGTCTGCTCTCGGGTTTTTTTCTCAAATTAGCAGAGTCGATCGAGTTTTTTACTTTTGGTTGGAAGCACCTTCTTCTTCAAAAAAAAAATTAATTATATATACATGTATAATGTATATATTTTGTTAACATTGAAATAAACATGTAAATCCAATAAATATGGTGTAAATTAAACAAAAACACAAGAGTTTTATCTTCTAAATTTATTACAATACAGTTCGGTGGGTGAGGGTAAACATTACATACCAGTCCTGTTCTGTGCCAAAAATAGAAAGCACAAGATTTAGCTTGGGATGATGATGTTCGAGGGGCGAGGGTGGAGTAGAGCACAGTAAGGGTGAGCGGTGAACAGGGGAAGGATGTGCGGGGGAAGGATGAGCGGGGGAAGGGTGCGTGGTGGAAGGGTGCGTGAGGGAAGGGTGAATGAGGGAAGGGTGCGTGGGGGAAGGGTGAGCGGAGGAGGCGATTTAGCAAACAGAAAAGCAGCATTAGCTTTACGAAAAAGATGCCTGCAGCATTGCCTCAACACACAATGAAAAAGGTGACACAATTCTTAAATCACCTTACCTTGAACTACGATCTTCCCTGCTTGGAGAGCAAGGTACGCACGAGGTACAGCATCATCTTCCAGAATAATCCCATCTTGTCAGTGTTAAAACCTTCTCTGTCCTAAATCCCTTCACCTCACTTTGTTTCATGAGCTGCGGAAGTGGATGTTTTTGAGAACGGGTTCGAATCTGGGTGTCAGAAATTAAGGGTTTGAAAATAAGGCTCGAATATGGAGTTGGAAAATGAAGGTTTGGGAATGAGGAACAAAACGGTGGTGAAGGTTCAACCTACAATCATTGATCCCGTAATGGTGGCCCATACAGAAACCACATTTTCTCCTTGAGCCAACCGATCTAACAACTCGATCATTTCACCCAATGTCATAACCTTTCTCTGCTTTTTGGCACAACTAACTTTGTTCATTGCTTTACGTTTAGGCTCATTAAAAATGATGCACGAGAAATAACACAAGGCTCGTAATGGGAGCTAATCATACACACACAGGCACAGGATGTAAACAATGACTCATCTCAACTCAAAAGCCACGATTGACCGGAATGAAATCCCATAATAACAAAATCGGAACACAATAGGTTGCCCACGATTAGTCGAAACCCGTGATATTTGAGGGTTTACTGTATTCTCACACAGCTGTGTAAACATATAAAGTAAGTTTACAAAATGAAGTCTGTGTGTATACTGCTATGGTTGTGGTGGTAGATGGAGGAATGTCATAGCAAAGTTAGGATTGAATCGAGTTGTTCGGTCTGTGGACGTGTAGGAGACATCTCGATGTAAATTAAGTAGGGAAACTGAGCTTAGGTGTTACTTGTCACCACATGGGAAGTGGTGCTGTGTTAATTAGATAGGGATTAAGACCAATTTCCCCCAGTATGTGATTGCCCCCTGTGACCTATTCCTATGTTTTTGCATTTACAGGCCAACCATGAAGGAGTTGCGTTTTTATAACAATCACCACCAAAGCAACAAGCAAGCAAGTCCTTTAACCGCCAGACCCGCAACAAGACATACTACTTACAAACTTAATAAGCCAATTCAATCACACAATGTTTCACTCCTCAAGATTAAATAGTATTCAGGTGGCTATGATGATATAGTGTCCTCAGTGCAACCACTTTCTGACTAATACTACTGAAATGATTTATGCTGTACAAGAAAATGATATATTTTGAAAATCTGTCTTGAAAGATATTAATTCCAACCAGAGTGGTTGAAGATGACTTCAAAAGGAATATATTGTTTCCACGCAAAGGAGTGTATTGCAAATAAATCAGCCAGCCAGGTGCGAAGAGGGTCACGTGTGCATTAGCAGAAAACTTCGCAAGCAGATATTTTCTCTCCACTGTGTACGAGTATCAAACGCAAGATAATCTATAGATGCTGTCCTGACCTTTTTCTTTAAGCTCATGGCTATGGAGATAAAATGGCACATGCTAAAAATGAGAAGGGAAATGTCAAAATGGCAATCCATTCTTCAAGAATTATTATGATTTATTAAAGAGAAAGTCACGCGAGAATTGGTAGGGCACTGTCCTTTTCATATAGCTGTCATTCAGAACCGAAGATGGTCATTCACACCTGACAAGTGCACACCTGGGTGTGTGAATTTGTTTGCAGTTTGAAAACTGCTGCCGGCACAACAACCACACTAACTGGGAGTTGTGTAACTTGGGGTCAAGAAATATCTGAGAAATCCTGACCACTTAAGCCCAGAGAGAAGCAGGCATTTTGAATTTGGTCAGTGGATGGGCGATACCTCACCTACTCTTCGTGAAAGACAAAGCGGGACTTTTAGCAACCATTAAAGGAATATTAGCAGGTGGGTTCTCGGGTTAATTTCCATCCAAGGCACGATACACTCATGGATCAAATGCCCTGCCTGTAAAGCACTAATCCCACAGTTTCTAGTCTGGCCGATAATCAAACCAAGACAATACAACTCAAAGGTAAGTGTACTACCTCTGCGCCATCTTGTCGGATGATGACATTTTAGTGATTGTCCCAGCTTGCCCTGAAGGTGTTGAGTTAATCACAATGTGTTGAAGTGCGTCACTTGTGCAGCAAGGAAGGCAGATTACTCCCAATCCTTGAAAGTGATTAATGAGCTGGCTGGGTTTTTAATTGATGATTCAAGAACAGCATTATTTTGCTCATGAGAGAAGCTCATGACCGGAAGCTTAGAACACATATTTTCAACATTGCTGCCTTTGGTGACATATTAACCCACGACCTCTTGGATTCCAATCCAGTGCCCGTACATTCATACGTGACAGTAAATGAGACAAAATGAATTTGGGTGAGCTGTAACGGTGGAAATCAATAAACTTGCTTCAACATGAAAGCGGTCTGCAGATAGGTTTATCAATCTTTACATTCTTCTTGAGTATCACCATGATGTTGATGTTCTCTAAGCAGATGATAGATATGTAATAGATAAGGCAGTTTTAAGCTGCATACACGAGATGAATGTTGAGTCGAGACTCATTTGGTGCCTTGAGGATTGATAACATCCGACGGTGCGAATATTTTTTGAAGCAGAAGCATCACTGCATGTCATTTAGAGAATGATGAACACTCCGTGTGTAAATGGGTCTGCTGTAAAATATATCATGACATTGTCATCAGCTTACCAGTAATTTGATAATAGGTACCATACGAGTTTACAGTAAAACACTGCAAGGAAATATGAATACAACATATGATAATTTAAAGATATTCAGATATTTTCCAAAACACATCAATCTCCACAGGCAATGGTGTACTTCTCCTTGTTTTTCGATCTAAGAAGCACCAATATTCATTACTCTGGAAAAAAATATATATATATTCCAATTCTGATGTACCAAACTCAATCATACAGCATCGGTTCTGCCGAAGTAGTTTCTTGGCAAGGGAAATACTGGTTGGTTTGCCATTGCCTTTCCAGCAGTAGTTAGGGTAGGAATTTGTAATTTGTTAGCCCAGAGAGAAGCATCCCAGATGCAAAAAACTATTATCAGAACAACTTTGCACACAATGGCACAACAAAGTATGCAAAGTGATTCATTGGCATAACTGCAAAAATTTCAACATCCCAGTTCCTGAAAACTCATGGAACCATGTACCAAGGGTAATCATTGAACGTTGAAAATAAGGAGGCCAAGCTCACGTACAACCTGATGATCCTATCGAGCGTGAACATAGAAAAAAAACTCTTGTGACCAGACATTGTTCTCAGGAACAAAAAGGAAAAGACAGCATTGCTGATTGAGATATCAGTACCCAGCGATTTTGGCTTCAATAATGCAGAAATCAAGAAAAAGAACAAATACCTGGACCTCAAAAATGAGATCAAGAGATCTTGGAAGCTGAAGAGTGTCAAAATTGCACCACCAGTGAGAATTGGAGCAATGGGAATAATAAAGAAGAACCTCACTGAGATTTTGAAAACCATCCCCGAGAATATTACCACAATATAACTGCAATTGGAGGCAGTCCGGGGTTTGGTGACTGTTGTGAAAGGAACCCTCGGAACAAAACTCTGAGAACATCAAAGTTGAACAGCTTGGTTCATGAACTGTGATCTCTTACTGAAGCAGAGGTGGATACTTTGAGTCCTGGGAGGACTTTGTTCCATCTCCTCAAAACCGCAAATGGAGACAACAACCGACACATGCACGCACACAATTAATGAGGAATTTTGTTTTGCGGGTTTATGCAGACTTTTGTTGGCATTTCTTGGGCATGTTGGCGTTTTTTGGACCATTGTATGCCATTCAGGAAACATTTTGAACACCCCCACGTAAATCACATGCTCACGGGAAGGTATAAGGGTACTTTAACATTAATTACAAGGCTATCCATAAACAATCAACAAAGGATGTGGGATATAAACCTGGAATCTCAGTGGAACGGACATTGGTTCAGATAAGAATGCCGAACAGACTAACCCAATCTGGCGATGGAAAGCGTTTTCAAGGTTTTGTTTTTCACAAAGTGCCAACAAATTCCACAGCAGTCACCAAATATACCTCGTTTATTGTAAATCGAATGTTTTAAAGCCAACTCCACTTCATCTTTTTTTACGGGCTCGTCCATCACATTTGATTAATGTGTGAATTTAAAAAGCCTTGCCATATCCTATCCACAACAAGTTTAGCATTGCATTGTATTCATAGATATGCACTGTTATTTTTCTCCACATTGCAAAACTTAGTATTTTTATTTACTTTTAGATAAAAAAAAATTTAATTTCTTAATTTTGTATTTTGCCTTTGATTGTCAAATATTCGTATTTTGATCATCTTTAACTCAGAGCTTGAGTTGACAAGTGCAGGGCACAAAGGTTTACTGCAATTAGAGAACCTGTTAAGGTTAGTAATTCCAGCTAACCAGTCTTAACAAAGTAAACTATTTTGATGAGGATGTTATAAATGTCCCACATGTTGAATAGACTCAATTACTTTGATCACAGTTGATTTTTGTTTTTGAGGAAGAGTAAAAGTCATGTCTATGAGTCAACATCAGATATACACAAGGATATCCAAGAGGATATTTGATTCAGAAAGAAGCCATTTGGCCCATCATGTCTGCACTATATCAACATCACATTTATTCAATCTATTATGAGGGTTTAATCATTTATATTAAAAAATAATTTAAGGCCATTAAAACCGATCTATGGAATGATGACACCAACAAAAGTGACGGTACCATAAGGCACAGCTGAATGATAAGGAGGAAAGACAATGAAAAATGAATGGCTTAGACAAGGAATCACATGAATCACTGCTCACCTCCACTCATTCATTCCTGTTTTTTTCCTGCCTGTGGAACCAATGTACTCGGTCTCTCAAATCTTATTCTCTCCTCCAGAGATTCAAGACAGTTGTTTACCACCATCTCAAATCATCCTCCATCCAAAACGATGATATTTTCTACCCCCATTAACCCTCCCCAAGCCCACCGATTTTCAAGTCTCAATTTTTTCCTTCCTGAGAGTTTGCTTCTGAATTCATCTTGTTCACCCCCTGTGTCCTCCCCTATCCCTCATTCTTCCCCACATCCATTACGTGTCGAAGTCTCTCTCTATTTTGTCCCTTAACCCTGCTGTTGACATCCTTCCCCCCTCTCCTACTGTTCCCTTTTCTTCTGTTACGTCCTGATCCATTCTGTGTTCTATCTCCACCATGAGCCTTGACAAGAGGACAAAAAAATAATGTTCCTGAAATTACAATACATAAATGTGCATCATCCTGTTGGTATTCTTCTGAAATAATTATTTTTGGGGTTTTAGTTGCTTTATTTGAATCTTCATATTTGACTCTTTTCAAAGCTCTGTTTTTAATTATCCTCGAGACACATCCACCAGTTCTTATCCACATGGGCAGTCTATCCCCAAAACTATTATGAACGCAAAGCAAATAGTTTGCAAGAATTCCAGCATGGAAATATGGGAGTAGGAGAAGATAATTTGTAGTTTTGAGAAATATGGGTTTGAAACCTATGAGGTTCGTGGCTCCAAAAAAACGATGCTTTGAAATATTTTAGCATGTTCGTCACACAGTATTTCATCTTAGTTGTGAGGAATCATTGGTATACGATTGGGTCGATGACAATGGAGTATCCTTGGTGCATTTCTGCACGAGTGGGCCAAACGGCAAGTCAAACACCACCTCCGTGAGTGAAGAAACAGTTTCCTCCACATGCAATGCCTCCAAAATCGTCTTCTGGCTTCATTGGGGGGTCGCACCCAAAATGCTGACGCAATCCCACAGTGGAACATGGCCAGCCTTCGGCCCATGTTTGGGCATGGAGATCTCCTCGGATAATTACACTCGAAGGACTTGCAATGCTCGATGATGCATTGGCCTTAGGTTCTTCCTGTCTCACCAACATATTCAGCCCCAAAAACACAGGGAACTATGTAAACCACCCCTGCCTGATCACTCCTGTGCAGCCTGTCTTCGACATGAATCAGTGCCTGCCTCATGGTGAATACAGGCTTGAAATTTACTCACACACCTGCCAATTTCAAAACTCTGCCAATCCTTTGCAACACCCCCGGCGCAAAAGGCAAAATACAACAACCTTTTCGTTGTTGCTGTGGGACAGTCCTGTTTTCTGGCCTCGCCAAGATCACTTCACTTTTTAGTAACAATCTGGCTGGGTAGCCGTTGGCCTTCAGAACACCTTGAAGATGTTGCACCTATTTCCTCTTATTTTCGACTGTCGATGGTAAATCATGTGCTCTTTTTAGGAGGGTGTGTATCGAGGCAAGAGTCAAAATCAAGGAAACGGTCAGTGTGAGTGGGCTTCCTGTACACAGTAATGTTAAACCTTCCTTTAGGACCACTTGTCACCATGGTGTCCAGGAAAGCAATGGAGCCATTCTATTCCTTTTTATGGGTGAAACTGATGGAAGGAAAGGTTTTCCCAATGGCCTCAAGGATGGTGTTAACTGCCTTGCTGGGACAGATGACAAATATGTCATCCACGTAATGACACCATACACTTCATTGCGTTAAAGGGATGGGATGGTATGTTCCTCCAATTCCTCCATCACCATCTTCACTACCACAGCAGATAACGGAGAGCCCATGGTCGTACTGAACACCCATTTGTAGTATATCCCGTCAAAAACGAAATAAGTGGAGGACAGACAAGCGCTGAGTAGATTACACACGTCTAAGTGATGCCCAGCCACCTCGACCGCCAGAACGATGGGGATGGTGGTAAAGAAGGATACCACATCGAAGGACACCATGGTTTTGTGCGGTGTGATGGTAACATGCTTCACTCTCTATGCAAAATCCTAGCTGTTACGTAAATACTGTATCGCTCCATTTTTCCCACTAAATGCTTGTGGATGTTGGAGAGAAACTTGGACAAAGTATAGGAAGGTCCGTTGATGCATGAGACTGAGAGTCGTAGTGGAACACCATCCTTATGCACTTTTGGCCACCCGTATGCCCTGAGTGAAACTGCATTGCTGCGATATAACTCAGAGAAGCATAACAAACAATTATATGAGAGAGGAGCGAGATAATATCTAAATATATAATGGAGCAAGTGTATGCGAGTATGTATGCATGTATGTACGTACGTATGTCAGTATGTATGTATGCATATCCACTATTCACCCATTGGTTGGACAGCTGACCTGACGTCACTCTCAATTGTAACCTGAAATACTTAACACAAAGTACCCAGAGGACCGAAAAGACCCCTCCACCCCCCTGAGGACCCAAAAGACTCAAACAACCCTGAGGACCCAAAGGACCCCGAAAGACCAAAAAACCCAAAGACCGAAAAGACGCAGAAGACCCCCCCCCCAAAAAAACCCAAAGACCGAAAAGACCCCAAAGACCCTTGAAGACACAAAAGACCCCAAAGACTCAAAATACCCCATAGATCCAAAAATACACAAAGACCAAAAAGACATAAAACCCTCAAAAGACCTAAAAGCCGCAAAACACAAAAAAGACCCAGAAGACCCCAAAGACCGAAAATGCCCCATAGACCTAAAAGATATTACCCAAAGACCTTTAAAGACACAAAATACTTCAAAGACTTGAAAAGACCCAAAAGACTGAAAATACCAAGAAGACCCATAAAGACTCAAAAGCCCCAAAAGACAAAAAAAAGACCCCGACGAACCAAAAGACCCTGAAGACCCAAAAGACCCAGGGGATTCAAAAGACCCTGAGGACCTAAAAGACCATGAGGACTCAAATACCTGGAGAACCCAAAATACCTCGAGGATCCAAAGCGACTATTTGGGACCAATGGAAATTCTAAATCATGTAAAATGTGACTTCAGGTTCTCACCCCCCCCCCCCCCCCCCCACACCCCTTACTTAGGGCCCTGTCACACCTTGACGTTTTAACCAGCAATGGCAACGTATAAAAATGTATGTAAAACGTTGGCGTACGCTGAAATTTTGATGTTTTTTTTTAAGTTTTGGGCATATTCATAACGTGTTGGTCGTATGCATAACATATTAGTAACGGGCACAGAACGTTTCGTTGTGTTATTGATAACTTTTACCAACGAATGCTTAGCCTGTTGTCGGCGTTCAAAACCTATGCCCAACGATAGTTTAACTTACGCATAGCCGCTAAACGTATCGCCGGCGAACTCGTGGCGTAGCCTGTTAAGAACCTGCCGCACGCCGATTTAAATCATAACCGCCTGAGAATTTGAAGTGTTAACATCGCAGTCACACTTGACGATTTTGCCAGCGTATGCCGGCCTATGAAAAATGTGTCTAAAACGCTAGGCGCACGTCAAATACGGTATAGGTAAGTTGTGTATACGTTAAGAGTAGGCTGGAAAACAATGAAGTACACTGTCATATTACGTGATACGTGTAATACGTCGTGAAATTTCAAGCATGCTGAAATTTTACGACGTACTCGGCGTATGGCTAACACGTTCCGCATGCGTTGTCATATGTTCCTGCACGCTCCGCGATTGTTTACACACAACGGACACACGTTACTTGTAGGTTACTCATAAGTCAAAACACGTCAAGGTAATATTTAACATACCCGCAACCTAATTTTCAACCAATGGGTAACGTCCTTTTAACCTATGATAGCGTGCTCTGAACTTATGTTTAACGTGCTTGAAACCTATGAGTAACGTGCATTGAACCTATTTGTAACTTGCCTTGAACCAATGACTAGCGTGCTATGAACCTATGAGTAACATGCGTTTAACCTATGTGTAGCATGCTTTGAACCTAAGTATAACGTGCTTCTAACCTTTGAGTAACATGCTATGAACCTATGTGTAACGTATCTCAAACGCACATTGTCGTATGTAGACGAATTTGATTGACGTCTTCCGGACGACCACATAACAGCACTTACTGAACGTGTTTCTAACTTACATCTACCGTATAATGGCGTATTGGCAGCATTAAGGGGAATTGGTATATACAAATGGGCTTCACAAGAGGAACCCATCATTGTTCCAGACTCCATTTGAGTAGATGTCAATGCCAGTAGTATCAGTAGTAGTAATACTATTAGCAGTAGTTGGTGTGCGTGACAGTAGTAATAGTAGTAGTAGTATGTCTATGTTAGTAGTAGTAGTAGTAGTAGTATGTCTATGTCAGTAGTAGTAGTAGTAGTAGTAGTATGTCTATGTCAGTAGTAGTAGTAGTAGTAGTAGGTCCATGTCAGTAGTAGTATAGTGAGCGTGAGGGGAGGGTGTGGTGATGATGGATCCTCTTATCGTCCACGATAGGAGACTACTTTGCCCATTGTTCGATGTTCTTTTCGGCTAATTTTTTTTCCTCATTCCCACGATGAATATTTTTTTGTTTTACTTTTTAAAGTATTAAAAACGACTTTGACAAATGCATAATGTACTAGTAATGAACACAGAACGCTTCGATAACTTATACATAAGTTATACCAACGATTGTTTATCGTGTTTTAGGCGTCCACAACCTATGCCCAACGATAGTCTAGCGTATGCATAGCGTAATAATTCCCAAGCACGTTATTCATAGGTTATAAATAAGTCACGGGTACCCTAAGCATTACTTTGATGTGTTTCGACGTATGAGGAACTTTCAAGTAGCGTGTTGCGAAGTGTGAACAACGTCCGTGTAGCGTGCTTACAAAACGTTACTCATAGGTTAGAAATAAGTTTCGGGTACGCGAATGTTACCTCTACGTGTTTCGACTTATGAGTAACATACAATTAACGTGTGTCAACGATCGCATAACGTGCCTACAACTTATGGCCAGCGTAGCGGAACGTGTGAGCCAAACGCCGAGTACGTCGTAAAATTTCAAGCATGCAAAATTTTTGGACAACCAAAAAGTACAACGTTTTAAACCAGCGTAATACGACCTATGGTAGTGGTTTCAGCGTGCTCTTAACGTACACAAAACGTACCCATAACGTATTCGACGTGTGCCAGCGTTTTAGACAAATTTTTCATAAATCGGCATACGCTGGCGAAATCGTCAAGGTGTGACAGCCCCTTTACACCACACACACACACACACACACACAACACACACACACCACACACACACACACACACACCACACACAATCTCAAGTTCTCAACCCCCCTCCTCCCCAAAATCCTCAACTCCCTTCCCCTCAAAAGCCTCAAACCTCTCGAGCCCAACTCTGTCCCCTTTCTGCCCCCTCCCCCCAACCCAACTCTGTCATCCTCTCCCTTTTCTTCTTCAAGTCCTCAACTGCCACAAATCCCAAGTACTCAACCCCCACCCAACACCAAGTCCTCAATCCCCCTCCTTCCCAACGTCTAAATCTCCCTCTTCCAACTCCATGCACCCCACCCAAAACTCTGTCCTCCCCTCCCCATTTCTTCTCGTTCTTAACAACGTTAACACAGGGAACTTTGGTGCACGAGAAGGTCATTCAGCCTATCATGCTTGCGTTGTTCTGTCCACATTGTTTAAGAACAATGTTAAAGTAAATAAAGATGGAACATTAAATTCACTGTCACTTCCCCCTTTCTTCCCTTTTCTTTCTTATATTCACGGACCGGTGTTGTTTGTCGTGCTACTACTCCAACAGTTTTGGGCAGATTACATCCAGACTTGCTCCATAGAATCAGCGTGACCCCATTTAATGGTCAGGCTGTTTCTATCTTTGCCAGTCGTCTTGGGGGGGGGGGGGTGGGGGGAATGGGAGGGACGCAATTTATCTAAGCAAATGTGTATTGTGTAGCGCCACCTCCAGGTTTTCCCTGGTATTGCAAGCATCCACCATTTACAGCACAGTATTCCTGTCCCCACGGTTTCCAGTGCTGTGAGGTGTTTCGAATTATAAGCAGTAGTTATGTTTTTGCTTCATGCATGTAAATCGGGTTTTTTTTTGTCTATACACCGCCAAAATAAAGGTATGCGTCAGAAGAACATGTTGCATGCTTGGAACAAGATCGCCCAGAGGGCGGGTACTCTGCTCGTATTTACAATGATACGCAAGCCAAAAGACAAACTAAAAATGTTGCATATTCATAAATGTAATTGATAAAACAATGACCAAAAAAAGATGCCAAGTCATGTGACCCAATATGCAATATTTAAAAAGTGTGCCATCATGACTACGATTACTTTCTAATTTACAAATAGCTAATTACTACAATTGCTTCATAATTAGCAATATTTAAAACATATCAACACTTAAGCACATCATAGATCAGAAACAGACATAGGAATCACTTGTAATTGCTTCCTTTCTAATGTATGAAGTCTGGTCTCCTTCCACTGTTTTAAAAGCCCACTGTGCTTGCATTCTGCAAAGAGCTAAATAACTCAAGTGAATCAACAATTAGTGATTAGAAGGAGCTCTTTATTTAAAAGTTTGCAGCCAGAGGAATTAGCAACGTAAATATGGCAAAAGTTAGAAAATAAGAGGCGGAAGAGACATTTATTTGATGATGACACAACCTCTGCCGAGCAACCAGTTCCAGTGTCAGCTCCATTGTCTTAGGTCACGTGACCCACAGTGAGCAGTGAGACTGTACCAGCTGACTTGTATTACCCATGCACGCGAAGCGAAAAGTGGGGTTAAGCAATTGGTTCACGTCCGTCCGTCCGCCTGTCCGTCTTATCAGTTTATGACCGAGGACCAACTGATTTAAATTGAATGTTACATTTTGAACACGAATCGGAACATGAATAGGAAGACGAGTCTTTCTTCTTACCGTACCTTTGCTCAGAATTCAACGAGATCGCACGTACACAGAGAGAAGTGTGATAAAAAAAAATTTACTCTGTCTGCCTGGCAATCAAACAAAATTCAAAATCACTCCAAACAGGAACTTATTGCTTTTAAGGATGTCATAAAGGACACAAACAACAGGCACAAATAACTAATGTAATGTGTTAGATAGAGTGGTGTAATAGACACGGGTAAAACGGTGTTAAATTCTGGAATTCTTTTATTTATATGCCTTTAAACCTGTTTTAACCTTTATTTAAATTGCATTATAGACTTGAAGACTATATAAAACAAATCACCTTCAGAGTACTTCCAAGAACCATGCTATATATCGATATACAGGATAGCATTAGAGGGCGTGGCATGTGTATTGGGGTAAAGAAGAGGCCGTCCTAATGGCTGTGTACCATGCTCATTCACGTTGTGTTCAGTAGTGATAAATAAAGCCTCTATCTCCTAAATTACGACTCAACGTCGTCTTATTACAATGTATAAGGATGGTTGGTGTGCAAGACTGCTTCAGGAGTGCTAAACTTCTGGATCTTTCAAAACGATTTAAAAAATCATTATTTTATTTAAAAATGAGGGACAGGAAGGAGGGCCTTGCCATTTGTGGGTTTCCACGTTCGTGGATTCGCTCTATCACGATGAATTTATTTAGGCAAGGTTTGTAAATCAAAAGAAACGTTGATTGCACTCCAATAATCTGGGGTTGGTGAACTATTTTCCATTTTCCACATTTATTCACCTAATTAATTAACATGGGCCATCAACACAAGAATGCCCTCAACCACCCACACCATCAACACAATCATCTCCATCAACTCGTCTTTATAGTCGCCATCACCATCGCCAATACATTATTGGATCAATTTTATTATCATGATTATTAAAGGTAAGATTCAAGATCTTAATAACTCAAGAATACCAGAAGGTATTCATAGAATACTTACCACGCGCAATCTTGAAAAGGACTTGGTGCAAGCAGGGGTGCCGAGAAATGGGGGAGGGGAGGGGGCAGGCGGGGTAACTACCACGGGGCCCAGAACAAATAGGGGCCTGTAATTATTCTTTCAATTTTTTGTTTCATATTATGATTGATAAAACACGGGGGCAATTATAGTTTGTGTCTCCCTCCAAGACACTCAGGTTGATTCACTGGCATGCCATTGCCATGGACAATGACACCCTCCCGTGTGAAATAAACTACTGTGGGAACAATTTTCAAAATCACAAATGCGGTAATGATGAAAGGAGGTAAATGAACACAGGAGGGAATTGCCCACACCCCATCCAGATGAAGTGTGTTGAACGAATTTGCAAGTAGGAATACATGAATAACATCTCAATTTCCCTTAAACACAACATGTGTAGAAGGGAAAATGGATGGAGCAAAATACAGAAAAATACAACAACAAAAGGCATTTCTAAAGCCATTTTCCCTGCAAGAGCAGGGGTTAGCCTTGCCTGCCTCATGACAAAAACAAACAAAGGAGGAGGTATCAAAAAAATCTCTCTGCATCTCCATAAAAATATATTGATAAAATACAGAAAAATCCTAGAGGAAAACCTGCTGCCCTCTGTAAGAAAGCTGATATTGGGACGGAAGTTCACCTTTCAGCATGACAACGAC
>CM068956.1:20262163-20274430 GCA_035128595.1 Eptatretus atami | reverse complement strand
AAACCAGAAAAAGAACAGGGCCCAGAACGCTGATTTGAGGAACTTCAGCCTGGACAAGAAGAGGGGATAAGACAACTCCATTAAGGGCCACACGTTGGCTGTAACAGGAGAGGAAGTCTGCGAGCCATGAGTGGAGATGGCCATAAATACCATAGGAAGAGAGTTTATTGAGCAGGGCAGGGTGCCAGACTATCAAAAGCATGCGATATGTCTAGGGAAATGGATCTTATTTCATGTCCGGAATCGAGTACCTCCATGCATTGTTGGGAGAGCAGAAGCAGCATATCCAGGGAAGAGTGACCTGGTCTGAAACCAAATTGATGATCGGAAAATCAAGCCATTGGAGAAGAGGAAGGATATAATGTCTGAAGCGATGGATTCCATAACCTTGCTGTGATGGGAGAAGGCTGATTGGTCTGTAGTTGCAGGGATCTGTGTTGCACCTTTTTATGCAGGGCAGTAATGTTGCTGATTTCCAAGCAAATGGCAGATGACCTTGAGCAAATGAGAGGGTGAATAGAACAGAGAGAGGGTGAGCAAGAGCAGAGGAGCAGGTTTTTAGGACACGTGGACTGATGCATCTGGACCGATGCAGAATCTGAAGCGAGGTTGACAGAAAGCTCTCCACTTTGTCAGAAGAAAAGGACACAGGTTCCAGGGACAGTTGGGTGCAACTGGGTAAGGTGGGTGCAGAAACGATGGGTTTCGGACGCAAGATTTTGATGCAAACACAAGGTTTAGGCATTCAGCCTTTCCCGTGCGGTATCAGCAGTTTGCCATTTGAGGTAAGAGGAGGGGATGGAGGAGGAACATTACACCAGAACAGATTTGATTAGATGCCACCAGGATTGGAGGAGGGAGAGAGGTTTTAGAGTTGAGACTTGAGATTAGAAATATGTTGTTTTCTGCGCTCTCTGAGGGTAGATACACACTTGTTCCAAGCTTTATGAAGGAACTGAGATTACCCTCAGTTGGGATTGCTTTCCATGAGGCAAAGGCAAGTTGTTTCAGGAAACGGGCCTCGCCACAAGCTTCAGTGAACCATGGGCGGGAGGAAGGGTAGGACAACTGAAGACGAGAGGGGATAAATCTGTGCATGAGAGAGAGCAAGTTTCCTTGAAAGAACTCCCAGGACAAGGTGATGTTGGAGAAAAGTAGAGATAGGAGACCAGTCCAGAAGTTTGATGGCTGCTTGGAGACCCTGCTAGTCGGCTGAGTGAAATGCCAGACTCGACGGCGCTTGGGTGGTTCTCTGATACAGCAGAGAGATGTCCGCTTTGACAAGCACTGCGTCAGAAGAACGATTGGAGGGAGGAAAACAGCAGATATTTTCAGCGGAATTTGTCAAATCAGATCCAGAAGATAGAGTACTGTTGGTTGAGATCGGGTCAGAGGAGATTGAGTAGAAAACAAATTATTTTAAAGATTTTTAAAAATATATAAAGAATATAATGTTTTAATGTAAATATTATTGATTATTAATGAGACGCATAAGTCTTGTGTTGAAGTTGCCATGACAGGTGAGAGAGGTTCCCACACCCAGCCAACAGGCATGATGACAATTGAAGTCCACCACATAGGAGGAAGAGAGGTTCGGATGAGAGGATAGAAGTTGGTCCATGTTTTCGGATAGTGAGGTGTAAATGGAGTCATCATTGTTTGTGGATGGTACAGTACACATAATACATTGAGGTGGGAGTGGAGGGAAATCCATAGCCAGAGGTATTACTGGGGGTGTGGGGGAGTGGAGGGCAGTGCATGGAGAGTGAGGAAATAGAGTCTTTGATGAAGAGAGCAACTCCTCCACCAGGACGAGGCTCAGGTCTGTCATATCGCAGGAGGTAGTAACCAGGGAGGGATACTTGGGGTGTCAGAGATGTCTTGAGGAGGGAAAGTTTCTTTATGCAGATTATGTCTGGTTTGTCAGCTGCAACCTGTACGGAAATATCTGTAAGGTTTGAGCGAAGGCCCCGGATATTTGAGGTCCACACTGTTAATGAAAGAATGACGGGATGAGGCTTTGGATGCAGGGGATGGGAGGGGGGCGAGGGTAGGACCAAGGGATGGGGGTGGGGGAGGTAAGGAGAGTTGTTGAAAGAGTGTGGGGGGATTGCAGAAGAGCTAGGGGAGGGGGCAGATGAGGAGGAGAAAAGGCTTCTGTGGTGCTGGGTTGAGGTACAGTGGGGAGTAATAAGAGAGGGCAGAAGGCAGTTGAGGATTTGAGGAGGTAGAGTGATGAGATGGAATGAGAGGGCAGGGCAAGGGCAGCTTTGTGGACGTTCATGGGGGGCAACTTTTGAGAAGGGTGAGTGAGGGGGTTGAATGGTGGGAGAAGAGTGAGTGGGGAAGTCGAGGGAGAATGGTGAGGGGGTTGTTTTTGAGAAAGGTGAGAGGGAAGCTGGAGGGAGAAGAGTGTGATGGTTGCTTTGAGAGGGAGAGGTGATGGGGGTGAATTGGCACTGAAATTGGAAAAAACAGAATGGATGATGGAAAGCAAACAAGGATAGCAAAGTGGGTTTTTGAATTTTTTTTAGTTTGGAGATGCAATTAAAGACATTTATTGAGGGATGCAATGAAGGTGTATGGTGAATTTGGATCGGTAAAGGCAGGAGTGAAGCTGATGGATCGATGAAAAGTAACAGGAAGAGGGTAGAGAGGCACGTGGTTACAGGAGGTGTATAGTTAGAAAGGATACAAGGAAAATTACAATTTTTGATGGATTTTTTTGAAATTAGGTAAGATTCGGGAATGGAAAGTTGTAGGAAGAAATTATGAAGGTAATGGTGATAGTGGGTCAGCTCAATAGAAGAAATATGGTGTGCCAGCAGAAGGAGGAAGAAAAGAAGAGAAGGAGGAGAAGGATCGGGACTCGTGGGTATGCAGGGAGAAAGGTAGTTTTTATTTTATTTTTTAAAGACAAAGAAACAGAGTGTTCGTGGGAGGAATAGATTGGGGGCGTTGGTAAAGTGGGGAAAATAGGAATTGAAGGAATAGGGAGAGAATACAAATAAAACTAATCGTACACCTCGAGGGAAGGACGGGTAGGCCCCAAGGAACCCGGGTAAACAAGCGTCGACGAAAACTCAAAAAATACCACGATTTTTGAAACAAACTGAACTAGAACACACTTAGCATGTCAGTTGAAAAAAATACAGTTAAAACGGGACAAATAACGACCAGAAACTTAACTTTGAGAAAATCGGCAAGAGACCCGAGAGAACTGCCGTAGCTCCAACCCAAACCGGAAGCCATCTGTTGCATTTGATGGAAGATTCTAAATTACGATATTTTAAATCTCCAGTGTACCATCAAATGAAAAAATAACTGATCAAAATAAATGGAACATAAACACATGACTGAATTCAGTGTTATTAATTCTTTTTAAGTAATAGCTTGTTAGGTATCATATTATAACTTTAAAATACCTGTAACCATCGCAGGTTCCCCTGGATTTCCCCTTAAATTAAATTTAAGGTCCCAGTGTCTAGGAAGGTGCCGCAAAACATTCTGAGCCAGCCGTGCTCATTGCAATCGCATGCACAGGGTGGTGCTACAGGCTGGGTGTGATCCATGGCTGTTAGTTGCTTGTACCACTGTCGAAAACAAAAACTGTGGTTATAATAATGACTGTGAATTTTGTGACTTTTTCATCTCACCTTTTTAATGCTCAGCCTAATACAAGTAACAAAACATGTGCCACAAAGGAAAATAATCAGAGGAAAGTTCAGACCATGATCATTCAAATAAATGTTTTTTTTTACAATCTTACAGCTAAACGATTACATAACTCATCTTCAGTTTTGCCCTCTTGCCTCACCAGGGAGAATCATTGTACACCAATTGGGCAAATATTTTACCGCTCCAAGAGGGCAGAGATGTTGGCAACATCCCCACAGATGTTCTGGAGAACAGATGGTGAGTGTCGGGAGCAGGAGTAGGGATAGGGGGAGATTAAGAGATTGACATAATCTGGCAAGGCTCTGTTGATTTGTGAAATCTCTGATTGGCAAAATTTACCAAAAGAGAATCCTCATGAGCAGTCAGCAGAGTCCAGCTGTAGAGAAGGCAGTGCTATGTGGCTCAGTTATGTGCATTAAATAGAAGGCAGAGCTATTTAACAAAATGATGGTTAATGAACGCATGGCTTTATCAGGAAGAATCTAAAGTATCACAATTATTGCTTTGTCTCAATGAATGGACTTTGGAGGGAGACAAGGGAAAAACTGTGGACATTATATATATCTTTGGATTCGCGAAGGCTTCCGATATTGTATCCATCATAAGCTTCTCAATATTGTTTTTTAACTTTCAATAGTCGTGGGGAAAAGTGTGGGGTTGGATAGAAACCCTTTTAGCCAATCGTACGCAAAGAGTTGTGGTTAGCAATGATTACTCTGGTGAAGTGTTAATTAAATCTGGGGTTCCTCAGGGTTGGCGTTTTGGGTCGTCTTCTGTTTTTGATGTTTTATTCATGAGTTGCCCAAAGTACTCAAGAGTTATTCAGTCTACATGTTTGCAAATGATTCTAAGATAGTTTTTTCATAGAAGGAAATTGGGGAAAACAGCCAAACTTGAAAAGGATTTGAGCCAACTTTTTGCTTTGGCAAATAAGATGCAATTGACACTAGCAATTGAAAAAATGTGTGTAGTTTTGCACCTTAGAGGTTAAAAAAAAGAAGTTATACAGTAACGCTGTAAAGATGAACAGTGTTGACAGCATAAAGGATTTGGGAGTTGTTATGAGTTGCGATTTGGAATTTACAAACCATTGTACGATGATTGCAAAAATGCCTAGTTATTCATATGAATTGTTTGCTTCGATCCTTTGTAACCAAGGAAATTGGATTCTTTGAAAAAAATGTATCTATGTTTTGTATGACCAACATTTGGAATAACATATCCACGAGTCTGGTCACCACATTTATTAAGGATATTAAATGAATTGAATCGTACAAAGGCAGTTCTCACGCAGAATACCTGCACTTAAACAGTTGGGCCTTACATATAATATCAAAGAACGTTTTGTATACCCTTATCAAAGATCCCTTGGAATTATGCAGACTGAGGGGTGATCTTATTTTGGTTTTACAAAATTTTGTACAATTACGTAAACATTAATTTTAGAGATTCTTTCAGTTTAGTAGTACCCAAACAAGGATAAATGGGTTGCCTTTATTTCAAAAGTCTTTTAGACTTGAGTAAGACCAATCGGTGTTTAATATTCAAATTGTGAGAATTTGGAATAGTTTCGACCCCAGGGTTTTTCTTCCCGAATTTTAACAGATTTATTACTGGATTGGAAAAAGTGGATCTAAGTAAAAAAAATTTAAGTCACAAGTAAGTTAATTTCTGACTTGCAGATAATAATTCGCCTGAAGGCTGCGTGTCTGTTTGGTCAGGTATCTATGACTAGTGATATTATGTTTTGTACTGATGTGTGATTTTGGTGTGTGGCATACGCCCTCTTTGTATTACATTTTTCTTTCTTTTTTTTGGACGGAGGGTAATGTGAATGAATGATGAATAAATGAAAATGAATGATAAGATCTGCAGCGCGAGCAGGTGATGCCTACAAATGCCACATCACCCTAAGGAATTCTTTTAACTGCTTCATAGTTTAGAGAACACCTTGCTGAAAGATCTTACTCGGATACACTTCCCCAGTTTTGTTGATGAAGCTCATGCCCATGGTGTAACTGTGTGGCCGAGTAAGTTAGTTCGAAGCAATAACATCACAATGAATGAATCAATAACAAATCTTGCTGGTGAAGGTTAGTCGCTATCATACTTCGTCAGCAGACAGGTAGAACAATGCACACAATTCAAACCGTATGTAATTGTGGTATGCTAACTGCTGCAGGGAAGCAAGGAGAAAGCTGACGTTTTTGGACATTCACCTTTCATCAGAGCAGAGAATGCTCTCTTTTCTCAGACAAAGGGTTAATGCCTGCCCCTCCGCTTTTCATTGTATTCGTGTTACTCTACTTGCTCCTCTCATTCTTCTCCCTCATTCCCTCTTCCCACTATTCTTCCATCAGTCTCTTTCATCACTTTTCTTCAACTATTATATATTATGATACCTCTCTTTCAGTCTTTCAATTCCCTTACTTCTTCTTGTCTTCTACATGGCCAAATAAAGAAGAGTTTCATTGAAGGAAAGCCTGGTGTGGCTTAATGGTTAAGGTGACTAGTTTAAGATCTTAAGGGTCTTGAGCTTGAGCCCCTTTCTGGGCGTTACCCAACACCAGGTCAGCTGACTGAGCCTCTCATCCTTCCGAGGTCAGCAAAATGAGAACTAGCTTACTGGAAAACAGGGGACACTGCATCATCGGCACAACCACACTCCAGCGATGATGCAACCAGCAGTCACAGGCTGCATACATAATGATGATATTGAAGGAAAAGGTTAAATTAGCACAGAGGGCAGGCACTGTGGGAATTTGGCAAAAACCATAACCATGGTGATTAATGTGCAAAGCATGTTGATTGTTGACATAATATGAAGATGATATTAATGCTTGACTTGCCCATTCTATTGACGAATATTGTTTGTTTTCAGAAAATTTGGCACTTTTTCATGGAAGAGGTAGATCTGACAGTGGGACCAACATCTGGGAAATTAATTGAAAAAGATAAGAACAAAGGGTGGAGGAGAAACACAAACCAGCAAGTAAGATGGTTGGGTTAGGAAAGGTTAATGGGGATATTAAAGATCATCGGATAGAATTGAGATGACAAGAGATGGTGGTGCACTGCTTGCTTGAAGCCCCCATGGTGGAAGAGAGAGACAGAACAATATCCAGGAGATGGTTCTATAGACAGAAGTCAGGGATGAATAGTTGACGTGTGTGGCCAGCCTGGATTTTTGAAGTTCCACCAGGAGAGGTTACTGGAGGAATCTGTGTATCGTGGAGTTGATAGGGAGGGTCGGAGACTGAGAGCAATATTTGGAGTAGAGGCGATAAAAACAGACCACTGACCTAACTGCCTGCAATATGAAAGCAACAGACCTGTCCTTCAGCACTCATTGCATTGAGATTCCAATAAGGTTTAGATATTTAGATTCCACAGAATTCAAGAAGAAACATGATGCTGGGCACCAGCCATAGTGGAGAAGCAGAACTCCGTTGAGCTACGAACAAAGGCTGTGTAGACCGAGTATGTCTGCTTTTCCAAGAATATACGTGGATCGATAGAGGATGCCCAGTCTGCGGCTAGCTTTGGTGGCCAGCTTACCAATGTGGTTGGCGTCAGGAAAGGTCATGGCTGATTGCTGGTATGGCCTCGAAGTTCAAGAGACTGAACCTCTTCCAGTGGATGACCAAGGAAATAGTTGGATTCATTTGACAAATCCATCAAGAGTGATAGCGTGAGACCGAGTGGAGACTATGATACAACTTTAGTTGAGACAAAAAGATTGACAGCACTGCGATGAGAACACAAATGAATTCAAATTTAGCACAAGCCTCCACTGAACTAATACTTTCACTGGGAGAAAAAAAAATAAAACATCATTAGCTGGTGACAATTTTTTGATTTTGATGATTACAGCAATACCCTTATTGAAAACTAAAGCAATGATGATGGTAATGATTATAGTGATCTTTTTCTTTTTCATTCAACTAGCAGAGAACCAGCCCGATGGGGCGATCTTGTTCCGTACAGGAAGCAAAAAACATGACGACTGCATATGTGCATATATAAAACATTGTGGTTATCGAACCAACACTTGCTCCATCAGCAGAGTACCTACCCTACAGGCGATCTCGTTTCTTAGTGTGCAACATGTTCTCTGACACACTCTTTTTGTTGGCGCTGTTGTGGGTAACAGACCGCTGCCTCAATCCCATCTGAAATAAAAATAAATGGGTTATGTACATTAGGCAAAACATGCGTACTGCTTATGTGCATATTATAAGACATTGTGGTTATATAAACTCGGATAATTCAATTGCACTGGGCCGGAGACCTGAAGCCAAAGGCCTGAAGCCTGAGGCCTATCCGCACTGTTCACCTTCACAAGGCCCAAACGACATCTATTGGATCCAACCCCTCAATATTTGATGATACTTTAACAGTCGCTTCGGTTGTTTTACACTGAATGGAATAAAAATATATAAAAACGCTTTTGTTAAGATTCGAACCAAACTCTTGTTCCATTAGCAGAGTATCCGCCATAAAGACTATCTTGTTGCAAGCATGCTACACATTCTTCTGACACACCCCTTTATTTGGGTGGTGTACAGGCAACATACCTCTGCCTCGATTGTTCCAGAAAACAAAAATAACCCGGGTTCATACATGAAGCAAAAACATGCTACTGCTTATGTCCATATACAGTTTCATGCATCGTGGTTATATTGTTGCGGGGCCGGGTATCGGCTGCGAGCACGACCACCAAGATGGAGCTGCCAGGGTCGACTCCGCCGATCACCCGGAATGTATAGGTCGTCACCCCGGATAACTCCGGAGCCGACGGGTCCCTTATCGACCGAAGTTTCGCCAATATTTTGATGGCGTGAGGGTAGGGTCCACTTGTCCAACTCCAATTACCTAAGTACTCACGCTGTCCAACTACCGGGGAAATTCACCCTCGACAATGCTCGTACGGAACGAGTCACTAGCGTACTCGAACCGTGTGCAACCCGAGCGGATGGTCACAGAGCTTTTCGTCGTCAAATGTCCCTTTTACAGTGCGCAACAGCCTGGCTAATTCCCAACACGCAGCATGTCAAACAATTAAAAGAAACACAAAAACGAACACTGATACATTTAAACATGGGTTTATTTATAATAGGTAGGGAAGGAGGGGAGCACGTGAGAAGCAGAGTTATCACGACTAATAGAAATTAAAATGCAAATAATTGTAACAAGGCACTTAACAGTTTTACTTATAGACGGGCCCACACACAGAAGTGGACCCCAATGGTCTTTTTGAAGTCTTCCAGCTCGAGGAAGGGAGCTGGAGACCAGAGCCTGCACTTGGACCTGTCCACCTCGTGTGGTCTTCGACGATACGCTCGACGGGGACTGCGAACCCGCAACACGATGCCACTCCAAGCACCAGGGACGGAGGAAAAGCGTCGGACGCCAGGCACTGCCAAGCCGACCAGACCAGACGAGTCGATCTCTGGCCACCTCGAAACCTGATCACTGCCAAGCCGACCCTGAAGCTGACGCCCAACCCGACCGACATTCACACTGACCTCCTCCCCTGATGTTCACTCTGACTCCGACTCTGACTTGCTTTCCAAGGCTCTGGCGTTTCCTTATATGGCATTTCTCCTGCGGGAGGGGTCGTGGGAAGGATCACCGTCTGAGACGTCTCGCCTCCATTGGTCCGGGGTTTGTGAGAAAGTCGGTGTCTGAGAACGTCTCACGCCTCCCATTGGTCGAGGGTTTCGTGAGAAAGTCGATGTCCGAGACGTCTCGCCTCTCATTGGGCGCGGGGAACATTCCATCTCTCTGGGCGGAGTCGGCGCTCTGGTGGCCGAGGAAACTCCGCCCATGTACGTGGTCGAATGCCGTTGCAATGGCGTAGAGGTGAAGGCGTGTTGTTGTTGTTATAAGGCGTGTAAAAAATCCTAACTTTACAATAACGCACAGCGCATTTACATTTATTCACCCATTAGACTAGGGATGGATTCTAACTAGAAAACACATACTTATCGAAATAGCTAAGCTATAGGAACCTGAATGTCTTGTGCTCATGGCTTCCAGATTCGTAACAATATAACTGGACGAGCATCAAAATCCTGACTGGACGAGGAAGGGCCCTTTGTGTTGCCAGGTATACCATTTGTACAGGACTGGTTGGACCAGATAAAATCACCGTCCGTTGAGTGTTACCGTCTTTCCGTAGGGTAATTGTACCCAATCCAGTTCGGGCTTGGTTGTTGGAGGAATGACACGAGACTCATCCGGGAGTGATATGCATGAAAGGGTAGCTCGTAGTTATTTCTGGTGGCCGAATTTGTGTAAGGACATTGAGAGTGTTGCGCTTCAGTTAATGCACGTCAAATGAATGCGAGGAATCCTCCCATGGTATGTTACATCCTTGGGAAGTGCCAGGCAGGACCATGGCAGAGATGCACGTGGATTACGCCAGACCCATTTATGATTAATGCTTTTTTATTGCAGCGGATGCTTTTCTCTAATTTGTTAAGCTTAGGATGGTGGCCTCAAATTCAGCATCGACAAAGGGCAACTATTAAGTGCCTTCATGGATGTGTTCAAAACTCATGGGCTAGTTGAACATTTGGTATCAGATGACGAGTCCCGTTTTACTTATGCCGAATTTCAGACATTTTGCCATCATCAGTGGATCCATCACTCTACCTCCGCTCCAGCACATTCGGCCAGTAACGGGTTAGCAGAACGTTTGGTACAAACCTTTTAAACAGTCCATGAAAAAGATGGTCAGCGGACATGGATGATGTCAAACAAAAAATTGCTCAGTTTCAGCTGCGATACAATGCTACACCTCATGCAGTCACCAGAGTTTCTCCGGCCCAGTTGTTATTCAAAGAAATGTAACATTGGCGGTCTTGATTTGATCAAACCCAGGTTCACCTGCTCAGGTAGGGAAGTATCAGGACAAGCAGAAGGAGTATCGTGGTGGAACCTCAAGAAAATTTGAGGAACAAGACACGTGTATGCCAAGAATATGGTGTTTGGAGCACCATGGATAGCAGCAGTTGTTTCGAAGCAAAACTGGCCCTGTATTCATTCATATGTTGTAAATTGTAAATGAGTCAGGCCAAACATTGCGCGACGTCATGTTGATCAGATGCGTACTCAGGAATCTGATAGAGTAGGTCCGGGTAAGGCAGAGGCAGAGATAGAGGTAGACCCACCATCCTACATCCAGGCTACCACTCAGTGCACATTCGGGGCTGGGTGCCAGCTCGAGGTGCGTGCTCGCCATGTTAAGTCGGGAGCTCCGAGCCGTGCCGAAGGCGGTGGGCATCTAGTCGGTTTCCGGTCCCGGAGCTTTGCGGGGCATGGCTATTGGCCGCTGTGGCCCAACAGAGGAGCAGGACTTGGACCACAGCATGTCGCTTTCTGTTTCTTGCCCCACCCTTCGCCTGGGGGTTATAAAAGGAGGTAGCGCGGAGTCGTTGAAAAACCTCTTCTGGAGAACATCATCCGTGTGCGACTGCATCCTTCGAGAGCATGTACGGCCAACAACGATGGACAACCCAGCAAATGTAACAGCTCAGTGGAAGTTGAGTCCTCTGTGACATCAGTACGTTCGTTCGGAGCGAATATTCTAAACCACCAGATTACTTGAAGGATTATGTTGTGTAACTTGAGTGAAAGGTATGTGATGTATCCACGAGAGTCGATCGAGGAGGGGTGTGTGGTCTCCATCGTGCGGAAACGTGTGCACTGGATATGAACCATGTGGTGCAATGAAGACGTGTTGACTGATCTTGGAGAGACTCTTGTTCTGGCCTTGTTCTTTGCATCGGAAATAACAATGTTTGTGTTGTACCGTTGGAGACCTTCTTCTCCAACCAGTATCAGTGGCACCTGACCTGGTCGTCCTCTGTAATGTCTCCAACTTGAAAAATATACAGTAGACTACTCGTTAAGTCGGTCACCATCGGGACCGAGAAAAAAGTGACGACTTAGACGTGTGACGACTTACGCGTATGCGAATATTCATGATGACTGTGGGTGAAGGATGAAGTCGCCCATGGGCTGGACACGTACCTGTAGAGGGCGCAACAATCTCTAAGCTGGCTATTGTACCAAAGGGAAACAATCCTCAGGGCATAGTTGGGGTTCATTTGGTGAGTTGGAAAGTTATCAAGCAAAGATGGAATTCATGAATCAGTTTATCAAAAGTAAAGATAATGAACAACTGTAAGACAACTCATTATACCATCGGTTGATTGTATGTCGACACATTACAATGACACACAGTTCAGGGCCAGGATTTCCAATTAGGCACATAGGGCCATTGGCTTAAGGGCCCACCAGTAACTGGGGCCCACCAGGGACTTGTGGTTTCTCTGATCGGCCAAGGAGTAGCGCTAAGTAGGCCCTATAGTAAATTGAGTAAAATAAATAAGTAACGAAAAATTAACAGTACATTTTTTAAATGCCCGTTTCCCACCATCTATCTATCTTATCTGTAGATTATATACATTTGTGTTGTTTTAGTGGACTTCATTGTTTATATTACGTGTTGTTTTTGTTTCTATTTGTGTATTGGTATCTCTGTACTAGATTGAAACTATAATTATTATCTCTCGTCTT
>CM068956.1:20235599-20245687 GCA_035128595.1 Eptatretus atami | reverse complement strand
TCGACGTGTGCCAGCGTTTGACAAATTTTTCATACGTCGGCATACGCTGGCTAAATCGTCAAGGTGTGACGGCCTTAAAGCAGTGTTTGTACATGATGTGGAACTTGATTTGGAACTAATTTGATTAAAAATTATTGATGTACTTGATATGGAACTAAGGCCTTAGTTATTTTATAACTTGGTTTACGCAGTTCTTCAGCTAAAATGTAGGGTCGGTAGGTCTAAATATAATTTCCCATTTTTAAGACTTATATTTTTTATGATTTTTTTTCAGTTGTTCCATGGAAAAGACAAGGAAGGTGGGGGGGGGGATAAATATAAATCCCAGACCAGGAGGATCTAAGAAAACATAGAAGATGGAAGACCATTCAAATGCAGGATGCCCATGTTCGCTGTATCATCTGATGTGAAAAACAATAAAGGATTAAAACTTGTTTTTACAATATAGTCTGGCATATTTTTCTTATAGAAACCTGTTGGATCATCAAACAAATGGAAACAATGCTGAGAAAATTACTGTCCAAGTCAGAGAGATGGGTTCTTGAGCTTGAAGCCCCTTGTTCTGGCGTTACCCAACACCAGGTCAGCTTGACTGAGCCTCTCATCCTTCGAGTCAGCAAAATGAGAACTAGCTTACTGGAACAGGGGACACTGCATCATCGGCAGCAACCCACTCCCAGCGATGATGCAACCGCGTCATAGGCTGCATACATAATGATGAGATTGAAGGAAAAGGTTAAATTCGCACGAGGGAGGCACTGTGGGAATTTGGCAAAAAACCATAACCATGGTGATAATGGTGCAAAGCATGTTGATGGTTGACATAATATGAAGATGATATTAATTGCTTGACCTGCCCATTCTATTGACGAATATTGTTTTTTTCAAGAAATTTGGCACTTTTCATGGAAAGTGGTAGATCTGACAGTGGGACCAACATCTGGGAAATTAATGAAAAAGATCAAGACGAAAGGGTGGAGAGAGAAACCACAAACAGCAAGTAAGATGGTTGGGTTACGGAAAGGTTAATGGGGATATTAAGATCATGGGATAGAATTGAGGATGAGCAAGGAGATGGTGGTGCACTGCTTGCTTGAAGCCTGGTGGGAAGAGCAGAGACAGAACTATCCAGGAGATGGTTCTATAGACAGAAGTCAGGGATGAAAGTTGACGTGTGTGGCCAGCCTGGATTTTTTGAAGTTCACCAGGAGGAGGTACTGGAGGAATTGTGTATCGTGGAAGTTGATAGGGAGGGTCGGAGACTGACAGACAATATTGGAGTAGAGGCGATAAAAACAGACGACTGAACTACTGCCCTGCAATATGAAGCAACAGACCTTGTCCTCAGCCTATTGATGAGAATTCAATACAGGTTAATATTTAGATTTCACAGAATTCAAAGAAAACATGATGCTGGAGCACCAAGCCCATAGTGGAGAGCAGAACTCCGTTGAGCTACGAAAAGGCTGTGTAACCGAGTATGTTGCTTTTCCAAGAATATACTTGGATCGTATGAGATGCCCAGTCTGCGGCTAGCCTTTGGTGGACCGCTACCAATGTGTTGGCTCAGGACAAGGTCATGGCTGATTGCTGGTATGGCTTCGAAGTTCAAGAGACTGAGACCTCTTCCAGTGAGACATGGAAATCGTTGGATTCATTTGACAATCCATTCAAGAGTGATAGCGTGAGACCGAGTGAGACTATGAACAACTTTAGTTGAGACAAAAAGATGACACACTGCGAGAGAAACACAGAATGAATTCAAATTTTAGACAAGCCTCCACTGACCTATATACTTCACTGGAGAAAAAAAAAATAAACATCATTAGCTGGTGACAATTTTTGATTTTGATGATTACAGAGCATAACCCTTATTGAAAACTAAAGCATGATGAATGGTATGATTAAGTGACTTTTTCTTTTTCATTCACTAGCAGAGAACCAGCCCGATGGGCGATCTTGTTCCGTACAGGAAGCAAAAACATGACTACTGCATATGTGGCATATATAAAAACTTGGGTGGTTATCGAACCAACAGCTTGCTCCATCAGCAGAGTACGCTACCCTACAGGCGATCTCGTTCTAGTGTGCACATGTTTCTAAACACCTCTTTTTTTTTGGGCGCTGTGTGGGTAACAGACCGCTGCCTCATCCCATCTGAAAATAAGAATAAAATGGGTTAATGTACATTAAGGCAATAAACATGCGTACTGCTTATTGTGCATATTACTAAGACATTGTGGTTATAGTAACTCGATAATTCCAGATTGCACCTTGGGCCGAGACCTGACCAGCTGAAGCCTGAGGCTATCCGCACTGTCACCTTACAAGGCCAAACGAACTTATTGGATCCAACCCTCAATATTTGATGAATACCTTTAACAGTCGGCTTCGGTTGTTTTACACTGAATGGATAAAAATATATAAAAACGCTTTTGTTAAGATTGTCGACCAACTCTTGTTCCAATTAGCAGAGTAATCCCAGCATAAAGACTACTTTGCAAGCATGCCCTACACATTCTTCTTGACATCACCCCTTTATTTGGGTGTGTACAGGCAAACATATACTCTGCCATAGATTGTTCCAGAAAACAAAAATAACCGGGTTTCATACATGAAAGCAAAAACATGCCTACTGCTTATGTCCATATAACAGTTTCATGATCGTGGTTATATGTTGCGGGGCCGTATCGGCTGCGAGCACTGACCACCAGATGGAGCTGCAGGGTCGACTCCGCGATCACCCGGAATGTTATAGGTCGTTCACCCCGATAACTCGGAGCCGACGGTTTGTTTATCGGAACCGAAGTTCGCCAATATTTTGATGGCGTGAGGTAGGGTCCACACTTGTCCAACTCCAATTTCCTAGTACTCAGTGTCCACTACCGGAAATTCACGCCTGCGCATGGCTCGTACGGAACGATCACTAGCGTACTCGAACCGTGTGCAACCCGAGCGGATTGGTCACCAGAGCTTTCGTCGGTCCCAAATGTTCCCTTTACAGTGGCAACAAGCCTGGCTAATTCCACACGCAGCTATGTCAAACCAATAAAGAAACACCAAAACGACTGATACATTTTAACACATGGGTTTTATTATAATAGGTTAGGGAAGGAGGGAGCACGTGAGAAGCAGAGTTATCACGACTAAATAGAAATAAAATGCAATAATGTATCAAGGCACTTAACCAGTTTTACTTTGACGGGCCCACCACAGAAATGGACCCAAATGGTCTTATGAAGTCTTTTCCAGCTCCGAGGAAAGGGGAAGCTGGAGACGCAGAGCCTGCACTGGCCTGTCCACCTCGTTGGTCTTCGACGATACGGCTCGAGGGCTCGAACCGCAACCGAGTTGCCACTCCAAGCTACCAGGGACGGAGGAAAGCGTCGGACGCCAGGCATCTTCGCCAAGCGACACAGACCAGACGAGTCGATCTCTGGCAACCGTCGAACCTGATCACTGCCAAGCGACCCGTGAAGCCTGACGCCAACGCTGACCGACATTCACACTGACTCCTCCCCTGATGCTTGTGTCACTCTGAACTCCGACTCTGACTTGCTTTCCAAGGCTCTGGCGTTTCTATATGGCATTTCTTCCTGCGGGAGGGGGTGTCGTGGGAAAGGATCACCGTCTGAGACGTCTCGCCTCCCATTGGTCCGGGGTTTTGGTGAGAAAGTCGGTGGTCTGAGACGTCCTCACGCCTTCCATTGGTCGGGGTCGTGAGAAAGTCGATGTCCGAGACGTCTCGCCTCTCATTCGGCGGGAACATTCGCATCTGCTCTGGGGGCGGAGTCGCGCTCTGGTGGCCGAGGAACTCCGCCCATGTAGCGTGGTCGAATGGCACGTTGCAATGGCGTAGAGGTGAAGGCGGTGTTGTTGTTGTTATAATGGCGTGGGTGAGAAAATCCTAATATTTACAAATAACGACAGCGCATTTACATTTATCACCCATTAGACTAGGGATGGATTTAACTAGAAACACATACTTCATCGTAAATAGCTAAGCTATAGGAACCTGAATGTCTGTTGTGCCATGGCTTCCAGATTCCGTAACAATATAACTGGACGAGCATCACAAATCCTTGACTGGACGAGGAAGGGCCCTTTGTTGTGCCAGGTATACCATTATGTACAGACTGGTTGAACCAGATAAATCACCGTCGATGAAGCTTGTTTACCGTCTTCCCGTAGGGTAAATGTACGCTCAATCCAGTTCGGTGCTTGTGTTGTTGGAGGAATGACGCGAGCTCATCCGGAGTGATATGCAATGAAAGGGGTAAGCTCGTAGTTATTTGGTGGCCGAATTTGTGTAAGGACATTGAGAGTGTTTGCGCTTCAAGTGTTATGCATTCGTCAATGAATGCGAGTGAATTCCTCCATGGCTCATTGTTACAATTCTTGGGAGTGTCCAGGAGACATTGGCAGAGATTTGCTACTTGTGGAATTAGTCAGAACCCATTTATGGGATTAATTGTTTTTATTGCAGCGGATGCTTCTCTATAATTGTTATCTTAGGTATGGTGCCTTCTAAATTCAGCATCGACAAAGGGCAACTATTAAGTGCCTCATGGATGTGGGTTCAAAACTCATGGGCTAGTTGAAACAATTGGTATCAGAATGACGAGTCCCGTTTTACTTATGCCGAATTCAGACATTTTGCATCGATGCATGGATCCATCACTCTACCCGCTCCAGCACATCCGCCAGTAACGGGTTTAGCAGAACGTTTGGTACAAACCTTTAAACAGTCCCATGAAAAAGATGTCAGCGGACATGGATCGAGTTTGTCAAACAAAATTGCCGTTTCAGCTGGATACAATGCTATACACCTCATGCAGTCACCAGAGTTTCTCTCCGGCCAGGTTGTTATTTCAAAGAAATGTAACATTGCGTCTTGTTTGATCAAACCCAGGTTCACTGCTCAGGTAGGGAGTATCAGGACAAGCAGAAGGAGTTATCGTGGTGAACCTCAAGAAAATTTGAGGAACAAGACACGGTGTATGCCAAGAATATGGGTGTTTGGAGCACCATGGATAGCAGCAGTTGTTTCGAAGCAAACTGGCCCTGTACATATATATGTTTGTAAATTGTAAATGAGTCCGGCCAAACATTGCGACGTCATGTTGATCAGATGCGTACTCAGGAATCGATAGAGTAGGTCCGGGGTAAGGCAGAGCAGAGATAGAGTAGACGCCACCATCCTACATCCAGGCTACACTCAGTGCACATTCGGGGCTGGGGTGCCAGCTCGAGGTGCGTGCTCGCCAATGTTCAAGTCGGGAGCTCCCGAGCCCGTGCCGAAGCTGGTGGGCATCTGAGTCGGTTTCCGGCCCGGAGCTTTGCTGCGGCATGGCTTATGGCCGCTTGGCCACACAGAGGAGCAGGACTTGGACACAGCAATGTCGCTTCCTGTTTCTTTGCCCCACCCTTCGCCTGGGGGTTATAAAAGGGGGTAGCGCGGAGTCGTTGAAAGAACCTCTTCTTGGAGAACATCATCCGTGTGCGAGCTGCATCCTTCGAGAGCTGTACGGCAACTACGATGCAACCCCAGCAAATGTAACAGCTCCAGTGAAGTTGAGTCCTCTGTGACATCAGTACGTCGTTCGGAGCGAATATCTAAACCACCCAGATTACTTAAAGGATTATGTTTGTGACTTGAGTGATAAGGTATGTGATGTATCACGAGTCGATCCGAGGAGGGGTGTGTGGTCTCCATCGTGCGGAAACGTGTGACTGGATATGAACCGATGTGGTGCATGAAGACGGTGTTGACTGATCTTGGGGAGACCGAACCTCTTGTTTCTGGCTTGTTCTTGGCAATCGGAAATAAAATGTTTGTGTTGTAACCGTGAGACCTTCTCTCCAACCAGTATCAGTGAACCTGGACCTGGTCGTCCTCTGTAATGTCCCTCCAACTTGAAAAATATACAGTAGACTATCGTAAGTCGTCACCACGGACCGAAAAGTGATCTGTAGACGGGTACGACTACTACGTCGGCGAACTATTCAATGGTATGGTGTGGGGTGGAAGGATGAAGTCGCCATGGGCTGGACACGTACCCTGTGAGAGGGCGCAACAATCTCTAAGCTGTATTGTACCAAAAGGGAAACAATTCCTCAGGCTATAGTGGGGGTTCATTGGTGAGTTGGAAAGTTATCAAGCAAAGATTGAATCATGGAATCAGTTTTCAAGTAAGATATATGAACAACGTGCAATCTATACCATCGTTTGTATGGTATTCGACCATTAATTGAACACAGTCAGGGCGGATTTTCCAATAGGCAACATAGGCCATTGGCTTGGGCCACCAGTAAACTGGGGGCCCACCAGGGACTTGTGGGTTCTCTGATCGGCCAAGGAGAGGCTGTAGGCCTATAGTAAAATGAATAAAATTAAAAAGGTAGACGAAAAATATAACAGTACACTTTTTTAAATGCCCGTCACCCATCTATACTATCTATCTGTAGATTATATACATTATGTGTTGTATTTAGTGGACTTCATTGTTATATTACGTGTGTTTTGTGTTCTTATTTTGTGATATGGTATCTCTTGTACTAGACTTGAACTAATTTATTATTATTTATGCTTACGATTATTCATTGGATATTGGGGATTCTCTCAGAGATACGTTAAATTATGTGCGTCCCAGAAGAAATATATAGTGGCTCATCAAAAGAGAAAGTAAAAGAAACCAAGCTGCACAACGTTCCAAATCACTTCCAAAGCCTGACAACCTTTTTAAAACACCAAAACCAAAAGAAAGACTTCAGAGCCTAGTAACCAGTGACGGTAACTCCAGCGAATGACCACGAATGAAGCAAGTCACTGAGTCAGTCATCATATATCGAAGTGAATCAGCAATGGAAGTAGAAGTACCACCTGTGAATTGAAGTTCACCGATTCATCTCAGTTGACCGATAAGAAAACATTCTGTGGAACAGATGTTAGTGCCGATTTGTGGTGTATCGAGTTGATCCCAGCTGACTGGCAGATAATGGAATGATAAATTGATTGAATTTTTTTAGCTAAATCATCCTCTTGATCAAAACTGTGAACACGGTGACTGTCTCAAAATCCGCAAGAATGTGGGCGAGGGTGAAAGAAAAGAGTTCGATATGTGGCCCATACTCTTGTATACACGTAAAATGGCAAATGATGAAAAAGTTAAAAGGAATGGCTTGTGTAATTCTCCAAAAACTGGCGATTGTATTTGTGTTACCATGCAAGCCTTGTTCAGCAAGCAAGTCCTCATTGTTTACAAGTGGTTTAGTGACTGAAAAAACTGCCAGCGAGAAGTTTCTGCTGAACATGAAAAGTAGTAAAGAGCATAACAACTAGTTACTACTTGGGGTGTAAGGCAATTGCAGCAATCGAATTGATTCCACTTTGGTTTGCCAATAGAAGTAGAGAGAAAATATTGGAAGAGAAGTTCTGTTTGCGCATAGTTGAAACACCTAAAAATTTTTGCATCAAAGAGGTCTTTCCTCTCAGAGGTAGTGATGAAGAATTGGCTTCTAGCACAATGGTAATTACCTTGGAGTACCTATAACATCTTAGCAAAATTTGACCTCTTCTTGCACAGCATCTGGTAAGTATGGGGTGCTGTAGGTAGTGCAAAGCTCATATCTTCAAAAACGATTTCTGATGACATGATTCAATCTGATGGCTGAGAAATCACGCATTTATCATAGGGAAGTGGAAACAAGCCAATATTATTCTGTTAGTGTTTGATCACAAGGAATGTTAGTCATACTGACCAACTTACTTCATAGTTAGTTATGTAAACCTGACGGTAAACCTGTTGAGAGCGATTTCTGAGTTCATATGACATACATGACCATGGTGCAGAGAGGCATAGCCTCAAACTGTTGTAACAATTAATCGAAGAATGTTGGTCTTGATTGCGTGACATGAGGCCAGAGTTTATGACAATGCTGCCACTATGTCTGGCATTTAAACTGGTCTCACAAGCCGAATAAAGGCTATGAATCCCTGGCATATTAATGTCCCTTGTGCAGGTCATGCCTTGAACCTTGTAAAGCATCAGCTGCCAGCAGTTGCTGCCGTCTGTTTCATATTTCAGTTTTTGGCGAGCCTTATACTACTTCTTCTCAGCCTCCACATATAGATGGGATCACATGAAAGCTGCACTACAGCTGGGCAGGGATTGTACTGAAATCCCTATCAGATACTCGATGGAGGCAAGGGCTGATGCTGTTAAGGCCTGTCACACCTTGACGTTTTAGCCAACATGGCAAGGTATCAACATGTATGTAGAACGCTGGCGTAACGTGAACTATTGATGTTTTTTTCCAGTTTTGGACGTATTCATAACGAGTTGGACGTATGCATAATCGTATTAGTAACGTAAAAGAACGTTTCGATAACATTATCAGATAATTATACAACGAATGCTGAGCGTGTTTGTCGGCGTTCACAACCTGATGCCCAACGATAGTCTAACTTATGCATAGCGCGCGGCAGCGTATCGCCGATGACACGGTTGGCATAGCCTATTAAGGCCTGCGGCCCGACGATCAAATATAACCGCATAGACATTAAGTGTCAAGCCGCTGTCACATCACTCTGAACATTTTAAGCCAGCGTATGAAAAATTTGCCGTACGCTGGCACATGCGAATACGTTATGGGTAAGGGGTTTTTGTATACGTTAAGAGCAGCTGAAGCACGCTGAAGCACGCTGGCATACACCGTAGTACGTCGACAATTCAGCCAATCGTTTTGAAAATTTTTCGACGTATCCAGCGTACGACGCACAGCTTCCGCATACGCTGGCAATAAGTTTTAGGCAGTTATGGCATCGTTGGCACACGTTACTTGTAAGCTTTACTCATAAGTCGAAACCGTCGAGGTAATGTTTAGCGTACCCTAAACTATTTCTAAACCTATGAGCAATTGTGCTTTGAACCATGTGTAACGTAATGTAAGAGTGTATTTGACGTCTTCGACGACCACAAAACTTACTGAACACGTGTTACTAACTTCACAGCTACGTAAATGGCGTATATGGCAGCAGCGTTTAGGGGATTGGTTAAATACAAATTGGGGTTCACACAGGAAGAAACCGTCAGTGTTCCAGACTCCATGATTTTTTTTGCTTCGGCATGACGGTGATGTTGAACTTCGATTTCTAGTGCGGTTTATGATTTAAGTCGTTGAGGCGCAGCCTATTAATTAATTTAATATTATAACCGCACTATAAATCGAAAGTGTCAACATCACCGTCATGCCGAAGAAAAAAACAAACAAACAAAAAATAAAAAAAACCATGGAGTCTTGGAACACCTGACGCTAAACATTACCTCGACGCGTTTTCGACGTTTTTTTTTTTTTCTATGAGAACTTACATTAACATGTGTCGACGTGTGTCCAACGATCGCGTAACATGCCTACACTTATGGCCAGCGTATGCGGAACGTGTGCCATACGTCGAAAAATTTCAAGCTGTTAAAATTGTCGACAGCTTCGGCGTACTACGATCGTATACCAACTTACCCATAACGTATTCGACTGTGCCCAGCGTTTGACAAAATTTTTCATACGTCGCATACGCTGGCTAAATCGTCAAGGTGTGACGGCCTTAAAGCAGTGTTTGTTACATGATGTGGAACTTGATTTGGAACTAATTTGATTAAAATTATTGATGTACTTGAATGGAACTAAGGCCTTAGTTATTTTATAAACTTGGTTTAGCAGTTTCTTCAGCTAAATGTAGGGTCGGTAGGTCTAAATATAATTTCAATTTTTAGAATTATATTTTTTATGATTTTTTTTCAGTTGTTCCATGGAAAAGACAAGGAAGGTGGGGGGGGGGATAAATATAAATCCCAGACAGGAGGATCTAAGAAAACATAGAAGATGGAAGACTTCAAATGCAGGATGCCCATGTTCGCTGTATCATCTGAATGTGAAAAACATAAAGGATTAAAACTTGTTTTTCAATAGTCTCGTTGACATATTTTCGTTATGAACTGTTTGGATTTCAAAACAATGGAAACCAAGATGCTGAGAAAAATTATGTCCAATCGTAGATGTGTGCGTGCACACGAGTGCCATAGTTGGGA
>CM068956.1:20222730-20235138 GCA_035128595.1 Eptatretus atami | reverse complement strand
CACTGCTCAGACGCCATGACCGAAGACTACTGCACAGTTTGGTTAAAGGTGACTCGGCATTTTGGCGCGTTTTTGGCATTTTTGAAAATAAATGCCGACGTTTACATTTCGGGTTTTGAAACTTTTGCACCTTCGGCGGAAAATTTATAAATAAACAAGCTAAAAATGTGTTTATATTTATATTTCATTTCGGCAAATATACCTTCGGCGGATCCGTAAACCAAGTTATAAAATAACCAAGGCCTAATTTGATTAAAAATTATTGATGTTACATTATGTTGTAATTCTTTTTTTTTACATTACAATATTACGATTTTTTTTTTGGGGGGGGGCACTGATAAGTTTGGCTAGGGCCACAAGCAAGTAAATCCGGCCTGCACACTGTCATCGTGGTGATGACTACCACTCATTGCCTATGTGTAAGTGAGTGCGGTGATGTACAAAACAAGCCAATATAAAACCATGATCAGACTTCAACACCAGGGCCAGATTTAGACATGTGGTGGCCCCTGGGCAGCCTTCAGTAGTGGAGGCCCACCCTACCTGAGAATATTAAAAAGGTCACAAGACATATTTACAGTCATCCATAAAGTATATTTTTCAAGAACAAAGAATCTGAATAAAAAAATGTACATCTATAAACATCATGATGACAACACGAGTTGTTTACGTCAAAATTGATGATGCTACAAAGACAAATCTAAATGTTCCCAATGTAAATCTTATTAATCTCAGTCTCACATAAGATATAAGTGAGCACGCGTGACGCGCATGCGTGTTCGCCATGGTGAGCTGAATATACCTCAACAGTTTTGTAGAGCAAAGTGCAAACTAAAGCCGGGTTAACCAAACGTAAGCTAACTATTAAAGTAACCTAAAAAAATGCAAGGACCATAAATTTAACCTGAAAAATTCGAGGATAATAATAGTAAAGAGACGTGCAAAGTCCCATACTCCCATAGAAGTCAACTGACTTCGATATAAAATAGAGAACGAGATAAGATGAATATCATATCTGTTCCACTAACTACCAACTACCATTCAGGCACTCACAAATACATTTTTCCTTACATGAAATATGTGGAGGCCCCTTGGTTGTGGAGGGCCCTGGGCAACTGCCCAGCTTGCCCATGCCTAAATCCGGCCCTGTTCAACACTAAGCTCGATCGATCCTTTACTCCTTCGCCAGAGACTGCCTTGCGCAGCCTGTCTATTTCTTCAGATGGCCTGTGGGACGGCACAACGTGGTCGCTGACTGAGCTGAACGCAGCGCAGTTATAAATAGCCTCTCACTGGCGGTGTCCACCAATGAACGCGCACCACGAGTCCATGAAATCGGGCTTCTCACGAGGCAGCAGTTCCGTGTGACGAGTTGGGCGTAGTCTACTGTAGCTCCAATCTCTGCTTCATGGTGAACGTCGCTGCCGAATTAGCTGCGTCCCAATCCATACCCAGAGTTCCCGCCAAAAGTGTAATCGGTTATCAAGCAGCAAGCTATCGCTTGCTAAGCCGGCCGTTCCGTAACGGTTTCGAATAAAGTGCTTGCTTGAGGGCTTCGGCCACTTTGCGAGCGCTCTACAAGAAGCTTGGTAACGGAACACACACCCGGGGGTTGATTCAGTTACCAGGTTTCTTGTGGAGCGTTCGCCAACTGGCTTAAGCACCTGATTTTGCACTCCATTCGAAACCGTTGATAAGGAACGGATGGCTTGGCAAGCGCTAGCTAGCTGCTTGGGAACTGAACAGTGAACACACCCAAAGGCCTTTCACGTGTTTTGCATTGATTTTCACCAAATTTCGGTAACCTGTGGTAAAATATTTCACTTTTCCTCTCAGATAGATTGCTACATACAATTACTTGACGCGTATTCACCATGATTTAGTATTCAGTCGTAACGATCCGAGATCTCCTTGCAAATCGGCCTGGGCGGTGTATGAGTGAGTCCAAGCGTGAAAATTCGATTCCTCCAAGATGGCGGACCTAGATTCTGGTGACGTCACGGCCAAAGTGTCTGTGTGTGTGTGTGTGTGTTGAGGAAATATATAATATGATGCGTTTGAAACGTTTCTGTGACAGTAGGGATTAAACTCGCGGTTTAAAACATTTTTCACTCACGAGAAAAGGAATAGTATGTCTCTCAAATGTGTCTGTGAGAGAATCACGAGGCGGGAAGACGTCACGTGCTCGACGCCATTTTCTTTTGGGTTTTAATTCGTCTCGGTGAGTATCGGCCGTGATTAATTCCGTTTAACGTTTGGCTTTTACTCTCTTCGATCCTCTTTGATCGGATCATGTTGATTAATCTCGCTTAAGGATTGTTTTATACGCAGTTTAAGTTGAATGAGGTTCAACACCATCGATGTATTTATTGAATCCCAACAATTGAACCTTTTACACACGTTCGTGTGCACATTGGCATGAAAATGTATCACGTTCACGTACACGTGTCGTTTACCCCCCAAAGGTTCGTTCGGTTTGTGTCGATTCCACCGTGCAAGTCCTTTTCTTCCTTGGTGACGGATCGCTGCCATTTTGTGAAGAAGAAGAAGAATTGGAGGGAGAAGAAGAAGAAGAATTGGAGGGAGAAGAAGAAGAAGAGGTTCAGGAAGAAGAAGAAGAGTGATGTGAGCACGTTTGTGTGCAATGGTGCATGTGTGTGATAAGATAGTGTTAGCTCTATCAAGGTGATGTTGTATTAGCTGCTGACACACACACACACACACACACACACGATTTGTTGTTCTTTGTGACCAGGTGATCGAGTACTGAAATGACGAATCCCCATGACAAGTTAAACAATGAACTTCTGAAGAAGTTGGATGAGATCAAAACGTTGAGGGACAAACTTTCTCTGACCGTGGTGAAGCTCTTCCAATCTGTAAGTCATATCGTGCTTTTGTTTGTCCTGTAGTTTTTATTTTTTTCGTGTGGTCATTCTTCACGGTGTTCATTATTTATTTATTCGACGAAACCTTGTGGTTTAACTTATTTGGTCCACAATGGCAGGTGGGCGTTGGCGACAGCAGGAAGGACGGCCGGCTTCACACTATCCTAATTCTAAGTCTTAATTCCCACCTCTAAACTATCATACTCCATAAAACCTTTAGAACCCATTCTCTCAAGCAGCGCTTTTCCTGCGGAGGCTACGCAGGTTTGCTATTATTTCTGACTTTTTCCCCTTAAAATTGTGACTGGTTTCTGTGAAGTTGGTGATAGAATGACAAGCCGGTAGGCGGACATGGGTAGTCGATCAAGTCGAATTTAGTCGTTTTTCAAACCTTTATCAGGCCAACCCATAAGCGTCCCATAGGCAAACGGTTCTTTCTCACACATAACTAGGACATACCATGAACCTACCATACCAGTTTCATGTATATCTGACTCATAGTCTCTGAGATATAACGAACTTCGTTTTTTTTATTGTTTTCGACCAGGGTTCATTCAAAGTCTATCTTCTCCGACAGTTTTCATAGGATCCGGCTGGAAATTTTTGACAATATGGCTGAATGTACTGCCCACAGTCGCTCGTGGCCCGATTTTTATTTTGTAAAAAAATTTTTTGAGATTTTTATTGAAAATTGAAAAGGTCTGTTGCTAGGCAACAGATGGGTCCATAGCAACGGTTCTCATTTGCACACAACTAGGTCATGGTATGAACCTACCAACAAAGTTTCATCGAAATCGCCATTGTATTAACGGAGCACTGGACCGAACAGACATACATACAGACAGACATACACACAGACAGACAGACAAACATATCGACGGAAATACTGATAATAACGGTAGAATAGATCGACTACCCAATAGGGGAACAGAAACCGATACATATTTTGCTGTTCCATGTTGGAATGCCCTTTGCTTTTATGAGTTGGAGGACGGTGTGAGGAAAAATGGGACAGCTTTGGAAGGGGAGGGTTAATGCTTTGATTTTGGGGGGTGGAGAGCAAAGATGGGACAATTAGGAGAGGAAGGCTGAGAATGTTTGTTGAGTTGTCAGAATTGTTTTGGGTAGTCGAAAAAAAAAAAAAATTCCAAAATTTTTTTGTTTTTGAGATTTGTTCTACCATTATTATTATCAGTATTTAAAATGGTGATTTCAGTTAATACAATGGCGATTTCGATTAAACTTGGTTGGTAGGTTCATACCATGACCTAGTTGTGTGCAAATGAGAACCGTAGCTATGGACACCACCGTTGCCTAGCAACGGGACTTTGAAATTTTTGTCTGTCTGTCTGTTGGGTAGTCGATCCAGTCGAAAGAGAAAAAAAAAAAAATTAAAATTTGTTTTTAAATTTGTTCTACCCTTATTATCAGTTTTTCCGTCGATATGTTTGTCTGTTGGTAGTCGATGTAGTCGAAAAAAACAAAATTTTTTGAGATTTTTTCTACCCTTATCAGTATTTAAAATGGCGATTTCATTAATACAATGGCGATTTCGATGAAACTTGGTTGGTAGGTTCATACCATGACCTAGTTGTGTGCAAATGAGAACCGTTGCTATGGACCACCGTTGCCTAGCAACGGGACTTTTAAATTTTTGAAAAATCATAAAAAAAATTTTTTCGAAAATCAAAAATCGGGCCACGAGCGACTGTGGGCAGTACATTCAGCCATATTGTCAAAAATTTCCAGCCGGATCCTATGAAAACTGTCGGAGAAGATAGACTTTGAATGAACCCTGGTGGAAACAATAAAAAAACGAAGTTTGTTATATCTCAGAGACTATGAGTCAGATATACATGAAACTGGATGGTAGGTTCATGGTATGTCCTAGTTATGTGTGAGAAAGAACCGTTGCCATGGACCCCTCCGTTGCCTAGCAACGGCCGAAAAACCTCTAAATGTGGGGTATTTTAACGAAAAAACAATCTGCAGCATTAACCTTGAAGCTAGAATCATGAATTTTATTGTGCTTAATCCTCAGGTATTCCCCATCGAACGGACCCATCGCGTCAGGTTCTATTGGGTAGGCGACTACCATGTCCGCCTACCGGCTTGTCTAGACGTCTGTCTGCCTCTTCGTCTGGTCCAGTGCTCTGTAATACAATGCGATTTCGATGAAACTTGGTTGGTAGGTAATACCATGACCTAGTTGTGTGCAAATGAGAACCGTTGCTATGGACACCACCGTTGCCTAGCAACGAGACTGAAATTTTTGAAAAATCATTAAAAAAAAAAAATTCGAAAATCTAAAATCGGGCCACGAGTGACTGTGGGCAGTACATTCAGCCATATTGTCAAAAATTTCAGCCGGATCCTATGAAACTGTCGGAGAAGATGGACTTTGAATGAACCCTGGTCGAAAACAATAAAAAAAACGAAGTTCATTATATCTCAGAGACTATGAGTCAGATATACATGAAACTGGTATGGTAGGTTCATGGTATTGTCCTAGTTATGTGTCAGAAAGAACCGTTGCCATGGACCCCTCCGTTGCCTAGCAACGGCCGAAAAACCTCTACATGTGGGGGTATTTTAACGAAAAAACAATCTGCAGCATTAACCCTTGAAGCTAGAATCATTAATTTTCTTTTGCTTAATCCTCAGGTCATTCCCCATCGAACGGGCCCATCGCGTCAGGTTCTATTGGGTAGGCGACTACCATGTCCGCCTACCGCTTGTCTGTCTGTCTGTTCGGTCCAGTGCTCCGTTAATACAATGGCGATTTCGATGAAACTTGGTTGGCAGGTTCATACCATGACCTAGTTATGTGCAAATGAGAACTGTTGCTATGGACACCACCGTTGCCTAGCAACGGCCGAAAAACCTCTACATGTGGGGGTATTTAACGAAAAAACAATCTGCAGCATTAACCCTTGAAGCTAGAATCATTAATTTTCTTTTGCTTAATCCTCAGGTCATCCCCATCGAACGGGCCCATCGCGTCAGGTTCTATTGGCAGGGCCAGATTAAGGTCTTCGTAGGCCAAGGCCCTTGAGATTTCGTAGGCCAAATTCAAGAGTGACCAAAACGACGATTTTGAACATGAAATTTAATCGGAACAGACTGCGGTAAATGGCGATTTGTCCGACTTTCAAATATACAAGTGCCTGTAAAATCCAATTCGGCTCCGAAATTGAGAAACAAACGATACAGAAAACAAATTCAAAGAATGTATGAATATTCAATTTCCACCCTGCTGAAACACCTTCTTTCGTGCCTTTTGGTTGGCAAATGACGCGATCACTTCGGAGAAATAGATTTGCTTCATCAGCTCGGATTCAACACAGAGCAGAGCGAGTGTGGACACGCGCACCTGCCCCACGGTCGACTGAAGACAATTTTTCATGCGCTTTAATGTGCTGAAGGAGCGTTCACCCCTCGGAGCTTGTAGCAAACATCGAACAATATATTCGGAGGGCAAAAAACAAAAACATATGGTTCCCTCGCTCGCCGTCGACGATCACTGTGTCTGGCAGTGTGCTAGCCGCCTTCGCTTACGTGTGTACAGCCATGTCGAGTCACATAATTAAGACAAAAAAAAAAACGTCGCGGAAATTTTCGTAGGCAAATATTTTTCGTAGGCCAAGGCCCAAGCCTCACGGGCCTAGTGGTTAATCCGGCACTGCTATTGGTAGTCGACTACCCATGTCCTCCTACCGGCTTGTCTGTCTGTCTGTCTGTCTGTCTGTCCCGAGCATAGCTCTGTGGGTTTTGATCCGATCCTGATAACATTTTGGTGGGAGGTCATATCATGATCTAGTTGTTTTTCCTGAGAATGGGCGTGGTGCGCCCATTATGGGTGGAGCCACGCCCCAAAAACTGTTTTTAGGGTCTAGCCGATTTCAATTTGCATCCTCCTAGGGGATTTGTCGAATCTGACAGGGGTTTCAGTATTTGGTTAGCCCAATGGCACCTGCATAGCCCCACGGAGCTCGATTTTTCATTTTCGCCCAAGGAAGGTCACAAGGTCACGAACTTAGAAAATTGCGAATTTTGACATAAAAATTTTCTTCTCCGAGGGGTTTGTCGAATCTGGCAGGGGTTTCGGTATTTGGTTAGCCCAGTGGCACCTGCATAGCCCCACGGAGCTCGATTTTTCATTTTCGTCCCAAGGTCAAGGTCCCGAACTTAGAAAATTGCAATTTTGACATAAAAATCCATCTTCTCCGAGGGGTTTGTCGAATCTGGCAGGGGTTTCGGTATTTGGTTAGCCCAATGGCACCTGCATAGCCCCACGGAGCTCAATTTTTCATTTTCGCCCAAGGTCAAGGTCACACGGTCACGAACTTAGAAAATTGCGATTTTTGACATAAAAATCCATCTTCTCCGAGGGGGTTTGTCGAATCTGGCAGGGGTTTCGGTATTTGGTTAGCCCAATGGCAACTGCATAGCCCCACTGAGCTCGATTTTTCATTTTCGTCCCAAGGTCAAGGTCACAAGGTCACGAACTTAAAAAATTGCGAATTTTGACATAAAAATCATACGACCGCCCAACTTTGAGAGCTAGGATGACAATTTTTATGCATAATCTTGAGGTCATTCCCCACCTAAAGTCTTGAAACCATTTTGCTCTATCTCGAACACCTTGCCCGTGGCGCCCCCTTCAAGTTTATTTTTACGCTGATTTCATCAAAGTCTGGATAATCCGAGGAGTGCGAAATGCCATATAGCCTATATGACGTTATATTGTTCCTGGAATGTTCAGAGGAAGTTTTGCACCAAAGGTCATAATCCTTGACCTTTGACCTTTAAAGGTCAAATTTTCAAAGTTGTGGGAATTGAACTGGGTTTTCGACCTTCTTCGACGAACTAACTCCAATAAGCTATAGCATGTATCCTGTTTCCTTATTTTAATGTCCACAACATTGTTTTGTGACCTTTAAAGGTTATGCAAAGGTCAAATTTTGAAAGTTGTTGAACGAAACCGGTTTTCGACATTTTGCAGCTAATAACCTGTCACTCGTACCGTATCATGTTGATCATTTTTATAACTTGGTCAAACATTATCGCAATTGTCTCATCCTTGACTTCTGAAACAATCGACATCGTCAAATACCGCTCGTGAACCATCGTCGTCTTCAGACTTGTAATATATTATAATTGTGTGTGTGTGTGTGTGTGTGTGTGTGTATATGCACTGTATATCTATATATAATACAAAGACACATCTCTCACCTGTGAATGGAGGGAATAACCAATTGGGTCTCACCTTATCAATTAATCCAGGTGGCTATGATTATATAAATAAATTGACTCCTCTAATGCTCTTCTAGCCGAAGAAGCTGCATAAAGCAGCCCAAGAATGCCGACACAAGGTTAGCACTTTTTCTGTTTTGAACCCTTCCCAGAGTTCCTCCACAACGAAAAGACCTTCACACATAGTACACACGTGAAAATCCTAATGCGACACATCCCCTCAACTACCAGACCAGTTTCATCGCTTTTTGGCGAATCGTCAGCGAGAGCACAGACAGAAATGAATATCAACGAGGCTCCCAAGCATGGACCACGTACAAATGTCCAAAAGCAATCGACAAAAGCCATCTTCTCCATCTTCTCCATTAAAACGCTCCTTGAACAAGTTATCTTGGTTGAAACTAATGAGAGGTTGAATGTACGGAAGCTCTTATCGTGTCATTTTTCAGGATTGTTCTAATCATGGACGTAGCCATACCCAAGTTCTGATGGATATGAGCGTGACGCTCGCCTGCCTCCAGATGATTTATAACCTGCATTTTCACAACCAAATTGATTCTTTTCCTATATGCTGGGATTTCCTTGTTAAAATATATTCTGACAGGAGAGAGCGCATTATATCAAATCATTGTAAAGCTCTGACTGATATATCGATCCACCAATATACAAGACAATGTGTTTGTGTATTTGTCTGTCCCCCTTCATAAGGACGATTTAAGAAGGGTTTTAAATGCCAATCTTTTAATACGACTGCGTGTTCACTACGGTGTATTTTTCAGGATAAAAAAAAATTTGAAAAACATTTTTCATAAAAGAGTAATTATGTCTCTTCGATTGGAAATGTTGACGGTGACTTGCAACTGGGCATCAGCGGCAGTGTACAGAAACTAAAAGTAAAATATCAATAAATACAAAGCACAGAGAGGTGAAATTCGCCACACATGATGTGTAAGACATGCAGAGTAAAAAGAGTGTTCATTTATGTACGTAGGATGCCTAATAAGTAAATAAAGTATAAGCACACCTGATGCTCGGCCGAGGCTTCAGACTTTGGCACGCTTACGAGCCTGCTCCGTCAAAATGAAATGTCCCAGAAGAAAAGAAAATAGAGTAACGTTTGTACATGTAGTGTTGAAATATTGCTTTTTGTGAAGAAACATTGTTGCGGTTCTGCAAAACCGCATGCCTCTTAGGCAATGGCACCCAACATATTGTGATCCCCACGCAGTTATTTTTATTAGTATTCATGTAGTTGGTCCTCCCCTTATGTCTAGTGGATAAACGGGATGAATTGCATTGCGTGGGACTCGTAGTTAGGTCCTATAAATATCTCTTTAATCCGCACTCTGATCTCTACTCTAACCTTTTCCTTTTAGCCATAATACACAACAAGCATGCAAGCACACACGCCATTCAACAGACAATTGTTTAATAAGCACACCGCAATGCCTCCCGTGGCTCGGATAGTCCTTGTTGCACACAAGACAACCTTTCCCGGGAATTTACGTGCCATTTTCCATTCAAATTTGTGTGCCAATTCACAACCGGCACCTCACCTTACCACTCACCTCGCTCACCAAATCTCACCACTTTGACCACAAATTCCTCCCGCACATAGGAAAAATACTCGCGCACCTCCTCGTATCGCTGCAATACGCCACTATTTTGAGTACCGCGTGCCGTCGGCCATTGTCCTTGGCGCCGTGTGATGCTCGACCACGCCACAGACACTATATAGCTCCACCGCATCTCACCGGGAACGTCCCAGGTGAGCGTCCAGAATTATAGCCTCCATCCAGTCATCAGACCACGGCAAGACCGTAAGCAACGAGGAGGGGTCGCGGGAAGGGCGATCCGGGAGCTTGGTTCAGGTCACGGGTGTGCATTGTGGCTCGTGAAGGAGGCGGTGCGTGGGGAGGATCTCCGCTACCATCCTACATCCAGGCTACACTCAGTGCACATTCGGGGCTGGGGTGCCAGCTCGAGGTGCGTGCTCTCCATGTTAAGTCGGGAGCTCCGAGCTGTGCCGAAGCTGGTGGGCATCTGAGTCGGTTTCCGGTCTCGGGGAATGGCTAGGGCCGCTGTGGCCCAACAGAGGAGCAGGACTTGGGCCACAGCGTGTCGCTTTCCATTTCTTGCCCCACCCTTCGCCTGGGGCCTATAAAAGGGGGTAGCGCGGAGCCGTTGAAAGAACCTCTTCTTGGAGAACATCATCCGTGTGTGACTGCATCCTTCGAGAGCATACAGTGGACTCCCTGCCGTGCTATTAACGTGCCGCCACCCCTGCGAAGCCAGACTGGCTCACCACCGGCCAGACGGTGGACCAGTGCGGAGCGTACGTTGCCACGAGTCCCGGCGAATTAATAGAGGAGATAACGTGCCATATCACGAGGTGGGAACGCTCAGGCGGAACGTCCCACCGAGGTACACGCTTACACATACAGACCTTTACACGGTTAGGTTTGGGATCTTCCATGTCACACATCTATTCTCCTATCTCTCTGTACACCCCTCTATCCCGTCTACTGTGGACGCACAAAGAACGCGTTACTGACTCGCAATCCCATTTTTCTCTGGCACGACACCGCACCCCTCACATCGCATTCATCGCACCTCCCCACTCCTACACCGTAGACACCAGTATCTTTCCATCTACCCCTCCCTAAGCATCCTGGGCCGTGTTGGTCAGCCGACTGCACCAGGTATTTAGAGGGAGCTATCGTACCTCTTCTCTTCATTCTTGGCTTCTAACTGTGTGTGGTGTGGTGTGTTGTGTGTGTGTGTGTGTGTGTGTGTGGTGTGTGGTGGTGTGTGTGTGTGGTGTGTGTGTCTTTTATGAAGAAAACTCCAAGGAAGTTCAACAGTGAAAATTGAGTGTTTGGGTAATTAAAACATCCTTTTGAAGATAATTTACGGCCTATTCAATTAATATCTTCATCAGGCGATACTCGGCGATACCTGTCTCTCGTGTGTCTTAAGGCGTTAACTGGGGAACCTCGCTGGGTCTGAAGCGCCATGTTTTTGGCCTGCTCAACCATGCCCTGACTTGAACAAGGCCGCAATAATTTATTAACCAGCAGTTTTTTTCTTCATTTTTCTCACTCATATGATGCCTGTTCATCATAGCTACGAATCGTTGTATACATCGCTTTTGTAAGTGCTATTTTTTTCAAATTAGGAGCTTGGAGCGATTTCATGCATTAAATGATACGATTTTCCACAATCTACTTTCAAGGATGAATTAAAGTATATCATCCAAATATTATTTCAGTTTTGAGGATTGGATATTGTCTGGACGAAAAAAGTGTCGAAATCTGTTGTGAAATTTGATAATTTAAAGAAAAACCGAGTCTTATAACTAAGCCGATATACCTATTTCCTTTAAGCAAGCAAGGCTAGGCTCCCTGTGCAGGAACAGGAAGGTAGCCGGCTGCCCAATGCAGTCCCAGGCTCCTCCCTGAAGTGAACTGAGTGGATGATGCAAACAAACACAAAATGGTCGACGGGGCTGCCTGCAGGGCAGCCCCCGCAACTTGCGCGATGATCCTGGCGCACATGGTGATGGATGGACACAGGGGCAAATGCAAACAAGGGCTAGCAGGCATGGGGTTGTGGCAGAGGCAGGCAGACAAGGCATGGCGAGGCAAGGCCGGAACAGGCCGCTGTGGCATAAACAGGCCGGCATGTGAAGCTGGCCGGCCTCTGGTCTCTTTCCATGAGGTTTGTGGAGGGAGTGCGGTGGTGCCGGCCGCTCCGAAGGCGGGCTCGGACCTAGCCTACCATCTCCCCCCAACCTATCGCCTTTGCCTGTCTCTGTCCATACCCACTCCCTTAATTTGCACAACAAAGCAAATTTAGCCCCTCTTTTTATTTATTTTATTTTATTATTTCCTTTTTATAATTTTGGCTCCCTAACCCCCTTTATTGTCCTTGTCTGGCTAACCTATCATGTCACCTAACCTACTCCCAACCGCTACGTTCCCTTCCTGGAGGGGAATAAGGGAGAGGCTAGCATCCTGTCTCGAGGCCCAATGAAGCCTCAGAATGGCCTCCCTCAGATTTCAGCGATCTTTTACCACGGTGAGTACAGCGGCCCACCGAGAGCGAAGGGATGGATGGTGCGAAGGGGTACATTACCCTATCTACCCTAACATTTATCACACTTTAAACTGCCCCGGGACTTTCCAAAAACGCCTGTCACTTAAACTATTGGTTCTACCAACCAAGATTCCCGTCGCCTGTTGGTGTCCTTCCAAATTTGGGC
>CM068956.1:20193640-20217339 GCA_035128595.1 Eptatretus atami | reverse complement strand
CACGTCCGTGAATTTGCTAACGGAGGCGGAGGGTGGCCGAATCGCACTCCTGGACACCATGGTTGTAATATCGGTATGTCCTGGTAAATTATGGGGTGGATGGGTTCACATCCCACACCTGAGCTCCAGTACCAGTAAGTCCTCGCTAACCGAATTCGCATATCGTAGTTATTCGATATTCGTAATTTTTTTAATGACCAATTTTTCAATATCGCCAAAACAGTTTATGCGATCGTAATTCATCTGCAAGGAAAAAACGAAAAAAAAGTTTCAACTTGCCTGCAAAAAAACAACAATCACACAGGATGCGGCATAAACACACTTCACCTTTTGCGCATGACTGTACGCTGTAACTGTTACGTATTTCTCTTCACGCTCGCCTGCATAACCTTGCTGTAGATCACCAAGCGACCCGGCAAGTCTTTTTGCCGAGCACACTCGTCCAAGGATTACAACGAAAAGGCTGTTCACATTTGAAGGTGAAATTGCATATATTTAAAAGAAAGAACGAGGTGAAGGGACAACGGAAATCGGCCGCGGCGCATGCAATCGCGTGCATGACTTACATGTCGATCGTTTAAAGGTTCGGCAAAGGATAAAGAAAATATCACAGATTCGATACCCCGCCCAGTTCGGGGAGGGCAAAACGGGAAAACCACTAACGAGAATGAGAGATGGTTGCCCTGCACAAACATGGAGGTTTATTATGTGTGGGATAGAGATCAACTAAAGTGTCGCATGCCTTTATCTTCTTGCTGTGATTACAAGAAAAACGCGTAGTTTGTGGAACGATTTAAAGAAGAAACAGGAAGCTGAAGGAAAGGTGAAGGTGGCAGAGACCTTCACAGCTAGCCGAGGCTGGTTCATGAGTTGTTTCATCGCGCCAACCTCCACAACCTGAAGATGTAGCGGTGAGGCAGCAAGGTGCGGACCATGCTGCCGCATCAGAGTTTCCAGCAAAGTTGAAGATGAGTTTGAGGAGGGGGGTACTCACCGAAGCAAGTCACAATATTGACGAAACCGGATTGTGGAAAAAGAATGCCCTCCCGTACATACAATCGCAACGAGAGAAAAGGACTGCTCCGGGTTTAAATGCAGCAAAAGGGACAGGCTACCTTATTACTCCGGGGAAAATTGCAGAAGGGATGTAAACTCAAGCCGCTTTCTTGTTTACGTTTCTTGAAAAAACCACGAGCGCGTAAAGGGTTGCCTCAAGCCACAAAAAACTTTTCTCTTGGTTAATTAAATGGGGCGGTTCAAATACATAAGGCTTGGGATGACTTGGGCATTGACCCACGATTACGTGATCAATACTTCCCAATCATGTGAGAATACTCCAAGGAGAACAACATTGACAAACAAATCTTTGCTGCTTGTAGACAATGCTCCTGCCCTCCTCAGCAAATGAAGGGACTGCGTGTGAAAACGTGCAAGGTTATATTTTTACCACCAATACTTCCTCACTTTTACAGCCTATTGGATCAGGGAGATTGCTGCCTTTTTTAAAGCCTATTTGTTAAGCATACGCATGCTGCAGCTTGTCAAAAAAACTGATAGGAAAGCATCAATCAAGGAGGTTTTTGCGAACATACAACATAAAAATGGCTTTGGAAAAACATTAAGGATTCATTGGGCGGAGGTGAGTGCCTCCACAATGAACGCTGTGTGGAAGAAAGTGTGGCCTAGTGTGGCCACAATTTCACCGGGGTTTGCTGTCATGATTCCATTATTACCAAGTCAAATTGTAGAATCCTGGCGGCAGGAGGCTGGTTTTGAAGAGGTTTGACGAAGAGGACGTGGACTGACTTACTGAGTCTCATGCAGAACCGCTTAAGCATGAAGATCTATGGAGCAGTTGGAACAGCAGTTGGCTCTTTGAGGAGAAGAAGATGCTCTGACACCTATCCAAGATCTCACCATGAAAAACCTCAGGCCAATCTCAGCTCTATTGAAAATGCCATAGAATTTGTTATCGAGCAAGATCCAAATCTTGAAGGAGCACTGTTTTAAAGCCGTTTGTTAATTGATGCCCTTTGTTGCTACAAGAACTTTATGCAGCAAAGAAAAAGAAAGCCATCCAGCGCCACTCTCCATGCAGTTTTTCAAGCCAAAAAGATGCACACCATTCCAGTCACCATCCAGGATGCTCTTCAACCAGCTGCAGAGACCTGTCCCGCTTGAAGAAAGTGACAGCACAGTGTCAAGTGAGAGGGGGACGATTCTGCCACTCCGCAAGTGTGACTTGTCCACCGCAGATCAACTCCGTTCCTTCAGCCTCGGGGTAAGTCGCACTACTCGAGGAGTGTGTTTTGTTTATTTGTGTTTATGTCCAAAAAATTCCGAGCCAAACACATTCGCCCCTTTAACACATTGGTTTTCTTCTATGGGAAATATGTTCTTGAACACAGTTTCGCTGTAATCATAGGTTTTGCAAACGCAACCCTTGCGAAAAAGCGAGGACTTACTGTATTGTAGTTCGCCCGGCGCGTCGGCCCACGAGCACGACGACTGATGGAGCAGTGGAGTCGTCTCGGGCCTCGATCGCCCGGAATTTCAGATCCCGGGCCGGGCGATGGTCCGGGGTCGACGAGGTCTGCGTTTTCTTGGACCGAAATACGCACAAGGGTAGACCACGTTGGGGTATGGTGCGGATGCCAACTTTTCAATGGTTACCTAAGTACCCGACTGGGCCAACTACCAGGGAATTTCACCCGTTGACGAATCTCGTACGAAGTGATAGCCGCCCTTAGCGAGCCCGTTCCGTGGTGCGATGCGTAGCGGTGTATAGATCGCCAAGTTCCGCCGCGGGGCCCGATACTTGTTACCCCGAGGCAAGGCTGCAGGCGTAACCCTCACACGCACGAGCACCGCTCAGTCAATGGGAGAAATGACATTGGACGATCTGGATACATGCAACAAATCTGTGGGATATTTTTAGACAAGAATGGGTGGAATTGTGGTGAGCACGCAGAAGGACAGAATCTTAAAAGCCGACCTAAAAGATAATTGTGAGGTGAACTATTGTATACAGGCAAAAGTACTTATGCAGTTCACTTACTTACTGGACGGGGCCCACGAATACACGATCGCCACACCAAGGAAAGTTGTGGCTGGAGCTTTATTGCGGCGCTTCAGCCGAGGATAGTGGAGCTGGGAGGACTAGGGTCTACTGAGGACTGAGGACTTCGCCGCCTCGTGCGTCTTCGAGGACCAGGTCCTCGGGGCCGAAGTTGGACCCGCGCCTGCACGATCCGGAGGATCCAAAGCTGCGGAGCGGCAGGGCGCAGGCTTTGCGGGAGAAGACCCTCTGCTCACAGACGCTTCGCCAACTACTTCTTAAAGGTGCCGACCAGGGACGCTGGAGAACAATGCGCAGAAAAACACGCCGTATCCCAGAACAGAACAAACGACCAGCGCGCTATTTTTTGATCTCCCCGCCGCTTTGAAAGGGGGGGGGGGGTGCTGCCTGCCTCTGGAAACTCCGGCCTCTCCCGTCGTGGGCCCCGGATTGGCTGAGTCGCGGGTCACCCCACCCGCTGCACGCCAAATTGGTCGTAGGCCACCGCGTGGCCCTCCCCAAACTCCGCCTTCTCTCACACCGGGGACGATCTCTGCTGTTGCATAGCCTCTCGTCACCGACGCTACCTGCCAATTGGGGGGTTGCCGCCCGTTTGGCGAATAGAGGAGAAGACTCACTTGGAACCACGCCCCTGGCACAGGAAAGCGAGCAGACAGTATCGTTCTGCAGGGCTCCGCCTACCCTGACGTCGGCCATGAGCGAGGTGAGGGAACGGAGGCGAGGGCGATGCGGGTGGGCGGCGTTCTGTGAAAATAAACTATAAAGAAACTGACCTATGTAAAACAACTTCACAGCGCGAGGAACAATTAATTACCCATTAGACTAGGTCGGAACCCTAACTGGCAACATGTACTTACCGATATTAACTGAGTAAAGGACCTGAATGTGGTGCGATAGCTTTCCAAATCCGCAACATATATATTATATATATATATATTATATATAGTAAATATATATATATATATATATATATATATATATATAATATCATATATATATATATATGATTACAGGTGTCCCAAAAAAATGTACTCACTCTTTAAATGATGATAAATCAGTTGTTTATTTGACTTGGAAACAAGATTAATGGATAAATGTAATAAATGGAGTAAATGCATGTTACAAATGTTCCAAACTGACGACCATCACGTTCCAAACACAGCCGATAACGCAGACCAATGGATTCAACAGCGTTACGAATCATTTCATTTGGAACTGCAAGACATTGTCTTTCGATTTCCCTTTCAGCTCATCATCGACTTTTGCTGTTTGAGCCGATAACCTTATCTTTGAATATCCCCATAAAAAGAGAGTCCATTGAGGGAGTCTGGGATACGCGCAGGGAATTCAACACTACCTCTTCACCCAAATCCATCTGTTCGGAAAGTTGCTTCGAGATAGGCCCTACATCACGGGGGTGGTAAGGTGCTCCATCTTGCTGAAAGTAAAATCTCTTCGTCACCAAATATCTCTTCGACATGATCACTACCTTCTACAAGTTTAAGTAAACATCCCCAGTGACAGTTTGGTCAAAAAGAATGGCCCTAGGATGCCCAATGCTGATATCCACAACCACACTGTAACCCCTGGTAAGTTTAAATGGTGTTCCATAGTAACATGCGATTTTCAGGAGCCCAGTAGGTGCAATTGTGTCGGTTAATTGAGCCATTTAACTTGAAGCTGGCCTCATCGCTCCAAACAATTTTGGATGGAAATGCTGCATCTTCTTCGCATTTACCAGGTACCACTCACAAAATTCAGCTCTCCGGGTCAGGATCGTCTTCATTTAGAGCATGATTAATGTTGGAATGTAACTTTTCCAATTAATTCGCTCAAAATGCGATGGCGCTTATTTTGGGATTCCTGTCTCAAGAGCCATTTGCGTAAGATTTCCGTGGGGATCGGTGGAGGGTTTCCAGCAATTGATTTTCCTTTGCGTGGGTGGTGATGACCGTGGTCTTCGCGAACGCTCCTTATGGATCATGCACAGTTCCGATCTGTTTCAAACTTATCTCGGATGCGAGCAATGCGTGCGTCGCGTTTGTGGATCTGTGAAGAATGTCTTCTAAATGTCTTTGCACTTCCATGATGTTTTCGTCTGTTCAAGTAGCACTTTATTGATAAATTTTCTTTCTTCAAACCTAGTCGTACTCTGCCATTATTAGGATCAATTTGATCTGAAAAAAATGAGAAAATTCAATGAGTTATGAGAGCCAAAATGTGAGTACATTTTTTGTACACCAGTAATATATATATATTATAATATATATAATTATAGTAGGGTGAAGGATTCGGGGAGATGTGAGGCTAGTTATCATCCATCCGAGAGATGGCACACGCATTGATGAATATCTTGCTTGTGAAACACCGGGATGACAGTTATAGCTGGTCGGGATTCAAATCCAGCTACACATAGCAAGCATGCTTACCTCTCGGCTTTCCTGCGTGATATGGCAATTCCTTATTTCATACTGAAGCATTTTACTCATTGTGATAAAATAATATATTTTGACTCTTACCTCCTCGAAAGAACCGTGGTTATAGCCATTGAAACTTAACCGCATTCTCAATGGGCTTCACCAAGGCAGAAACTTTAAAAAGAAACTTTTTCAAAATGAAATGTTTAATTTTATTTGTATTTATTCTATGCCGAGAGTGACAGGTTGTTAATGGAAGATCGTACAAAAAGGGGAAATGTTGTGGAAAATAAAATTTCACATTTTCAGCGACCAGCCACCGCCTGTTGCACGCCAGACAACAGCGTGGCTAAGAACGCATGCGAGTGACCCCTGAAACTTTGTTCAAGTCGACCGACGTACAGTGTTCAGTGAACAGTGCGAACATTGTAGAGTGCTGGCTTAAGCATCCACCGAAACGTTTTAACAAGTAATGGCTCACTTGGCATGCAATTAGCAATTACCGAAACGGAAAGAGTAAAATATACACCTCCCGGAGTCCCCAAAATGTCAAAATGTCCGAATTGACCAAATGAACACTTTTCTAGGAGTTGGAACTGCTTGTAAGTTCAATTCTGGAGCTTAGAATTTGAAATTCTGCTTAGTTTAAGAAATTCTTATGGTGATCACGTGCTGAAATGAAATAAAACGACGAAGCGCTGACGTCTCCGGGCGTTTCTATGCCATTGCATGTACGCATGCAATTCTGAGCCATGCTGAATGGGCATTCAATATGACCTGATGAAAGTGCGAAAAAAAAAAAAAAACATTTACGAAAGAAATTGTTGCGGCCTGTTCCATTGTCAGATGCATGTTGAGCAGTGTCAAACAAACATGGCGTTTTAAGACCCCCATCGCAGGTACCTTGGATACGCCTCAAGAACCCAAGAGAGCGGGACCGGAGAATATGCCTGGTAAAGATTATAATTAATTTCGCCAGTTACATTTCTTCAAAAGGCGTGTTTTAACCCAAACACCCAATTTTCAGTCATTGCATTTTCTTTGCGAATTTTCTTAGTAGTATGCAAAGTTTCAGGCTGCTCGTTTTTTACGGGTTGTTGCAGTTATGGAGACACACACACACACACACACACCTGGGAGAGGTTGGGTGGCATGAGCAGGAGAAACGGCTCTGTGGTCTGCGGAAGAGGAGGGCAGGAGAGAGGGCCAGGAAGGCAGTTGAGCGAGATGAAGCGTGAAGAGTGGAGGGGAAGGAGGCAGCTTTGGATGGGGGGGGGAACTTTGAGAGGTGAGTGAGGCGGGTGAAGAATGGGGAGAGGAGAAAGGTAGAGGGCACAGCTCGGAGGAGAAGTGTTGGATGGTTCCTGTTGAGGAGGGTGAAGGGTGGTTTCACAGGCGAAAAAAAAGAATGGTTGCATGGAAAGCGAACATTCCTAGCAAACTGGGCTTTTTAATTAATTTTTATTGGAGATGCAATTAAAGGCATTTCCTGATGGATGAATGAAGGCGAATTAAAGAGAATGGAGAGGAAGAGACGCATGTAACAGTTGGATTCTTTTAGTGACGCGTGATGAAATGAAAGGTCGAATTGAAGCAGTCTGTTGAAATAGAAAGAGTAGCTGAATTATGATCTGCGAGTAATGCAGTACCAAACGTTGTGAAAGGGAAAGATGAAGCTGATAAGGTCGTTTTATTATTATTATCTTTTTATTTTTTTTGAGAGAGTGTTTCTCAGATTAGGTTATGGAAAGGTTTGTATAGAAAAAATCATGAGGTGAATGGTGAATTTGGATCAGTAAATTGCAGGGGGTGGAAACAGATTCACTTGGTTATGGATAAGCACGTGGCTATGGAGTGTATAGTCAAAAGTGAATTGTTAATTTATTTATTTTAAATTATTGAATTGCCTAACATTCGCGAAAAGGGAAGGTTGACAGCTTAAAATCATGGAGGGCTGTATGGTGAATTTTGAATGGTTTAACGCAGAGTGAAAAGCTGCATGGATCTGAAATAGTATCAGGAAGATTGTGGGAAACCACGTGGTTTCAGAGTGTATGAGATAGAAAGGATACAAGGAAAATTATTATTTTATTTGATGGATTTTTTGAAAGATAAGCGGTAAGATTCGGAATGGAAAGGCTGCAGGAAAACACTTGTATGTTTTCCGCTGAAATGATAACTCTCCTTTGTGTCAAAATCTATTATCAGCCCATGTGCAACTTCAATTGAAGATATACTTGGTGTTTGAAATCTAACAAATAGATTTGCATGTAATCATACGAATACACCAATTTAGGTGACTGTCGAACACAGATACATTCGAACGTACCTTAGTCCTAGATATCGACCATATTTAACTTGGTGCATTAAGCGTCGCAAAACAAAGGTTAGTGACTTGATTTCCCGCGTCACCAAGGTGTTTTCTGCCTTTAGCGAAATCGTGTGTTAAGATTGTTAATCGTTGGTGGTTTTCCAAGGCTGCTATAATAACAATAAAACACTAATGGTTATAGCATACTAATAACCCCCCCCCCGACCCCCACCCCATTCCCAAGGGTTTTTCCTTCCTTGCGACAAACACCGCTGATTAACGTGATTAAAGTACCTTTGTTGTTATCGTAAGCATTTTGTGTGTACCCCTTCTGGAAGTAATAAAACAAATTGTAAACCCACCAAACATTAGATTACCATTTTAATCCCCGCCCGCGTGCAGAACGGGATATTGTTGCTCACCGGGTCGTCTGTCGTCGACTGGCTGGGCGTCAACATTCTATAGCTGTTGTATCGGTGATAACTCTAAAGCTGTTCGCCATTCATTTTGAATTTTTCAATGCGGGGATTCCCATCGTTGGATATGTTTATAAAGTTGTAGCTGACTGTAATAGGGAGGAAACCGATGTTCGATTGAGCATTGTATACCTGGAAGACCCAACGACGTAGAGCCTAGATCGATTATAATGTACTATACCCCAGAGGAGGTAATTAACATGCCCTTCCTGGATGCTCCACATAGGGAGCAGATGTACTTCGTTGTCATAAATGAAAGTTCAATAATGAATATTTTACAATTCCTTGTTTTTCAGGAATTGTGCTCTGTATGTGTGTGCTGTTTAAAACATCTTTTAATGTGTTCATTTTCTTTGACTTCTTAGTTTCAGTGGGACGGTGATAGTCTGTTGACAAACCCAGCAAAATTGAATCGAATATCAGGATAAGATCGGAGCAAGACTGCCAACGGTTTTCTTCTACTTTACATTATTTCTTGAGCTTGTTTAATTCCAAAGAACGTAGTTTTTCTTTGGATTTTTGTGTGTGTTTCATTGTGATTATTGCGTTTACTGATAAAACAACAGCTATCAACTTGAGCGTGCGCTCTATGGAGCTCAACCTGCTTTTTATTTATTGACATTTTATATTTATAATTTTTTGTCCCCCAGAAAAGCATCATTACAATGGCTTTGTGCTGTGTGTTAATCTAAACTTATCAGTTAATGAATGTCGCTTTATGAAATGGTGCATTTTTTTTATCTTTTTTATGTAGATTGTTTATAATCACTATCACTTTCTTTGTGTGATGTGCATATGAGTAGTTAAATAGAGTGCTACATATTATGGCCATGCAGGATCTGCCAGATATAGTTATTTATTGCGATTTTTCATCATCGACCTCGCTTATGTCAATACATGGCAGGATATGTTTAACTTATAGTTGCCTGAAGTGTGAGATGGCGTTTAATAAGTCTGACTGGCAACTTGGTCGCCTGAGTGATTAGTGGCTTGTGTAGGATTTGGACTGGCAGTGGAGGGAAGCAAGAGACCAAATGCGATCAGGCAGTGCCAGTTCTCCTGGCGAGGTAATGATCACCATCATTGGATGATCATGAGCACAGTCAACAAAATCACATACTGTATCACGCTGATAAACAGGACGTCATCGTGTGTTATAATCAATATTTCCTTCACACAGGGTGTCCCTGATCCTTAGTACCTCTCCCTGGCTTATTGTCTCCTCCAGTTTAATCGACTGACCTGTCCTGGCAGCTGAGTGCACTTTTCATCAAGATCTTCATCAAGATCCAATACAGGCTGCCACTGGACAAACCAGACATAATCTGCCTAACTAGAAACTTCTCTCCCATGACGTGTCTGCATGCCCAAGTATCTCTCCCCGGTTACTCCCTCTCCGGTTTGACGAGACCTGAGCCTCGCCTGGTGCGGTAGTTGCTTTCTTCATCAAAGACTCTATTCCTCACTCTCCTTGCACTGCTCTCACTCCCCCAGCACCCCCAGGAATACCTCTGGCTACGCCTTCCCCTCCACTCCCACCTCATGTTATATGGTACTGTTACCGTTCCACCGACAGTGATGACTCCATCTACACCTCACTGATCCGAAACAATGGACCATCTTCTATCTTCTCATGCAAACTCTCTCTTCCTCTTATGTGCTGACTTCAATTGTTCATCACGCGCAGTTGGCTAGGTTTGGTAACCTCTCTCACCTGTCATTTTTTTGTGACACCATGTATATATATATATATATATATATAGGGTGAAGGATTCCGGGAGATGTGACGGCTAGTTTATCATCCATCCGAGAGATGGCACACGCATTGATGAATCATCTTGCTTGTGAAACACCGGGATGACAGTTTATAGCTGGGTCGGGATTCAAATCCAGGCTACACATAGCAAGCATGCTTACCTCTCGGCTTTCCTGCCGTGATATGGCAATTCCTTATTTCATAACTGAAAGCATTTTTTACTCATTGTGATAAAATAATATATTTTGACTTCCTACCTCCTGGAAAGAACCGTGGTTATAGCCATTGAAACTTAACCGCACGCCAATGGGCTTCACCAAGGCAAAACTTTAAAGAAACTTTTTCAAAATGAAATGTTTAATTTTTATTTGTATTTATCTATGCCGAAGTGACAGGTTGTATAATGGAAGATCGTACAAAAAGGGGAAATGTTGTGGAAAATAAAATTTCACATTTTCAGCGAGCCAGCCACCGCCTGTTGCACCGCAGAACAACACGTGGCTAAGAACGCATGCGAGTGACCCCTGAACTTTGTTCAAGTCGACCGACGTACAGTGTTCAGTGACAGTGCGAACATTGTAGAGTGCTGGCTTAAGCACTCCACCGAAACGTTTAACAAGTAATGGCTCACTTGGCATGCAATTAGCAATTACTGAAACGGAAGAGTAAATATACACCTCCCGGAGTCCCCAAAATGTCAAATATGTCCGAATTGGACAAATGAACACTTTTCTAGGAGTTGGAACTGCTTGTAAGTTCAATTCTGGAGCTTAAATTTTTGAAATTCTGCTTAGTTTAAGAAATTCTTATGGTGATCACGTGCTGAAATGAAATAAAACGACGAACGCTGACGTCTCCGGGCGTTTCTATGCATTGCATGTACGCAGTGGCATTGATAGCTCATGCTGAATGGGCATTCAATAAATGGACCATGATGAAAGTGGAAAAAAAAAAAAACATTACCGAAAGAAATTGTGCGGCTGTTCCATGTCAATGCATGTTGAGCAGTCAAAAACATGGCTGTTTTAGACCCATTCGAGTTACCTTGGATACGCCTCAAGAACCCAAGAGAGCGTGACGAGAATATGCTGGTAAAGGAATTATAATTAATTTCGCCGTTAATTTCTTCAAAGGGGTGTTTAACCCAAACACCCATTTCAGTCATGCATTTTCTTGGAATTTCTTAGTAGGTATGCAAAGTTTCAGGCTGCTGTTTTTTTACGGTTTTGCAGTTATGGGAGACACACACCACACACACACACACCTGGGAGGTGGGTGGTGAGCAGGAGAAAAGGCTCTGTGGTCTGGGAAGAGGAGGGGCAGAGAGAGGGCAGAAGGCAGTTGAGGAGAATGAAGGTGAGAGGGCAGGGGAAGGAGGCAGCTTTGGATGAGGGGGGGGAACTTTGAGGAGGTGAGTGAGGGGGTGAAGGAGATGGGAGAGGGAGAAAGGTGAGAGGGAAGCCGGAGGGAGAAGTGTGGATGGTTCTTTGAGAGGGAGGGGTGAGAGGGGTGAGTTGCACTGAAGTGGAAAAAAAAGAATGGTTGATGGAAAGCGAACATTCCTAGCAAACTGGGCTTTTAATTTTTCTTATTTGAGAGATGCAATTAAAGGCATTTCTTGATGGATGCAATGAAGGCGAATTAAGAGAATGGAGAGAAGAGACGCTGTAACAGTTGGATTCTTTTTAGACAGGGTATGAATGAAAGGTCGAATTGAGAGCAGTCTGTTGAAATAGAAGAAGAGTAGTGAATTATGATGCAGTAATGAGTACCAAACGTGTGAAAGAGGAAGATGAAGCATGATAAGAGGTCGTTTTTATTATTATTATTTTTTATTTTTTTTGAGAGAGTTTTCATCAGATTAGGTTATGGAAAGGTTGTAGAAAAAATCATGAGGTGAATGGTGAATTTGGATCAGTAAATGCAGGGGGTGGAAACAGATCACGTGGTTATGGGATAAGCACGTGGCTATGGGAGGTGTATAGTCAAAAGTGAATTTATTTATTTATTTTAAATATGAATTGCATAACATTCGGAAAAGGGAAGGTTGAAGTAAAATCATGGAGGTGTATGGTGAATTTGGAATGGTTAACGCAGAGTGAAGCTAATGGATCGATGAAAAGTATCAGGAAGATTGTGGAGAAACACGTGGTTTCAGGAGGTGTATAGATAGAAAGGATACAAGGAAAATTATTTTTTTTTTGATGGATTTTTGAAGATAAGGTAAGATTCGGGAATGGAAGGCTGCAGGAAAACACTTGTATGTTTTCCGCTGAAAATGAAACTCTTTGTGTCAAATCTATATCAGCCCATTGCATACTTTCAATGAAGATATACTGGTGTTGAAATCTACAAATAGATTTGCATTAATCATACGAAAATACACCATTTGGTGACTGTCTGAACACGATACATTCGAACGGTACTTATCCAATCTCGACCATATTTAACTGGTGCATTAAGGGTCGCAAAACAAAGGTTAGTGACTTGATTTCCCCTCACCAAAGGGGTTTTCTGCCTTTAGCGAAATCTGTGTTAAGATTGTTAATCGTGGTGGTTTTCCAAGGCTGCTTATAATAACAATAATAACACTAATGGTTATAGCATACTAATAACCCCCCCCCACCCCCACCCCATTCCCAAGGGGTTTTTCCTCCTTGGACAAACACCGTGTTAACGTGTATAAATACCTTGTTGTATCGAAGCATTTGTGTGGTACCCTCTTCTGGAAGTAAAAGATAAACCAATTGTAAACCACAAACACATATGATTACCATTTTAATCCCCCGCCGCGTGGCAGAAGGGGGATATTGTTGTCACCCGGGTCGTCTGTCCGTCCGACTGGCTGGGCGTCAACATTTATAGCTGTGAGTGCGATAACTCATAAACTGTTCGCCATATCGATTTGAAATTTTTCAATGGCGGGGGATTCCCCATCTCAGATGGGTATGTTTAAACAGTTGCTATTGCTGACTGAAAGGGAGGAAACCCGATGTTCTTGAGGCATTGTATACCCTGAAGACCAACGACGTGAGCCTAGATCGATTATAATGTATATACCCCAGAGAGGATAATAACATGACCCTTCCTGATGCTCCCATAGGGAGCAGATGTACTTCTTGTCATAAATGAAAGTTCAATAATGAATTATTTTGACAATTTCCTTGTTTTTCAGGATTGTGCTCTGTATGTGTGTGGCTGTTTAAACATCTTTTAATGGTGTTCATTTGTCTTTTGACTTCTTAGTTACAGTGGGACGTGATAGTTCTTGACAAAAACCCAGCAAAATTGAATCGATATCAGGAAAGCATCGGAGCAAGACTGCAACGGTTTTCTTCTACTTTGAAATTATTTCTGAGCTTGTTTAATTCCAAAGAACGTAAGTTTTTTTTGGATATCTTTTTGTGTTTTTCATTGTGATTATGGCGTTTACCTGTAAAACCAACAAGTACAACATGTGAGCTGCCTCTATGGAGCTCACCTGCTTTTTTATTTTATTACTATTTATTATTATAATTTTTTTTCCCCCAGAAAGCATCATTACAAATTTGGCTTTTGTGCTGTGTGTTAATCTAACTTATCAGTTAAATGAATGTCGTTTATGAAATGGTGATTTTTATATTTTTTTATGTAGATTGTTTAAATCACTATCACTTTCTTTGTGTTGATTGCATTGAGTAGTTAAATAGGTGCTACATATTATGGCCATGCAGGATCTCCAGATATAGTTATTTATTGCAGATTTTTCCACTCGACCTCGTCTATTGGTCAGGAAGCATGGCAGGATATTGAACATTAATTTGCCTGAAGTGTGAGATGGCTGGTTTTAACTAAGCTGACTGCAACTTGAGTCGCTGACTGATTAGTGGGCTGGTTAGAATTTGGACTGGCAGTGGAGGAAGCAGAGACCAAATGCGCATAGGCAGTCCAAGTTCTCCTGGCCGAGGTAATGATGCACCATCATTGGATGATCATGAGCACATTCAACAAAATCACAAATACTTATCACGCTGATAAACAGGACGTCATCTGTTTAAAATAATATTTCCTCACACAGGGTGTCCCTGATTCCTTAGTACCTCTCCCTGGCTATTGTCTCCTCCAGTTTAATCGACCTGAACCCTGTCCTGGCAGCTGAGTTGCACTTTTCATCAAGATCTCATCAAGATCCATACAGGCTGCCACTGACAAACCAGACATAATCTGCCTAACAGAAACTTTCCTCTCCCATGACGTGTCTGACTCCAAGTATCTCTCCCCGGTTACTCCCTCCTCCGGTTTGACAGACCTGAGCCTCGTCCTGGTGGAGGTGTTGCTCTCTTCATCAAAGACTCTATTCTCACTCTCCTTGCACTGCTCTCACTCCCCCACACCCCAGGAATACCTCTGGCTACGGCTTCCCCTCCACTCCACCTCATGTTTATATGTGTACTGTACCGTCCACCGAACAGTGATGACTCCATCTACACCTCACTATCCGAAACATGGACCATCTTCTATCTTCTCATCAAACTCTCTCTCTCTTATGTGGTGCATTCAATTGTCATCACGCCAGTTGGCTAGGTGTGGGTACCTCTCTCACCTGTCATGGTACCTCAGCAAAGCTTTCTGTGACTCATTGGGACTGACTCAATCGGTCAATTTCCGACCCGGATCTCAACCAATGGTACTCCATCTCTTCTCATCTGATTTTGACAAATTTCCTGACAATATCTGCTGCTCTTCCTCCGCTCCATCGGTTCTTCTGACCACGTCCTTGTCAAAGTGGACATCTCTCTGGCTGTTATCAGAGAACCACCCCCGCCGTCGAGTCTGGCATTTCACGCAAGCTGACTGGCAGGGTCTCCAAGCAGCTATCAAACTTACAGACTGGTCTCCTATCACTACTTTCTCAAACATCAACTCATCCTGGGAATTCTTTCAAAGAAACTTGCTCTACTCATGCACAGATTTATCCCCTCTCGTCTTCAGTTGTCCTACCTTCTTCTCCCGCCCTTGGTTTACTGAAGCTTGTGGCGAGGCAGTTGTCTGAAACAACTTGCCTTTGCCTCATGGAAAGAAACCCAACTGTGGGCAATCTCAGTTCTTCCAAAAGCTCGGAACAAGTGTGTATCTACCCTCAGGAGAGCCAGAAAACAACATCTTTCTCATCTCAAGTCTGAACTCTCAAACCTCTCTCCTCCTCAAAATCCTGGTGGCGTTTAATCAAATCTGTTTCTGGTGTATGTTCCCCCTCCATCCCTCCCTTACCTCAAATGGCCGCACTGCTGATACCGCACGTGATAAAGCTGAATGTCTAAACTCGGTGTTTGCAGCTAAATCTTGTGTCCTAAACCCATCACTTTCTCAACCCACCTTACCCAGTCGCACCCAACTGTCCCTGGACTCTGTGTCCTTTTCTTCTAACAAGGTGGAGAGCTTGCTTTCAAACCTCGACTCAGATTCTGCAACCGGTCAGACGGCATCAGCCCACGTGTCCTCAAAGCCTGCTCTTCTGCCCTTGCTCACCCTCTCTCTGTTCTATTCACCCTCTCATTTGCTCAAGGTCATCTGCCATCTGCTTGGAAATCTGCTAACATCACTGCCCTGCATAAAAAAGGTGCAAAAACAGATCCCTGTAACTACAGACCAATCAGCCTTCTCCAATCATCGCAAGGTTATGGAATCCATCATCGCTTCAGACATGAAATCCTTCCTCTTCTCCAATGGCTTGATTTCCGATCATCAATTGGTTTCAGACCAGGTCACTCTACCTGGATATGCTGCTTCTGCTCTCCCATCAATGGATGGAGGTCCTCAATGCCAGACAGGAAATCCGAGCCGTATCCTGGACATATCACGTGCTTTTGACACAGTCTGGCACCCTGCACTACTCACCAAACTCTCTTCCATGGTATCCAAGGCCATCTCCACTCATGGTCGCAGACTTCCTCTCCTGTCGCAGTCAACGTGTGGCCCTAAATGGAGTTCTTTCATCCCCTCTTCCTGTGCAGGCTGGAGTTCCTCAAGGTAGCGTTCTGGCCTGTTCTTTTTTCTGGTTTTCATCAATGATCTCTCCGATCTCTGGAAAATCCTCTATATCTCTTTGCCGATGACTCCACCCTCTGCCGTACCATCTGTCATCCCTCAGACCGGCAAGCAGCAGCTTCTTCGCTCACTGCAGATCTGGTAATAATCACAAACTGGTCCACACAATGGAACATGTCTTTCAATCCAGCAAATCTCACACTCTCACTATGCTCTTCGAAGGACCGTTTAGAAAACCCCCCATCCACTTTCTCAACAATCCTCTGGAAGAAGTCTTTTCTTTCAAGCTTCTGGGTCTCACTATCTGCCATGACCTTTCCTGGGAAAGTCACATTTCCAACCTCGCCTCAAAAGCCAGTCGCCGACTGGGAATCCTCCGTCGTGCAAAGTCCTTCCTCGGCCCTCTTGAGCTCCTGACCACTTACAAAGCTTTTGTCCGTAGCCTGATGGAGTACTGCTCTCCCTCTGGGCTGGTGCTCCTGCCTCCCACCTTTCTCGGTTCACGCTGTCAAAACCAGGGCATTTAGGATCATCGGCATCTCCCGCAATGAAGCTGAGTCTTGGGCCTCTCACTCAATCACCGCAGGTTGGTCGGTGGTCTTTCTGTCTTCTACCGTCTCCTCTCCAGCCTTGCCCCCCTGCTCTCTCTGCCATTTGTCCCCACACATTTGCACAGGGCGCTCAAGGTCCGCCAACAACCCCCTTCTGGTAAAACTACCAAAATCACGAACCACTGCTCACCTTCACTCCTTCATTCCTCTTTTTTCCCGCCTTTGAGATAAACTCCTCACTCTATTCTTTCCCATTCTTCCCTCCAGGCTTTCAAAACGCTGTTCACCACCACCTCTTATCATCCCCCCATCCAAATCCTCGATCTTTTCTACCCCCGATAATCCACCCAAGCCCACTTCCTTCAATTCCCCTGCTTTCCTCCCTGAAAGTCCCTGTAATGTCCATCTTCTCTTCCCATGTTCCCCGTCCCATCCCCATCCCTCTCCCTTCCACAGATCACCTAATGTGTCTGTTCCCCACTATTTTGTCCCTTCCACTCCGCCCCTCTTGTCTCATGCCCCCTTGCTGTGCGTTGTGTGTTAGCTCTCATACGAGCCTCGACATGGTATAATAAAAAAAAAAAAAAATCTCCTTTTCTCACTGTCCTTACACCTCTCAACCCCCAGAAGTACGTTTAGCTGTGACTTCCCCTCTGCTCCCACCTCTTGTTTGTCTGTGTTGTACCATTCTCCAAACAGTCGTGACTCCATTCTCTCTCTCTCAAACAACATGGACCAACTTTTAACCACTTATCCCAACTCTCTCTCTTCCTCATATGTGGCAATTTAAATTGTCACCATGCAAATTGGCTGGGTGTTGGTACTTCTCACCCGCCATGGCACTTCAGCAAAGGACTCCATGGGATTGTCTTGATCTGTGAACTTCCCCACACGGATTTCTGCCAATGGCAGTTTCTCCCTTCTGGAGATAAAACCGATCCCCTTAACGACAGACCTATTCCAATCATCAGCAAGGTCATGGAATCAATCACAGTTCACATAAAATCTACCTTTTCTCCAAGGGCCTGATCTTAGATCATCTCATCCCTCATTTCTCATCCCTCTTCCTTCAGACAGGCAGGCTGCAACCTCTAACCTCTCTTCAGACCTTGATTGAATCACGAGCTGGTAAAACACTTGGAATATGTCTTTCAGTCCTGACAAATCTCACACTCACTCTCTGTTTCTATCCAAAAAGACCTTCCAGCAACCCTCCCATCTACTTTCTTAACAGTCCTCTTGAAGAAGTGCAGTCACTTTGACTTGTCAAAAATGCATGCTAAATGCCTTTTTACTTGTCAGTTCTACTCTCCAAAACGTCCATTCCTTACCTCTGCCCCAATCAACCAACTAAAATAGGACTTTCTTCCGAAAGCTTTAGTTTGACTGTCCTTTTATTATTTCTTCAATGTTTTTTGTTTCTTTCCTTTTCTCTCATTATTTCTTCAATATTTTATTTCTTCAACATGTTTATGTGATTACTTGTTGCTCGTGTTTATGGAATTGGTCTATCGTTTTGATAATACAGCATTGCATTTAGCATGCAGTTTATAATTTTCATTTATTTGAATGTTTTATTTTGCCTCTGTTTTTTAATGTGACGTGGTTCATCGCTGCATAATAAAGAAGAAGAAGAGGAAGAAGAGAGTGCTGCAGAAAATCTTGATTTCAGGATGTTGCAAGCCAACGCTGAACTTGTTGTTTCTTGCAAATCATTAGTTGACTGCCCTGCTACTTCCTATTCTGAAAGCACTTCTTCTTTGTCTCCACAAACTGAACCTCCTGCACAAAGTTTCAACTCTACCAGCAAGCTTCAAAGCATGGCTTATCCCTTTCATGAAAACTCCATGAAGGATGTCAATGGTTTTCAGTTTCCAACAGATATCGAGAAAGTTGGCGAAAGAAAGGCACATGGGTACAGCACAGTAAATGTGGAATGGCCTCAAGGACAAGAGGACGGCAAACCTCGGTGGAATTCGCCACTGACTGGGATTAAGGAATCCAAATGCTTTCCTGGCAATTCAGTTGAATTTCCGACCATTCCTGAATTTCCTCTGAATGACTGCATGGAGCTCAAGGCAATTGTGACGCATGTTATCAGTCCTTCATGTTTCTTCCTTCAGCCACTTTGCAGTGAACTGCATCAAATGATGGCAGATTACAAGTGAGTGCAGTTTTATGTTTCTTTTTTTGTTTTGTTTTTCATCTCTGTGCCAAGGACATGATACATCTATGTCCACATATTTTCAAACGATGTATGTTGCTCTTAATGTGAGTAAGTTTGCATGATGCTGTGTGAAATATAGAACTTTCAAGTATGTGTAAGATGGATATATTATTGAAAATGAGTCTGATGAAGCAAACTGTTTTCATGTTGCCGAAGTAAATTATCATAATGACATCTCTTTCATTTACTATACGTTTTCACAGGGTAGAAACAATTGGATGATACAACATTTGATGTGTTGGTGCTTTTTTGAGGATATATATACACACGTGGGGAAATCAAAAATGTAAATGCAATTTTATTTCTAAAAGGCCAAAAGTCAAAAGCATTTCCCGTGTGTTGTGAGTGTGTGTGATCTCCACGTGCGGTGGATGGGTCAGGTCAGGTATGGGAGCATGTGCCAGAGCAGCGCGTCGCTGCGTCCACTTTCTGCCGGTACTCCAGGGGCCTCCGTCTGGCCATCCCCCAGGCAGATGCCTGGCCCATCCCCATCTCCTTGAGATTCCGATCAACCTGCTGCAACCACGAGGCACGTGGTCGGCCCATTGGCCTCCTCCACTCACGAGACTCCCTCGCGGAGAGAATCTGGTGAGCAGGATCAGCGTCAGGAAAACGAGCCACATGTCCGTACAGCCGCAGCTGACGCTCACGGACTATGCAGGTAACAAATCTCATTTGAGTCTCTCAGCAACCTCTCGTTGGACACAAAGTCCGACCAGCGACAGCCAACGATTCTCCAAAGAGACCTGGTACCAAAGGAATTAAGTCTCCGTCTCAGATCCTTGGTCAGAGTCCAAGTCTCCATCCACAGAGCAACACTGAAGCACCAAGGACTGAAGACTCGGACTTTCGTCCTCCGCCCAGTTACCGGCAGCGCCACACCATTATCAGTGAATCCAATGACTCCCCAGGCCCGACCCAGACGTCTATTGACCTTGACTCACAGCCGGCAGAGACAGTGAATATCAACTGCCAAGGTAAGTAAATCCTCTCCCACGACCTCAACATCCTCACCACAAACAGACACAGACAGGACAGCAGCATCCCAAGATGTCATTGAAAGCCTGGATCTTTAGTTTTGACCCAGGAAACCCGTATCCCAGTGGCTCCGACTCCTCATTCAGCACCTGAGGGCCCCCAAAAGATATCTATAGCCCACAAAGAATGACTGCAACATCTGCGAAATCAAGGTCAGAGATCTTGACATTCCCAACACGATCACCGCAGATTGATCTCTCCGAATCCTCCCTGAATCCAGTCCATAAAAGTGCTGAAAAAGTGGGGGGCAGTACAACACCCCTGCAAACTCCGTAACAACTGAAATAAGTCAGAGATGGTACCACCACATCTCACAGCACTCTTGTACCAGAGTAAGTTTCAGACATCAGATCGATCAGTTTTGGTGGCACCCCAACGAAGACCAAGAATCCTCCAGAGGCATCCGATTCACTAAATCGAAGGTTTACAGGATCAAACCCTAGGCTGCAAGCAGCCCCTGCCGAAAACTCTCGTCTGCTTTGGTGAGGACCCGAAGAGCAAGGATAACGGTCAGATTGTTGACCTCTTGGTGTAACAGCCTGCTGCTCTGGACGCTGGTGCTCAAGCAGAGAGTGGCAAACCCTATCAAGATTAATCCGAGCAAAGACCTTACCCGGCAACTGAGAGCAGCGTCACCCCTCGTGGTTGTTGCAGCCTTGGCGATCACCTTCCTTTCCGAGAGGGACAACAAGGCCCCTCTTCCAGTCAGTTGGGAATGATGCCTGTTCCAAGCAGAGCACAGAAACTGCATTCATGACACAAGTGCCGCATTGCACCAGCGTTGAGGAAAGTTCAGCATGGATGCCACAGATCCCTGGAGCTTTATCCCCATTCAACCGGTTCACACCAGCCTGTGTTTTCACAAGCGAAGGTGGATCACAGTTGATTGAGAGTCAGCACAGGGATTGTAACACCCCTGCGTCCAACTTTAAAGCTGGTGGATCAGCCTGGTACAACCGCTTTCAAAGTAACCGGCCAGCGGGCCTTCAACTTCAAACTCCTCTGTCAAGAGCCTACCACCCTCTGCCTAACTGCAGTACACCGAGGGATGGGCTTTTGATGAACGCAATGGCGAAGTCCCTATAAGCAGGGAAGGACGAGAATCCCCCTTGAACACAGGTGATGCTCTACCCCTCACAGATTCCTGCACATAGACCTCCGTGTCCACCCTTGCGCCGTTACAGTTTTTTACGTCTCAGCTCCTGACACAGCTCAGCTCTGCATTCAGCTGGCCCTGCCGTATCTGGTCCAATGGTAATCCAATGTCCTTGAGGACAATTCTTCTTTGCCCTACGGTGAGTTCTACACATCACCGGCAACATCAAGGACGGTGGGTCTTGAAGGCACTCCACAACTCTTCAGGACCTCCCAAGCACCCGACTCCCAAATCTCACTCAGCCTGTTCGCAAACCATCCTCAGCTACGCCTCTCAATCCTCAGCTTGACATCCAGCTAGGCTGGGATGGTACCATTTCCTCCTGGATTTAAGGTGCACTTCAAGTTGCTACAACAACGGTGGTGAGTATTGAGTAACTGAGCACTCCGGTAACCCTGCAGTTCTGGATCATCCCTCCAGCAACCATCAACGAGAATGGTCAATCTCATTTGCCAACAACCGCCATCATTGGAATACCAAGTTCAGCAATGAGCTTTGTGGGTGCTGACACCAGTGAACCGGCCAACCCTAAGCCCATGACTTCTTGCAAAGTCAGAACTTATTGCTATTCTGGTTCAAGTTCCTGACCCATGGGGACCAACACACGTCTGCATAACCATCCCTTTCAGTTCCAGTCATGCATTGAAATCCCCAAGACGAGAATGTAATCTCATCTGGGGCACTGAGAAACCACGACTCAGCGGGAGGCGTAGATGGGCATCCTTCACGGTGAGATCATTTGCCTCATTCGGAACATAAACAGAGACCAGGGAAATGACACCTCAGGAAGTGATGATCCTTAGTCTCATATGCTCGTTGACGGTGGTTACCTCATTATCATTGGAGTCAGCTTATTGGACCAGCTACAGCAACTCCTTGGAATGGTAACATCAGAGCGAACCAGAACCAATAGTTGGTGTAACCCCCCATGATCTGCACCGCAATCTGGTCTCCGAACCTCAGAGAGTGCTGCAATACCGATGTCCAAACGCTTGAGCTCAGTGACACTAACAGAGACAGGTGATCATCCTCTCTTTGGGATAGGAATTCCAGTGCACCCCACCCAAAGGGACCTCCCTCATGTGGGGGGGGTTTTTTTAAACCCAAAAGGGGGGAAAAAGAATTTTGCGTCTGGTGCGACACCTCAGCACACTCCGATATACTCTCCTGCAATCTGACCCAAGGAATGCTACCCCGTGGTCCTCTATCATCAAATGATTGGGGTCCCGAAGGCTTTGCCCATTCCCTCATCCCGGTGAGCTGTCCTGCGAAGGGCAGCTGCCACAGGAGGTATCCACGGAGTGAGTTTTCAGATTTGTTTGCGTTTTTTGTGGTTTTGCGGAATGAGGTTTTTACAGTGGCCGGAGTGCAAATCCTCCACCACCTCCTAATAAGAAGTAACCCAACTGCAGGGGGAAATGTCCGCAGACACAGTGGGCACTAGATGGATGGCCGTTGCTCACAAGGAGCTCTCCGCCCTTTGAACAGGTTTTGTTTTATCCTGCTGGGTGTCCATATCCAAACACCCTCCTCACCAAAAACCTGGTGGGGGGAGACCGTTTAGTCGGCCGACAACCTGACCATGGAACGAGGTTTACATGAAACCTGTAGCAAGTCAATAGATATCATCTGGCCTGAAGCCTGACCCTGGGTGGGTGTCAGAGGTGAAACAGATACCAATCCGGTGTGGTGTGATCGCTGTGCACCGCTCGCATACACACTTGGGAATTGCTGCTTCCTGCTATCTCCCATGGTCGGTGGGGTTTCATCAGGAGGTGAAACAGAGACGGACCAGGTGTGTGTGCATGCATGCCGTGCGTACGTCGTTGATTGGATCTACAATATGTGGGTTTCAGATGTGGAATGGGAGTCCTCCCAGGGTGGCGCTCAATCCACCTTCAATTTCAGTAAGGGGTCACGATTCATGGACCAAGCTGTGAAGTTTTCTGTTCTCAATGTTTTGTGCCGAGGGCTCCTCTTCCAGGATCATCCCTGAGCGCTGAACAGCTTCCAACTGCAAGTTCATTTGTAATAAATATCTCCCAAGGGATGGTTTTTAAATCACCTGTATATAGTTGTTCAAGGGAGCTTATTGGATGATGCGTTTTGTCCCCGTTCGCGTCTGTCCTCCGCAAATACTTCCAACCTTCTTCTCAGACACTACACATTATTTCAATTTTAATAAGGGGTCTGAAGAGGGAGTTTATGGGGGTGGGGGGGGAGTGGGTTGCCTCCCCAAAGAGGTATTTCCTTTTCTCTAACCGAAACACAATTCCCGATGTAATTCACAAAAAAAACAAAAAACCCCTTCCCCCCATCACCGCCCCCCCCCCTGGGGAAAAATCCTCACCCAAACAGTTTGTTTCATGACATTAGAAAATCTGTGCCCCAGGGATTTAAAGGAGGGTTTGCCCCCCCAAATATGTATTACTTTCCTCTCGCAAAACTACACATAACTATTCGATGAAACTTGACTCTACGCATTTTATATATTATATATTGTACATATATACATACCATACATATACACATTTATGATCTGGAACCATTCGCACTCAACATTCAGGTCCCAAAGCCAGTTATCTCGTTAAGTTTGTTAGTCAGGACCCCGTCCTTTTTTACGGAGCAATTAAATTGTGCGTTGTGACGTCTTTAAAATTT
>CM068956.1:20170470-20191370 GCA_035128595.1 Eptatretus atami | reverse complement strand
AGTGCAAATCCTGCCACCAACCTCCTAATAAGAAGTAACCCAACTGCAGGGGGATGTCCGCAGACACAGTTGGGCACTAGATGGATGGCCGTTGGCTCACAAGGAGCTCCTCCGCCCTTTGACAGGTTTTGTTTTTAATCCTGCTGGGGTGTCCATATCCAAACACCCTCCTCACCAAAAAACCTGGTGGGGGAGACCGTTTAGTCGCCGACAACCTGACCATGGAACAGGTTTACATGATACCTGTAGCAAGTCAAGATATCATCTGGCCTGACCTGACACCTGGGTGGGTGTCAGGAGGTGAAACAGATACCAATCCGGTGTGTGTGTATGCGTGTGCACGCTCGCATACACACATGTGGGAATTGCTGCTTCCTGCTATCTCCATGTGTCGGTGGGGTTCATCAGGAGGTGAAACAGAGACGGACCAGGTGTGTGTGCATGCATGCGTGCGTACGTCGTTGATTGGTATCTACATATGTGGGTTTCAGAATGTGGAATGGAGTCCTCCCAGGGTGGGCTCATCCACCTTCATTTCAGTAAGGGGTCACGATTCATGGACCAAGCTGTGAAGTTTTCTGTTCTCAATGTTTTGTGCCGAGGGCTCTCTTCAGGATCATCCCTGAGCGCTGAACAGCTTCCAACTGCAGTTCATTTGTAATAAATATTCCCAGGGATGGTTTTTAAATCACCTGTAAAGTTGTTCAAGGGAGCTTATTGGATGATGCGTTGTCAGTCCGTCTGTCCGTCCGCAAATACTTCCAACTTCTTCTCAGACACTACACATTATTTCAATTTTAAAAAAGGGGTCTGAAGAGGGAGTTTATGGGGGGGGGGGAGTGGGTTGCCTCCCCAAAGAGGTATTTCCTTTTCTTCTCAAACGAAACACACAATTCCGATGTAACTTCACAACAACCTTCATCGCCCATGATCTATCACAGTTTGTTCATGACATTAGAAAAATCTGTGCCCCAGGGGATTTAAGGAGGGTTGCCCCCCAAAATATGTATTTACTTTCCTCTCCAAAACTACACATACTATTCCGATGAAACTTGACTCTACCATTTTATATATTTATATATATGTACATATATACATACATACATATACACATTTATGAATCTGGAAACCATTCGCACTCAACATTCAGGTCCCAAAGCCAGTTATCTCGTTAAGTTTGTGTGTAGTCAGGACCCCGTCCTTTTGTTTAGCGGGAGCATTAAATGTGTGCGTTGTGACGTCTTTAGTGAGGTTATTATATCTAACGAGCCATCGAATAAACCATCCCATCTGAATGAACCATCCCCCATCGCGATCCACTACCCACCCACTGTCTACAAGTACTCTGACTTGCCAGGGCAGGGTCTTGGAGCCGTTCCTTGCCGCTTCCACCAATGCCCCTTCCACAAACGTTTTAATTCTTGCACCAACGCAACATGGATACTGTTAATCTTCGAGAGCAGAGCCACGTGGAGAATGCGGGGTCTCCGAACAGGGGCCACGGCTCCGCCCCGGTCGGGTGCGGCCGTGGGCCAATGAGGGATGTACAGCGAGATGATTCTCGCCAAGGCCCCTCCCCGTGTGGGAGGAGATGTATATCTCGGAGGGTTGTCGTCGTCGTTGGCATTAACGCTGGTGGGGTCTGAGAGCAGAGCAGTGCGAGAGCTGTGTGTGTTTCACGAGGGAGGTGGATAAAGATCCCCGAGCACGCTCTGAGAAGAAGTACTGGAGTTCTGGAGTGGTCATGTTCATCACGGTGGCTGTTACGGGGAGAGGAGTTCTGTGGACCCTGACCATTCACTACCCGAGCTCCGCCACGAACCACGTGTGACTGGGACCAGGCCGACGACCATTGGCAGGTGCCGTGGCACGGAGTACCCCATTTCTCCGACGGCCAGGTACCCATCCAGACTCTGACCCCCAGCTCGTCTCTCTCTCATCGGCTGGAGGGTCCAATAAAGAACTCCGGGGTTTCTTTTCTTTTTTTGTGTGTGTCTGCGTTTGGGCCCATCTATCAGTAGAATTGTTTAAGTGTTTATTTCATCATTGTAAATACTGCATTGCATATTCGCGATAAGTCTGCCCTGTGTCTTTATTTTACTGTAAATAAATTATTAGCTCGCCTGTTCGAAGAACAGAGAGCTATAGCGATACCGCCGGCGTGAGCGTCAGCGTGAGCGTGAAAATGTTAAAGTTTTTGGTGCAAGTTATTTTTTCTTTGCTAATGTTTTTCTCTACCACACTTTTTTTATACGCCCGATATATATATAATATAATATATATATAATATATATATATATATATATATATATATATATATATATATATATATTATATACAGTGGGGAGAACAAGTATTTGATACACTGCCGATTTTGCAGGTTTTCCCACTTACAAAGCACGTAGAGGTCTGTAATTTTTATCATAGGTACACTTCAACTGAAAGACGGAATCTAAACAAAAATCCTGAAAATCACATTGTATGATTTTTAAAATAATTAATTTGCATTTTATTGCATGAAATAAGTATTTGATCACCTACCAACCAGTAAGAATTCCGGCTCTCACAGACCTGTTAGTTTTGTCTTTAAGAACCCTCCCATTCTCCACTCATTACCTGTATTAACTGCACCTGTTTGAACTCGTTATCTGCATAAAAGACAGCTGTCCACACTCAATCAATCAGACTCCAACCTCTCCACAATGGGCAAGACCAGAGAGCTGTCTAAGGACATCAGGGACAAAATTGTAGACTTGCAGAAGGCTGGGATGGGCTACAGGACAATAGGCAAGCAGCTTGGTGAGAAGGCAACAACTGTTGGTGCAATTATTAGAAAATGGAAGAAGTTCAAGATAACAGTCAATCTCCTCGGTCTGGGGCTCCAAGCAAGATCTCACCTCGTGGAGCCTCAATGATCATGAGAAAGGTGAGGGATCAGCCCAGAACTACACGGCAGACCTGGTCAATGTCCTGAAGAGAGCTGGGACCACAGTATCAAAGAAAACCATAAGTAACACACTACGCTGTCATGGATTAAAATCCTGCAGCGCACGCAAGGTCACTCTGCTCAAGCCAGCGCATGTCCAGGCCCGTCTGAAGTTTGCCAATGACCATCTGGATGATCCAGAGGAGGAATGGGAGAAGGTCATGTGGTCTGATGAGACCAAAATAGAGCTTTTTGGTTTAAACTCCACTCGCCGTGTTTGGAGGAAGAAGAAGGATGAGTACAACCCAAGAACACCATCCCAACCGTGAAGCATGGAGGTGGAAACATCATTCTTTGGGGATGCTTTTCTGCAAAGGGGACAGGACGACTGCACCGTATGAGGGAGGAGGATGGGGCCATGTATCGCGAGATCTTAGCCAACAACCTCCTTCCCTCAACAAGAGCATTGAAGATGGCGTGGCTGGTTTTTCCAGCATGACAACGACCCGAAACACACAGCCAGGGCAACTAAGGAGTGGCTCCGTAAGAAGCATCTCAAGGTCCTGGAGGCCTCGCCAGTCTCCAGACCTGAACCCAATAGAAAATCTTGGAGGGAGCTGAAAGTCTGTGTTGCCAGCACAGCCCTGAAACCTGAAGGATCTGGAGAAGATCTGTATGGAGAGTGGGCCAAAATCCCTGCTGCAGTCTGTGCAAACCTGGTTAAGAACTACAGGAAACGTCTGATCTCTGTAATTGCAAACAAAGGTTTCTGTACCAAATATTAAGTTCTGTTTTTCTGATGTATCAAATACTTATTTCATGCAATAAAATGCAAATTAATTATTTTAAAATCTTACAATGTGATTTTCAGGATTTTTGTTTTAGATTCCGTCTTTCACAGTTGAAGTGTACCTATGATAAAAATTACAGACCTCTACGTGCTTCGTAAGTGGGTAAACCTGCAAAATCGGCAGTGTATCAAATACTTGTTCTCCCCACTGTTATACAGTCAACCCCGCTTCACGCGGTTCACCTATCGCCGCCCCGGTTCATCGTGGGTTTTCCCTTGGAACGTAACTAATTTTTTCTGCGGATTCCCCCGGTACATCGCGGTAAAATATATTAAAATATAAATTATTTAAGCAATAAATTATAACGCGTGGTGCTCGACCAGTCACCACAACGCACGAGACAAAGTTTCGCTTGTGAACTTCGAATATTTTCTACGTTTTTTCTCCAAGCCCCACGATGCCGCCCAAACGCCCTGCACCTTCTAAGGCTTCTGGCAAGGAACCGAAGCGCCAGAGGAAGGTCCTGGACGCTCCAGGAGAAGGTTAAGGTAAAGGTGCTCGATATTGCTTCGGGAAGGAAAAAGATTTGCCGCCGTTGGACGAGCACTGCTCATACCCAGCACCTCAAAACACCGACCAGACTAGTCGATCTCCGGCACCTCAAACCCAATCACTGCCAAACCGACCAGACCAGACTAGTCGATCTCCGCACCTCAAACCCAATCACTGTCAAACCGACCAGACCAGACTAGTCGATCTCAGGCACCTCAAACCCAATCACTCCCAAACCGACAAGACAGACGAGTCGATTTTGGGGAGGCGTCCATCATCGCAGATTTTCACTTAGCGCGGGGAGGTTTGGAACGTAACCCCGGCGAGAAACGGGGGATTACTGTATATATATATATATATATATATATAATATATATATATATATGTATATATATATATTATATATCGGGCGTATTATGTGTAAACGTCGTCGCCGTCGTCTGTTGTTGTCCGTCCGTCTGTCCGTCCGTCCGTTCCTGTCCGCACTCTAACTCCCAAGTTTTCAACTTTCACGTTTCGTATTTGGTACATATACAGACTGTGGAGACGGTGTGTCGCGACATACGTTCGTCATCTAAAGTTGTTGCCATGGCAACCAGGATGCTGTTTTCCATCCGTTCCTGTCCGCACTTAACTCCCAAAGTTTCAACTTTCACGTTTCATATTTGGTACATGGGTACAGACTGTGGAGACGGTGTGTCGTGACAGACGTTCGTCATCTAAAGTGGTTGTCATAGCAACCAGGATGGTGTTTTCCGTCCGTTCCTGTCCGCACTCTAACTCCCAAAGTTTTCAACTTTCACGTTTCATATTTGGTACATAGTAAGACTGTGGAGATGGGTGTCGTGACATACGTTCATCATCTAAAGTGTTGCCATGGCAACCAGGATGCGTTTTCCATGTAGTAGCACAATTCTGTGTATACCTTCTTGTTCGGGCGTATATTGTGCTCACTTGCGCTCTTGTTACTGATTGCAATATACAAATACATATATGCTTTAAAATTATTTGGATCAATCTTCACTGCAATGCTTTATAAAAAATATTATTATGACGAGTCTTTTAAAAATGATAATGTAAAACACGCGAGCATTGGGTGGCTTTGACACCAACTCTGGTTAGAAATGTTCCCAGCTCGTTTCCGTCCTTTCCTTTATTTGGTCCAGCATGGTCGGGCCTGAGTTCAGACAGGGTTTCATCCCCGATAATCCGTTAATCCTAGCCGCACGGCTTTGGCAGTTTCCGCTCGGCTGCAACCGAGCCGGAGTTGGTAGTCGCTATTTGGATCTCAACGCAGTCGTAGAGTGACCCGGTCGAAAGACGTGCCGAGGGCGTGAATCCCCGTAGCCAAGACTGTGTGGTTATTTAGGTATATTGGGATCTTAGACAATTAACCCTACGCACGGCGTCGAGATATTGGCGTTTCACGGTCGATTAATCGACCGCCGGCTTCGGAGTTATCCGGAGCGACGGCCTATAAATTCTGAGGAGTCTGTGTGTGAGACGGCGTAAACTTCCCCATCTCGCGGTTGTTCTCGCACCGACCCCCGGCCCACATCAAATTTATATATATATATATTATATATATATATATATATATATATATATATTGTTGCGAATCCGTGCCCGCCGGCGTGCGAACGCCACGTGACTCGAATGGCGGCCGCCTCGCCCACCGGACGGACAATTCTGTCGTGACCCTCCGGGAACTATCGCCCGGAGCCAGTCACGGTGGGCCTTTCGACCTCACCACGATCGTGCAATCGGCCACCCGCGTGGGATAGGGTTGTTCGCCAAACTCGACCTACCTAAGTACCCACGCGGATGGTAAACCGGGCGATCGCACCTCGCCGCAGGTCGACTCCGGACACGGCCGCTTAAGCGGTCCGTTCCATGCTATCGGGATAACCGAGCGGTGTTATCTCGGCCTCGACGGTTCCCATTAATTATCGGGCGTATCACGCCCACTACGAACCCTTTTACGCTGAAGCAAGATGGAGATTCAAACGAAGGAAAGGACGCAGCGAAACGGGGAACAATTCAACATAATGCACATTTATTTCATACGACACACGGAGAGCACACATATACAGCCATACAGTCAGAAATGCACATATAGCAATTGCAAGATGAAAAAAATAAAGCAACGACGACGCAGAGCTACAACCGACTAAGACCGACACACGGCAACACTTACACAATTTTACTTCACCAGACGGCGCCACCACACACATTTACACAGAACCCAAAAGAAATTGAAGTGCGACTTCCCTGTTGGGCCGTCGAGCCTCTCCTACGTCCGTCGACGTGGTCCCGCCTGGCCGCGACTCCGTGCCCTGGCGTGGTAGGCGAGTCCTCTCCTGCGTGCCTCGCGCCTGCTCGTGTTGACACTCGACGCCACGGACCGAGGTACGGCGCTATCCCAGCGGGTAGAGGGGGGGGAAACGTGGATGCGCCGAAGTCGAGAGGGGAATGGCGGACGCTCCTTCCCGCCCACGGGTCTTCGTACTCCCACCAAAGAAACCAGGCCAGCGGCCTCCAGGACGAGCGAGCCGGAAGACGGGCAGCGACCCCGAGCAACCACGAAGCAAGAGCATCCACACAGCAAGAGCATCGACACAGCAAGAGCATCGACCAAAACCCAGAGCATTCACCCCCCCCAAAAACTGCTTCCTCCGTCTCCGACTCTTGTACCCCGGAGCTCCGCCCTCCACTCCGCCCCCGTTCGCTCCACCTGCCTTCGAGAGAGGTTCTCTGAAGCCAGGGGCTGTTCCTCCTCCCTGCTGCTGGTCACACGCGCATCCACCAATCGGCAGCGCCAGCTGCCCTCCCCTCGCTTCTCTCGAATACTGCCGTGCGAAACCAGGCGAGCCCTTTGTTGGTTTTTGTTGGTGGAAATAAAAAAATAAAAAAGAAGAACGCCTAACTCAAAGGATCGAGCCCGAAGGATACATAAATTCCCTGCTATACAACGGTTTGGGCTAACTATACATGTACTTAAAAGATACCTCACCTACGGGACCTGAATGGTTGTTTTGCGAATTTCCACAGCCGCTAAACAATACATATATATATATATACAACCGCTCGCTCAGGGTGACGGGTGCGCGAACCACTCATGGAAGCACTCCAAATAAATGGTTGATGAGGAACGGTTGGCCAGGCTGTCGCTGCATACCATAAAGGATCCCTTTAACTTTAAGCCCATCTTCACCATGCACCCAGCAGTTCATGAAATAATGAAATTAAATGACTTTATCCACAAAAGAGTTGCAGCTTAATGCAGAACAACCCTGGAGACATCGCAAAATTCAATCACCTTTAAAATAAACATTGCAGAAAATCCGCCATTTTGTCTGCTCGTCTGTGTACGCGTATTGTGGTGCATCGGTTCGGGGTCTGCGTAAACGTTTCAACTTTTTTAAAAACGTCCCTTTTTGTTTTTCTTACCACATTCGCTTTGTTTCCCTGCTGAGCACCTCGGGAATCCTCCCAAAATATAGACACAGATCTGGCAGACACTATGGATAAGCAATCCCTCGGGGGACAGGGCGGAGAGGTCTAGCAGTGAATGCATTAAATCATATTGCTCAATGAAGCTGGTTCCTTGAAATAAACATTGCAGAAAATCCACCATTTTGCGTGCTTGTCTGTGCATGTGTCATGTGGTACATCGGTTTGAGGTCTGCGCAAACGTTATAACCTTTTTTTAAGATGTCCATTTTTTACCAGGTTTGCTTTGATTCCCTGTTGAGCACCTCGGGAAACCTCCAAAAATATAGACTTAGATCTGACAGATGCTATGGATAGGCAGTCCCTCTTGGGGGGACAAGGTGTGAAGTCTTGCAGTCAATGCATTAAATCATATAGCTCAATGAAGCTGGTTAATTTTGTTACATTCCTAAAAACAATTTTGTTCACACGATTATAATTCTCCAAACAGTCGAAAAAGATAATTTTAATGCATTGGAAATTTCATTTTTTCTTGTGTGTGTATGGAGGAGGGAACATAGCCTTGCTTACTTTAAGTAAATCGGTATATTGGCTTAGTTATAAGACTCGTTTTTAGCTCGCCTGTTCGAAGAACAGAGAGCTATAGCTAGGTTCGTACGGGTCCTTAAAACCCATAAAAGTCCAACATTTCTGAGCTGTACAATTTAAGTACTTATATGTCCTTAAATTTCAGGAAAATGTTCAAAAGTCAATAAAAATCAGATTTTCCTGTTATTTGGTGAAGGGTGTTCATTTTTCACTCGCACTATCTGAAAAGACAAATGTGTCCAAGAGCGCGTCTAAGGTTTGTTCCGACCAGAAAGAAGAAGCAAAGACAGAACAAGAAGAGAAGAGAAGAAAAAAACAAAAAAAAACCATAGCAACAACTTCGATATGTTTCAACGTGCTTGATGTTAAGCCATACGGACCCGTACTAGGTATTAAATTAGTGTTCGTATTTTACCGAATATGAGTGTATTTACAAAAATAGATGTAAGTAATGCGCCCTTAACGCAGGGTACGTCTGGAAGAAGCGTCGTTAAGCGACGTACGTCGTTGGCGAATCCATTTTTTTTTTTTTCGTTTTCGACTCAGTTCTTAAAAAACTTACACCCTAGCCTTATGATTAGCTAGCCCTGAGTAAACCTTACGCTTACTGTACTGAATACTGGCAATTGTAACCGCATCAAAGCGAAGACACTATATTTACCGTTTGGTCATTAGAGCCATGTGTGTTAGAGCAGCATTACAATTCTTGCATCGTTATAGAAAGAGAATAATAGCGTTGGATTTTTAATATACGTATCTTGCATCGATGTTAATTTAAAATGAAGAAATGCGCTCTGTATATGGATATTAATTTTCAGAAAAGTGCGGATTGTTTTAAACAACTTGAAAAGCTTACCAAAAAGAAATTTGTGTTTAATTGACTGTAACAACGATTATTCGCGAAATTCTTCATCAAAAGGTAATTTACTTGCTGGAAGTAAACGTGCAAACATGGTTCAGTTTGAAAGCCGTTCCTTGAATCCCGATTTAGAGACTGCTTTTTCGCGATGACATTTATGGACTCACGATCGCATATACAGGGCCACACTGTGTTATTATCATTATGAAGTATTATGTACTGTAAGCTACAAATTGTATGATTTTAATACGACTGCAGCGTACGTCGGCTACATCACTCGGTCGAGGAATTTTTCAGCTACATTTTTTTTCATTTTTTTTTTTTTTCAGAGCTGGCAGATCCGTGTATATGCCTCCGTCGTCGCCCGGAACGTCGTTAAGCGCGCATGGACTGTATTTACGAAATTACAATACATTAAATGGAAATATTGTAAATGTAAGTGAATTTCGAAACTTTAAGCAAATGTCGAATATATTAAAAGTTCATGATAGACGCTCTCAAAAGGCCACCACTCAATGCGAGGATGTGTACAGGATGTGCTCCTACTTCTTTCTTTAAAGATTGCATAATAAAGACAGTGAATATGTTTTGCTGTTCAATGAAAGATGACACAAAGACTAAAATAAACAATTAGACATTCATGTCAGACTTTGGCACATGACCAGTCCACACTAGGTCCTAAACACAATTCATTGGTCATGCGCTGCAACTGATTTATTGCGAACTTCAATGCATCAACTTCTAATCTACATTAGAAGTGGTTTGTTGCAGTATCTATGGATGGCCCTTCAGTGAATTGGTCTTTTTATGACAATTGGGAGAAAGAAATTAAGGATGAGTGTGATATGGCGTGATGAATATTGGGAGCTAGTGGCCTCCATGTCATTCATGGGGATTCCCAGACGGTGCTCGTGAGACTGGTTGGGATCTTGGTGATATTCTCTCCAGTCCAATAAACTGTTTAAAGAATACCTGGTGCCAGGCACGATGATTTTACTGATGTAACTGGGTTAAGACGTCATTTAGAATTTTTTTAAAAGGTGGGTTAAAATGGTCTGTCTGCAGCAGATTATTCTATTGTGCCTCACTGAGTTATTTGTTGAGGCATGTGAAAGCAAGAAGAAGCCGAAACCAATCAAACTCTACAAAAACTCTGCTGGTGCCATGAATGTATAAGCTATCTGTCGCAAAACTGTCTTTTTTCAGGTCAGTAGCAGTGCAGTTGAACCATTTTAGCCTTGTAAAACAGACAAGCCAGTGGGTCCCTTTTGTTCATGATATTGAGAGCTTGTCAAAATTTGTATGAGAGGTGTGTTAAGCCAGTTGCATTAAAAAATGCTGCTACTGCATATGACTTGTTGTAAGCGGATCTTGAAAGGAAAGGGTAGAAAAAAAATTGAAGTTGGTTCAAGGCTGAAGTGAACTGAAGTCCTGCTGGCCAAGGCCATAGTGAACGCCAGGTGTTTCAGTTCAAAGAGAATTAGGCTATTTGTGGGGAAATGCTGTCAACAATCTTTGAAAGGTCTCCTCTTAACCAGCGTTTGTCTGGTGGGTCATTCAAACATGGTTGGTCTGGTGGGTGTATACACACCCCAATGCGATAATGCTATAATGTTACTATTTGTTATAAATTTTAAAAATGCGGGGTGCTCAACACCATGGGACTAACGAAGGGCAGATTTGTGATGTTTAGCCAGAAATTGTTCTCTGGATCCAGGTTGATGGTGACTGATCAGAACACTCAAAGTCCAATTCCGATGGTGTGAAAATTTGGTGACTCTGAACAGAGTTGATGGTGATTATGTGAAGAATTGTTACGAATTCGCGCCGCCGGCGTGCGATCGGCCACAACATAAATCGCGACCGCGTCGCCACCGGAACGGACAATTCAGTCGTGCCTCCGTGGAACTACCGCCAGAGCTTGTCATCGGGGGTTTTCGAAACACACAAATCGTGCAATCGGCCACCGCAGGATAGGGTTGTTCGCCAAACTCGACCTATCTAAGTACCTGCACGGGTAGTAAACCGGGCATCGTACTGCCGCTGGCGGCCCTAGGACACGAACCGCTTAAGCGGTCCGTTCTCGTCTAGTGATAACCGAGCGGTGTTATCGCGGCCCCGAGCGGATTGATTTATTCGGTGCTTACCCTTCTATTCCTTCCGTGATGCAAGATGGAACTTTAAACAAAGGAAAGGACGCAACGAAACGGGAAACAGTTCGACAAGTACATTTTTCACACTCAGAAAGGCAAAGCAGTATTCACAGCCATACGTAAGAATGCACGTATAACAGTTAAAGCAATGAAATAAGAATTAAACGAACTAAGCAAAGGTGTTATATTACATGCACTTAAACAGTTTCTACTTTACAAGAACAGGCGCACAACACGCATAGTCAACAAAGCAAGGAAGACCATCAAAGGCAAGGGAGTCAGACTGGCCGTGGGCTAATGCGCGTGGAACCTGGATGAGGGCCAGGTCCACGAACCGAAGGGTCTACCGCGCCCTTCGTGCGCGATGGGCAAGCCGCAATGTAGCAGAGGTGCCTGGTTCGTGCCCTGGCGTGGGTCGGTGAGCTCTTCCGGCGCTCCGGTCTGCCTTTCCCGTCGGCCTCCGAGCTCCGTCTCCCCGACTCGGACTGTCCGCCGACACTAAAGACTTGAATTCTTTTGATTCCGCCACTGCACTCGACTGCTCCCACTTGGTTCTCTGCCGACGTACTGCGCACTTGACTTCCACTTGACTTCCCGCCCCGAGGCTGCCGCTGTGCTCGCGCCATAATAGCCCGGGGAGGGCGATATAGGTAAATTATCTGGATTACGCGGTCGAGGCGGGGCTATGCTACGCAATGCTCAGTCATTGGATGGATGAAGGGGGTGAAAGCTTCCTGATCGGCTTCTCGGGCGAAAGGAACGCATTACAGCGGGTTCGGAGGCGGGCTATGCACCGATGCTCAGTCATTGGATGATGAAAGGGGCGGGAAAGCCTTCCTATCCGTCTCGGGGCGAAAGGAACGCATTATAACCACTGGCCGGCGTGGTAGAAAGGCGGAGGTGGTGGAGTTTGTTGTTGGCGGGCGTCGTTTAGAATGGGTGAGAGCGATGTTTGCAGGTGGAGTTGTGGAGGTTAAGAGGCGAAGGTGGTGGTGTTTGAGTTGTTGGCGGCGTCGTTTTTGAGAATGCGGTGAAGCGATGTTTGCGGGATGGGTTGTGGAGGTAAGAGCGAACGGTGGTGGTGTTTGAGTTGTTGGCGGGCGTCGTTTGAGAATGGCGGAAGCGATGTTTGGGGATGGAGTTGTGGAGGTAATAGAGGCGAAGGTGGCGGTGTTTGAGTTGTTGGCGGATTATTGGTCCAAATAACGATATGGAAAAAAAAGGGCTAACTCAAAGGATCACACGCTGTGGAAAGGAATTTCCTCTAAAGCCGTTGTGGGGAAATCATGAACTACCCAAATTATTTTATCGTTGAACTTGATCTAGGACTTTATGTGTATTGCGATTTCCACAGCCGTAAACATACCCTCCCTTTGTACAGACTCGTCCGATCAGTCAATTTTCGTGATGACCATCATGTGTAGTTCCTTTCCTAATACGTTTTACTTTCGAGTCCTGAGTGCGACATTCAGGTGTATCGTGTCCCCAAAATAACTAACACTATCGGCTTGGTAAACTAATAAGACAAACCCTATCAACAACATTAAATAAAATTGCGGCTGCTAAACATACATGCCTGCGCACGATACATATTCAAACCAACTTACAAAACTTAAACATTACAATCTTAAACATAAACATGCGCAAGGATGTGGACTCTGCAAAGAGAAAGTTAGCAGGGACCAGGCTGCTCGCACGCAGTCTGTGCTCATGAAATGCAGGTGAGATGACGTGGGCTGCTCATCGCAGTCCAAGCGTTCCCTCGAAGATGGACCAGCGAACAAACGGAGCACGAGTGGCGCGCACAAGCAGTTCCGTGCGGCTGAACACCGGCAGTCCCTGCGGCACGCGCACTGTGTTGACTCAAACAAAAAATGCAACAACGGATGGCTGGATGGATGGACAAAAAACGGGCAGGACCGGGTGCTGTGTACAGTCCGTTTGCAGCTGTCAGAGCCAGTCCCTGCAATTTGCCGAGGATCATGGGCACATGGCATTGCAACAAGGGGGGGGGGGGGAATGCAAACCGAGAAGGGGGCAAAAGATGACGAGGGCTAGTAGGCATGGATGGAAAGGGAACAAGGGCCATGGCATGACGAAGGCACGCTGTAGCAAACACGCCGGCAGATGAAACTGGACGCAAAGCTTGAAAAACCAGCAGTGAGTGGCGCAAGCTAAAAACACAGCAGCCGGTGACCGTTGCCGGCAGGCCTTGCAGTTAAAAACCCGGGGAAGTTCGCACAGGTGCAGAAAAAGCAGCGATTAAGTTGGCCAGCCTATTGCTTTCAGTGGAGGTTCGGTGGGGGAGTGCGGGTGGTGCTGGCATCACAAGGGGCTCGAGCCACTAACCTGTCTCGCCTCCAACCTATCAGCCTTCTGCATGTCTCTTTGCCATAGCCACCCCCCCAAGTGTCAAAACCCAATTAGCCCACTTTTTTTTTTTTTTACTTCCCCTATATAAATCGTCCCTAACCTTTATCGTCTTTGTTTCGGCTAACCTATACTGTCATCTAGCTCTCTCCCTAACGCTACGTTCCTTCCTGGAGGGATAGGGGGAGACTAGCGTCATGTGTCGAGCAATTCCGCACTCAGGATGGATCCTCAGACTTCAGCGATCACCAAATGTGGGTCAGCGCCTCAAGGAGGAAGGGATGATGCGCGGTGTGGCCCTGGTGGTGCCGGGGCGTGGAGGTTATCGGGGGGGGCGAACGGATGTGCGGAGGGTACACTTCATACTACCCTAACAATATTTTTAACTACTCCGGCTTTCCAACAGCGCGTCTCCTTAACTATCATTATAACACAGGAACCGTGCGTGTTGTATCTCCAATTTGGCTTTTGCCCATTTCCGCGTTGCCTCACAGGCATGGCTGGGTACGCAGGTGAGATCTGGCAGAATACACTTGCCGATTCCTACATGGAACGGCTAACTGCATCCGCCTACACGTCAAGACTGGGGAGTGCCTCCTGGGATCCTGAAACGCTCACGGCAGGTGGTGGAGGCTTCCGAGGGTCACCCGGCCGCCACTGCCCGCGCCTATGGCCCCGGGCCACGCATACGGTCATGTGCCACTACCTACGGCCCATGGGCTGCTACACGGACTAGGGCCCGGGGTACCCCAGCGAACTACATTCACGCCGCTCCCAGCCTACAGGGTACGCACCTCCAAGCGATTTCGCAGCTACTATCCACAACCGCAAAACAGACAATTCCTTATGTAATTGACTAACCACTAATCACTACACTGACCCTGGGGTCTGGCGGAATCATCTCCCCAATCAACTCATCGACCATGATACAACAATCTCGCCCATACAACTCAGGCCGCTGGCCTCATCATCACCTATTCCTATACAATTCTTTCAACTCACACAGTCGCTGAATCCTGCATTAACTGCTCATACTCCCTATACCTCGTGTCCCGTCGTCTTAACATATAGCACAGTTCATTTAACCTACGTACTAAGCATCCCTTCACACATCACAGTTTTCCTGTTCAAATACATTTTCCAACTAATATAAACTATCCACCTCTACTAATATTCCAGGGCCATGAGATTACCCTGCCCCTGGAGAGGTCTACTCCCTGTACTAACTTCCCCTATATGTCATCCTGTGCCCAGGCAGGGGGGTCACAACCTGCAGAGGAATCTTTACCCCGGAAGAAGGCTGATGATTTTCTAACTTTTTTTATTAAAGCGCAGCATCAGGCGTGCAATCCACTGCGCTCTTGTAGTAGAGTCTGTGCAGTGTTCGCGCACTTGTACCATGTTACTCGGAGGCCAACGGAAGGGATCACCCCTGCGGATTTCCACTCCTAATGCAGCATGACATCCCGGTCTGGATTCAAAAAACAAGCCTGTCTCTTCGAGGGTTAACACACAAACATGTGCTCGTCCGTCGAGCTTCCACAAAGCGCGCGTGGAGAACCATCCGGTCCAATCTTATCCAGACTTTGTCTCGTAGATGCACAATCACAGTGGCGTTTCGTAACCGGTTTTCACTGAAGCGCAGCAGCAGTAGTCGTCTCGGCGAGAGACTGCCACTTCGACTAGTGCGTGGTAAACCGGCGCGGCTTTCAAAACAGTTACGGCGTTCGTTGTATCCATTGTCGCGTCGCTCGTCGCACTATGCGTCCAAAGCTCCATTCAAACACGCATCTGTGGTCACACAAACTAAGACATAACGTCACCACCTGAACGCGTTTGCATGTTGTCATGTGCACGTCATCTCTTCTACGCTTCTCACCCACCGTCCCTTCGACTCGGATCATACTGCATCTCATCGCAAAGTGGTTCACTACACCACGAGTGTGCTGGAGGCAGCATCCCCGGCAACTCGAACCAACCACACACACGGGGTTCTTCACGGGGTCTCAACATCATACCGGGTTCAATCCATACGGTCATCACACACACGGGCTTTGTAACCCCGTTGTCTCACACACGTTGCACGCTATGTGCGGTCCGCAGCCGCAATATTGCCATCTACGTAACAACAGCTCGACAAAACGTGCATGTCCCGGACAGGTTGTGGATCAGTCGCAGGATGTACAATGTTTAACTAGGAGAATTGTCGGTAGCCACCTGTCGCTGGAGCTCGCAAAGCCGGGGGTTGGCCAGGGCGTTCCCAGATCGTGAGATCAACGGAGGGTGTTGTAATGCACCGTCTCGCCGTGAACTGCAGTGCATGCATGACCATGCAGGCCGACCGATGATGAGACCACTCACCTGGATCGAATGGAATCGATAAACGGAGCAATAGCGTCTCTCTGTAGCCGAAGGAGAGGAATCATCCAGCTGGCTTGTGCTGACGGGTCAATCAAGACTGGTCTCTCGAGGAGTCGTTCGATGATGCTGCACGCTCCTACGCCACTGAGTGTGATGTCGACACTCGTCTAATGCTTGATGGAACCACGTTTGCGAGTAGAAACGTACCGAGTCATTACGATCAGTCTCTATTCCCGGTCTGTGCTGAGATATGTTCATATTAGTGAGATCGCAGGTTTCGGTCTCCCTTGTGTCGAGAGTGTCTCTGTAATTCATCAGTCCGTTCAGTTGCTTCATATGTTCGTGTTTATAGCACGTTTAGTCTCCCACTATAATAATTGTTTCACCTCGGTGGGTCTGCCGCATGCAAGACCATCTGGTTCTACCGGTACACTTGTCGACGTTGCAATTGCTATCGCTCATGACGTACCTGAATTTGATTTTTGCTGCTCTCACGTCCTCCACTCTGAGCGGGGAGTGGTGCTGAGACAAAGTCGTTGTGCGACTCTCGCTTCGAGCCGAGCTTGAGATTGTCGCGTCCAGACAGTGTGGCGGGACGATGGCGCAAATCATGATTTGACAAGAGCCGAACTGCCGTACTGCCCGCTAGCTTGTTACCGCATCCTGCGCAATGCCGATATCCGCGAATGCCGGGATTTTGCCTCCTAAGCCTCGGAGATTAGCCGATGTGTACGAGTGTGGTGGTCCCGTCGCTGCTGCGCATCGCATCATGAACAATGCCACGTGCGATGCTATGCCGGTATGACTCATAAAGACTCCAGTATGATGAATAGTACGGTGCAATGTTAACAGATCTCGCCCGGACCAGAAATGGGTATGTTTTGTCTAATTTAAGGATATTAGGACGGTATTCGATCCACCTTCGGGCAGTCATTTGTCGCACGTTACTCGTTGTGCATGCGCTTCTTGGTGTGACACTTCGACGGGGCAAGCACGTTGTCACAGTAGGGGTCACATCGTACGCTGATAGACTTCGGGCCCTCTGTTTTATGTGAAAGCGGACCGATGGCGAGATCATGGCCTGCATATTCAGAAAGAACGAGGAGGATCCTGCGATGTGGCAAGGATCAGTGACAGGAGTCGCGATTGTTGAGCGTAAGCCAGTGACGGTCCAGGACATTAAGAGTCAGCGTTGACGAGCGGGGTCAGACGGCTAGAGTTGGCGTCATTATCTGACAAGAAGGCAAATACTTGCAACTGCTGGCAACGAAAAGCAGCCCTGTCTTGGCGAGGGAACTGGAAGGACGGGTAATTGTGGGTTGGAGCGGGCACTGCCTGGAAGGATCAATATAGTTGGGGTTAAGGTACGTGAAATAGAACGGTCATGGGCAAAGGTACTCTACATAAGAGGCTGTGGAATGGACTGCATCAGGTTAGAAGGTACTCTTTCAATGGTGGGATTCATTGAGGTGAAAATATGGGATACATTAGAACAGAACTGTGACTAACTGGGAGATGATAGAGGGAAGTCACATTGCTACCGAGTAGTTATGGACGTGCTGTACGATTATACCAGGCGACTGAGACGAGTATTTAGGGATTAGTGAAAAGGCATCGTGATGTTGAGTTGAAGAATTACCGAATGAAGACTGAGTGAGGACGGCCTATGTGCTGGACGTTAAGAAACTCTGATGCTTCATAGAGTGTCGAATGCAGTCGTTGAGGAGGAGGCGATTAAGTTGTGATACGATTGCCAACGTACGCTCGGTAGTAGTATTATTGGGGTGAGTTAGGGGGGGTATGCACATGACAATACGTGATCGTTGTGTGTGGGATGTAGGCCCGAAACACCATTGAGGGTAGCAGGAGCCCTGTATGGACGCTGAGCGATGGATGTGAATGGTAGTTATTGCTGAGTGACCCGCATCGGCTATCGGCGGGACAGGCAACGGGCCCATGGGGGCCGGATAACGTCGCTAGGGGATCGAGTCGAGCACTATGCGGGACTCGGGCCATAGGCAGAAAGTGGGAAAGTTGGGGGCACGGTGAAGTGAACCGGAAGGTGCACGGGTGCAACCAGTCTGCAAAGTGAACGTTTCAGGGGCAGCGTCCAGTAGGCATTCCACAGCTTAAGGAGCTGTTAGACGAACTCAGGAGGAGTGTACGCCGGGCATCTAGAAAATCGCAGAGTAGTTCCTGCAAGGCAGCACGTCCCCCAGAACCGTGTTGAAGGCACGGGCGGAAAAGGGGGCAAAAGGCCAAATAATTGTAGGATACAACAAGGCGACGAATCCTGGTTGTTAACGCAAGAAGATAGTATGTGCGACTAAGGAGGGCCTTGTTGGAAGCCCCGGGTATTATAACGAAATGGTTAAGGTAGATAGGAAGTTACCTCCGACATCCTCCTTCATCGCCTCAGTTGTGGCTGGACCCACTTTTGGTTAGATGCTGAGATACGAGGAGATACCTGAGGCATTGAAGGGCATGACAACGCCGCTAGTCCCTATTCCAGAGGGAAAGTAGGGTTGAGGAGTAGACTGATGACAGAAGGTAACAGTAACAAGACGATAAGGGGGTGGAGCTTAAGGGAATCACAACTAAAAGTTGCGGACTGAACATGGGTAATTAAATAGCTTTGACCTGGGAGAGACCAGGCGAAAGGGAGGACGTTGTGGTCGAGCCCGCCACTATCGTGGAGAGCGACTAACCGATCCTCACCAACTCACTGAAAGAAGGCTGGCCACTTAAATCGGTGGTGTGTTAATTCGAGCATGAGCCTGTGATGACATCGCGTATGAGACTAGCGGCTTGTTTACTGCAAGAGCCAGGAAGCTAGTCACCTGCGCAACGTCTCTTTCGACCCCCCCCCCCCACTAGCTGTTTGCTGCAAGGCTGTGGCCACTATGCATTGCGGCTGGTTTGCTAAGCGCAGATGCTTGGTCATTGCATGCTGTTCCACCGTGCAGGATATGGTGCCCAAACTCGACTTACCGACAGTAACCTGGCGGGTAGATTAATCCGGGCGATCAGTAACCCTGCCGCTGAGACTGCCTAAGGACACGACCGCTTAAGCGGTCGCATCTAGTAATAAACGAGCGTGTTAATCCGCGGCCCCGACGGAACGTGATTATTTCCGGTGCTAATACACATTCTCCAATTCCTTCCGTGATGACAAGAGGAACTTTCAACAGAAGGATCGCCAAGACAACGGAACAGATTCGCATAAATTATCCACACTCAGAAGGCAGCAGATATAAAGCCATAAGTAGAAATGCACATAAACGTTAAAGCAATGACGCAAGAATTTAAAGAAACTAATAAAGCAAAGGTTATATTACTGCACGATAAAACAGTTTCCTCAAAGACCGGCACAGACAAACGCTTAAAAGCAAAGGAAAGACCCTCAAGAAGGCATGGATAGGACTGGGCCGTGGGACCTAATAGCGCGGGAAACTGGATGACGGCCAGGTCCAAGAACGAAGGTACTACCCGCGCACTCGTGCGCGAATGGGGGCAAGCGCATGTAAGTGTAAATGCGATGGCGGCACTGCATGAGTCGGGAGCTCTCCTCCGGCGCTCCGTACTGCACTTTCACGTCGTTCGAGCTTCGTCCCTACTCGACTGTCCAGCGACACTGCAGACTTGAGTTCTTTGACCTCGTGGCACCGATCTCCCAACTTGGTTCTTCTGCGACGTAATCTGACGCACTTGATATCCATTAGACTTGCGCCGCGAGCTCGCCGTGCATTGGCCTATATAGACCGGGGGAGGGGGTATATTGAAATTTTCTGGATCAACAAGCAGGGTTGGAGCGGGGTCTAATGCACCCGAACTGCTCAGTCATTGGATGGATGAAAGAGGGGCTGTGAGCTCCGTGATCCCGCTTCTCGGGGGAAGGAACGCAATTCCTAGCGGGTTCGGAGGCGGGGCTTTATGCCCCCATGACTCGTCTTGGCTGAATAGAGGGGGTGAAGCCTTCCTGATCCGAGCTTCTCGGGTGGAAGGAACCGCATCCAACCCATTGCGGCGTGCAGAAGGCGGAGGGGATGGAGTTTTAGGTTGAATTGGCGGGCGTCGTTTTGAGAACTGGCGGTGAAGCGATGTTTGCGAGGGGTGGAGTTGTGGAGGTAAGAGGCGAAGGTAAGGTGGTCTGTTTGAGTTGTGGCGAGGCCTGTTTGAGATATTGGGTGAGCGATGTTCGGGATGTGTTGTGGAGGTAAGAGGCGAAGGTGGCAGTGTTTGAAGTTGTTGGGAATTAACTGGTATCCAATAGGTGAAAAGAAAAAGCGGCTACCCAAAGGATCACAGCCCTGTGAACCGAAATTCCTAAACGGTGGGGGAGATCTAACCGTAAAACACAATTAAACTTAACTGATCATAAAGATCTAGGGACTTTATGTGATATTGCGAATTTCCCGTAACAAATGATTTGGTTGCGAGTTACAAATAATTACTGCAGGATGCAGCAGGGTGTGACTGAAGTCAGGTTCAAGGATTAAGGTTGAAAGATGACAGGGTAGAATGTGTTTACTCTAAATGTGTGGGGTAAAAACAAGAAGTTTGAGAAGTTGTGGGGGTAGTTGTAAAAGTGTTGCAGTTTTCCATGGTCATGATCTGTTGAGAGGGTTTTGTCTCAACAGCAAATGAGAAGACAACCTGGATGAAGGCATGCTTGTGGCACGGGAGCAGATTATTGATTATTTTGTACATGGTAGTGAAATGAATCAAGTTGAAATCACAAAAGGAATGCTATCCTCAGACTCCATAACGACATAATAACCATCGAAATCACAAATTTGAAGAAGAGAAAAGAAAGAGGGCAAAAGCCATCCAAAGAAACGAAAAAT
>CM068956.1:20136748-20148390 GCA_035128595.1 Eptatretus atami | reverse complement strand
TGCCCATTATGCCTTCTCATGCCCTGCATCCCTGCCATATTGCATGCATCCTCACCCCGCATGCTTTCATCTTTCATTTGTGCGCATTCAGTATCATCAGTTGTATCATCTTTTATTTCGCTTTCCATTTCGTTGCGCATTCGTTTTCACATTTATGGCCTGCAAAATCAATGATCGATGTGCACCGGCTAGCCTATTCGGCAAGGATTGGGGGGCGATTTGGTGGGAGGAAGGGAGTCATACACCCGCGGCCTCTGCCGCCGATTTCGCGCCATCTTTGGTCTCGTTTTGGGGGAGAAATTTTCCTGCACCATAAACATTCCTGCCCTGTGGATTGTTCCATGCTGGACCATGGATTCTACCAATTACTAACATCATCTCATTATACCCCGGCAACTCCGCCTCTGCCTTGAGAATCCTATCTTTGTCTCGCGAGGTAAATATAATTTCTGATAATCGCTCAAAGTTTGGTGGGAACGGGTTGCTTGGCGCAATCACCCCTGCGTACCATCCCTAAATTTTGTTGCGACGACGTCTGGATTCCAAATCCTCACTCTCTCGACACCACTTGTTCGATTCTGGACGCCGGCGTCGATCCGGCCACGTAACTCAATGCCAGCCGCGATCGCATCCACCGGCACGGACATTCTCAGTCGATGATCCCTCCTTGAACTACGCCAGAGCTAGTCACGGTGGGTTTAACCTCACCACCTACCCAGTCCATTTCCTGCGAAATAGGGTGAATCGCCGAATTCGATCTTATACCTAAATACCCCTGCGGTAACCATACCGAGGGGTTGCACACGCCGCCATGCGGCTTAGGACACGAGACGCGTTAACGGTCTTTCCGTACCTACAGGGAAAAACCGGTTTTATCGCCGCCCCTCGACGGTTCAGATTTACTTTACCCGGGTTGTTCAAACCCCTCAGATTACCAACGAAGTTAAAGTCTGGCATTTCAATAAAGGAAAAGACGCCAACACGAAACACGTGCCGGGTGTATCGAACACAGCATCCATTTATTATTTACACACAGCAGGCCAGTCATTTTGCCAATAGTACAGCAAGGAAAACCCAATACATCCTAAATGAAAGCAGGATTTCTTACAACACAGTCACTTAAACAGGTTCTACCGTAAGCACGGATGGCTCCACACCCATGCAAGCAAAAGTTAAAAATACAAAGAAGGACCACACCTTTCGTGGCCGCCACGTTCCCCTCCACGGGCCTTAGCGGGGTCGCGCCTGGTTCCGACCTCCACCGGGCGCGAACCCTCTCCGGCACCCCTCGTCCGGAACACGCAGGGTCCACCACAGCCACTTTGTGGCGCTCCTCCGCGTCTCCACCAAACACCGCGCCTGGCCACTGAGGCCGGAAGGCGGGGGATGAAGGGAGCGCGAGCAAGAAGAAGCGCAACCTGAAGAAGGGGAGCCAACGGAACTCACCCAGAAGATGGACAGGGCGACATGACAAGAAGAAGAGAGAAGAGCCCAACGTAATCACGCGAGAGAGACAGGGGCGAGCATAAACCAAAAAGAACCGAAGAAAAAGCAAGGCCTCCGCGCGCGTTCCGCCTATAACTGGCTCCCCTGCCCAAAACCCCCCGGTTTAACGGGCCCGCCTCCCTTCCGGGAAGAGCTTCCCCGAAGAGGGGCCCTTGCCGCCACCACGGATCCGGGCGGCCGGCGACAAGCAGTGGAGCGTTTTTTTTTTTTTTTTTTTGCTAATTTTTTTTTCTTTTTTTTTTTTTTGTTTTTTTTTTTTTGTTGTCATTGTGTGTTTGTGTGTGTTGTGGTGTGGCCAGCAGAAGGACGAGGCCGAGGGGCCTGTGCCGTCGAGTCCGGCCTGAACTCCGACCCCTCACGCACCCATGTCCCACCAATTGGGGAAGCGAGCTGCCCCCCCCCTTCCCGTTCACAAAACCAAGCGCGGGGCCGGGGAACAAACAGGCGAGGGAAAAAAACCCCACAGGCTTCACAAAGCTTTTTGTTCTGCCAATCCCTTCTCGATACGGTTTTCCGCACCGCGGAAACCGTTCTCTTACCGTGGGTCCCGCGGAGGATGGGTCATAAGCGGGCGAGTGGCAAAGATGGTGATTGGCGCGTGGTGGTGGTGAGTGTTGGTGCTTATATGTGGCGTAGTTGGTGGTGGCGGTTGTTGTTTGCGGTGGAGGTTTTTGCAATGGTTGGCTCAAAAGAACGAGTAGATAAAGAATAAAACGGCTTATCTCAAAGAGTCGCAGGCCCGGTGAACATGGAAGAATTGCACCCTTTAAACAACGCGTAGGAGGACCTATCTAACACTTCACTTTACCGGCCATAGCTGAAATCTAAAGGAACCTTATGGTGTAATTGCAAATTTTCCGACAGCCTTAACAATACTATATATATATATATCATATATAATAGTATATGATATTATATATATATTATATTATATATATATTATTATATATACTATATTACCACCTCGTGTGGTCTTCAAGTTGTTCGGAACCCCTGGGCTTCCAGCGAGAGACGACGCTGGAATCAATCGCCGAGCCTGCAGATCCCCATCCCTCCCGCAGCCCTGCGAATCCTCGCCACGCTGCTCAACACGTCAGCTGGTTCGAGACGATCCAGGCGACCGTTATCGCTCCCGTCGATCCCGATTTGCGTCAGCACGTTTCCCCGTAGGAACCACCTCCAAGAAGAGGAGGCTTCGATGAGCTCGCACCAAGCCGGGAAACAAAAATGGAAACAAAGAGCTCCAACGAAACCAAAGAAGAGAGAAAGAGAGCCAGCTCACTCGCCAGCTCGAGCGAGCGACCACGCTCAAGTCTCTTCCAAACAAAGCAGCTCGCATGATGCAACAAGGCTCTCCCTCGACGCCAAAACAGAAAGCCGCAAGCTCACTGAACACCAAAGCAAGAAAGCCTCCAAAAAAGCCTCCTCCGCCGTATGCCAGGCCTCAGGCGGACAAAAGCTCACTGAGCCAGCCCCAGAAGCAAAAAAGCTTTCCGGAAGGGCCTCAATCCCATAACGCGTAAGCCAAGCAGGCACCCCAGACGGGTCTGCCTGAACAGACTACCTCCTCTTCCAATCTCCCATCTCTCCAAACTCTGCCACACGAACAAAGAAAAAGATCTCCTGCCTGTATCCTCTCCCGCCCTTCCCCTGCTCCCGGCACAGTGACCTTCACTGACTCATTGCCCTCGGTGCTACCATCCCCGCTCAGCCACGCGGTGTGGAGGGATGTTTTGTTGAATTTCATTGATTTTCACGGAGACGGCGAGGGCTTATTCTTCTTGCTCTTTCGCAGATGAGAAAAGAGGGGGATGGATGGCTCCATTGTTCGATCCCTAAACTATTTAAATCGTTCCGCGAGTTGCACTCTAATTCGATTTCACTGAAACATTTAAACAATGGAAGGTCACTTATCAGGGGGAACACAAGCACTGGATCGCACATAGCTGAACGAAAGAACCTGCTATGTATGTGTGCAACCTCAATTCCAAATTCGTAACACATACCCCCATCCCCTTTTTTACCAGACTCGTCCCCGACGTCATCGTCAAATTCTCTTGTATGTGATCAGCATGTGTAAGATTTTTCCCCTTGTACGTAATCTCAACTCTCGATCCTGAGTGCGAAACCCAATTCTTTATACGATTGTCCCAAACAAACTTATCATAAGCCTAATGTTGCTGCGCTAAACTAGATCTAAACAAACTCTCAGACTTCATTCGGACAACTTAACTAAAAGTTGCCGGCGCTAAAAACAAAACATGCCAGGGTGATCGGTTCCACCTATTCTTACAATAATCTTTCACTCGAACTCTAACTCCATGTAACTTAACCAACGGCCCACGGACCATCGTGATCTGTGGAAAGGAAAAAGGTCAAAAAAGTCTATTATCAAAGTCATTCATTAGCTGCAGGGGAGTGGACTGGAGAATGGTCGCAAAAACACCCAAATTGAGGCCATGATGGAAATGCACGGGCGCCCTGCAGGGGGCACAGTCCTATCAAAAATTAATTGGATGGGGTCCTGAGCCCACATGGTGGTATGGACTGACACAGGGGCCAAACGCAAAGCCAAGGGGCTAGCAACCATGGGGTCATGGCAGAGGCAGGCAAACGAGGACATCGGCCAAGGCAGAAGTCCATGCAGAACAGGCGGGCTTGCAGCACAATCAAACCTGCAGGTGAAGCTGGTCCGGCGCCTCTGGTCTGTCGGTTCACATCAGGTCTGGGAGAGAGTGCCGCGTTGTACGCTGGCCGCTCCTTCTGAAGGCACGGCCCACGGAACATAGCCCTACTGTCTCCCCCCATTCTATCGCCTTTTGCCGTGTCTCTGATTCCATAACCCACCCCTACTTAATTTCGCAACATCAACACAGACCAAAATTTAAGCCCCTTTTATTTGTTTTATTTTTATTTATAGATTGTCTCTCCCTAACCACCCTTTAATAGTCTATGTCTTCTGCGCTAAACCTATTCTGTCAACCATAGCCCTCACTCCCAAACCCTTACGTTCTCACCTCTTTCTGAGATGGGGAATAGGGAGAGAGGACTAGTACTCCTGCTTCCGAGGCACCCCAACAAAGCATCTCAGAATGCCTCCTCAGAGTTCACGGCGATAATCTACCAAGTTGGGTTTAGTTGCCTTTACCAACGAAGCGAAGGGATGGATGGTTGCAAAACGGACGGGGTACCATTCGGCCTAATCTACCCTAACAACTTCCATTACATCCTGAAACTACCGGGCTTTCCAAAAGACCGCCCACATTTTAAAATATCGCTTACTAAAAACCCAATTCCCGTCGCTTGTGGTCTGTCCATTAATAAAATTTTGGGCCTTGCCCTCAAATTTTGCTCATTTTCGTGCCCCTCGCACAACTATTTCCCTGGCTGGACAGCGTAGGCTCAGACTGGCAGGAACTCGCCCACTCATTGCCCCCGAACCTCCTCTAGACTTGAGCCATTGGCGGTTCCACAACCCTCCTTTTTAGGCGCCGACAGGACTCCCTTACCACTGCGTTCCGTAGATCTTTTCTTATCTAACCTAGCGTAATGCGCCTCTGAATTCTATCAACCGAAACTAAGAATGGTTGCGCCGAGGACAGTGAGTCTTTCTCTTCATCTCGCTCGCTCATCGTGGTGGGCAGTGTGGCATCCCGCGCCTTTCCGAGGGATTATTTATTAACCAGGGTATAAAGGTGACAATTGCCCACACGGTCAGTTACTGACGCGCGATCCGCTGTGTTCAGACGCGAGAGTACATCTCTGCGCGCGTATTCACTTTACAAGGTGCATCACCGTGACTTTCCGAAGGTCGGCCACCTCAACTCAGGAGTAACTCGTTCTCCAGGTTACGCGCCACCTCATTCACGCCACTACTGATCTTTGCCACCAACCCATTTGGCACGTGTTCGCGCGCTACGGCAGTCCCTGTTTTCCGAGATTTTGCATGTCAAACCGAGTAGCTCGCCTTGTGGACGATTCTGTTGCAGAGGGCAAAACCATACTAATTTGATCTTTGTGTCCAGGCTTGGCGCACTGAGATCTAACCCTACAATTTGTTGATATTTTCTTTACCTTCACACTCCATCAGGAGAGAAATCATTGTTGCGAACTCTCGCGTACTTGGAGCCCCATGAGCAGCACAATCAGATTCAGGTTCCTCTCTCTGTGGATTCCGAGTGAGTGCTACGGCTACAGAGTCCACGTGTTTGTAATAGATTTGGTGCCATTTGTCTGCCTAGTCATCGATGAGGGTAATTTTCGATTGAATATTGTCCGGCCGGCTGTAATGTAATCCTCAAATTAACAGTCACGCTTTATTTTGAGTTTGTTTTTGCACCACGACATCAACCGCCGACGCCCAGCCGCCATCCGCCACCTACAAAGACCATTACAATCAGCTCATCCGCCCACCTGGGCCAATCGCCTTTCCACCAAGCCAACGGGAGACTTTATTGCCCGCCCGTTTTGGCGGAACGAATGAGAGGATTGACGAGGCGCCCCGGTCATACATGGACGCAAGCGTCTGTGAGACACCGCGTTCGCCAAACGGGGGTCTCTTACGCGCTGCCTGTCGGATCTGACGACGCGAGCTCAGCCAAAGCCGAAAGCAAAACGTCACCTTCCTTTTAGTAAATCTTAACTCCCCACTAGAGCTAAACGCCAACCAGCTTTAAAACTGACCCCGCGGTCTCTGTGGGTGGGAAAATCACTCTCTGCCCGCCAATTCTCATTCCGCACCACTTGCAGGCTTTCTCACACTATTTGACCGCAATCGGTCCACTCACACACTTGCGGCGCCGTCAGCATTGCGAGGTGGGAGCGCCCGTGTCCGTCCCCACACTTCACTCGTGCCTCACGATCAACGCTTTCCATTTTCACAACTCCACCATCTCACCCAATGGACGGAAGCGGGCATATAGCTGCGTCCGCGCCGTGTCTTGGCCAGTGGGAAGTTATGTTTTGAAATGTTTCCAAAGAAGCGCGGAAGTCGCCGACGGCTGAGGTTTAATCACAGACCCTCAGAATGATTCCATAGGTCCCCAGCTCCGGTCAACGTCTCCCCCCTGGCTCGGGTGCTCCTCCTCCCCGTCCGCTCATCCCATTCGCAGCAAGCACGTCAAGCGGCTCCCTCCGTGCTGGCTCAGTACGCGCACATCCGTCTGCGCCATGGAACTCTTAATCGCTAGGCCTCAAGACAGCATACCGTTGGTACACAGGAACGCACCCCCCCCCCCCCCTGAAACTATGACACTCATTCTTCCACTGTTCTGTCCATGTGTGGATCGTTCCCAGTGTCTCCCAAAAATACAAAAGCAGCCATTATGCCCTCCCATTTTCGCTAAAAATCTGAAAAACTAAAATCCTCCTCTAACTAGACTTCGACGCCAAGCTCCGGTACGGTACTCCTGTGTCCCCTACCCACCGAATCTGGCCCCGACACTCACCTTGAAGCCCAGCCAGGTAGACGCTACGCAACGAATCCGGTGGCCCCTCAAACCTTACAAACGACCACCATTTGAGACTAGTAGTTACCGTGCAGGCGCCCCCAAGCATCCGTCGTGCCTTGGCTGTGCTTACCACCCTTCCCAGGGAATCCTGTTCACCCGAAGCCGAGGTTGCGTTTCTGCTTTTTTTCTTAATGCGCAGCACCCACGCGTGGCAACTCGCAACCTGCGCTCTTGTCCGCTGACGTCATGGCAGCTGTTCGCGCCATCTCGTCCCTCCATTCGGACCTGTGTCGGATTGTGTCAGGTACCATCGTTTCCAGCCAGGCGATTTCCCTTTGCCGGATCGTCTGCCCCAAGCTCTTCCAAGTAGTGAAGCCAAACGACGTTCAACCTCTCGCATAAAAAACAACAAGTATGCGCTCCGCTGTGCGATAGGAGAAGGGGTTCCCACAATCTGCATTTCTATATTCAGGTCTTGTCAGTTCTCATCTTGAAATAGATCCACTCCCAACAATTATCCCCCACCCGATGTGTGCCGTCTGCTCGCTCTAAAAGTAAAAGCCCTCAATCACATTATGCCTAAAGATGTACTCAGCTCGCCGTAGTCATTTCTCCATTACTGGGCGCTGTCGACTGCTCGCCTGGAGAAGCCCGATCTATTCTGGAGTCCTGAAACAGGTGCCAATAGCCGCGACGAGGCTCGACGTCTCGCTCCTGCCCCGCCTCGGTAACAACAAAGATAAATCGACAGCTGGCGCAACTGGGCGATTAAAACCCCTCAGGTCTCGCACACGGAACGGCGTGCTCAGCAGAACGCGGCTCGTTTTTCCGTACGAGTACGTCCTCGAGAGTGCAGAAGTACCCACGGGCGGCTTATAAGTCATCTGAACCCGACCGTTGGCAGTTTACGGACCGGCGGCGGTTCCACTCCCGCAGGCGTACTGTATGCTAATATACGCGAGAATTGGCCAGTTCCACTTGCCTTAAACGGGCCCCTACGAGTGTGCGTCCTTACCTGCGACTACTGAGCGCACGCGAGCGCGCCCGGTGACACTGCTTGCCGTGCGAATACCAGACACGATTCCCGAAATAATAACCAAATAGCATATCCCCACCGGTCGACCCCCCGCCGTACACTCGTTCTCTTCTGTGTCCCTCATACTGTCCCCTCTCCCGCCCATTCAACGCGGCACAGCTACTACTGTGCTAGCAAATTTGCCACGAGCCTCACACACCCCTCGCACCATTACACTAGGACCAACCTGCGCGTTGCCGGGTCATCTCTCCCGAGGCGCAGTGAGCCCATTTTCCCTGCGTCAGTCACGCGACACCATCTCTATCTCTATCTCTGCTCCGGGTCTCCTCACTACATCGCCTTCTGTCACACGTCATGCCGTTTAGTAGTCCTCGAGCGCCGCTTCCCAAGCACAACACTGTTTGGCGCTAGCACTCCAGTTAAGACACCAACATCTCGTGCCACCACTCCAAACCACATTCTCGGCCACAACTAATACGCCTCACCAAACAATACTACTAACTAAATAAATCACATCACACGCAGGTCTTATTACCCTCACACCACGGGGGAAATCCTTCACACCACGAGCCCATAAACAATTCCACAGCTATAGCGTGCTTATCCACACGCATTTCGGCTCCGTCACTCTCGCTACACACACCATACCGGACGCACCACGGCTGCGGGATTTGTGCGGTCACCACTAACGGTTCCCCAGGTCCTTTCATTACCCCCCCAAAGCTTCGTGTCTGTGCACCCGTTCAAACAGCACTCGCCCCCTCTACCTCGCAAACTGTCTGCGCATGCTCATCCGGAATGATTACACTATCACGATGAGCTCTTGCGCCATCGGCAGATCCGCCATTCAAGGGAGTGCGAACTTAATGTCCCCCTATTGCATCGTCACCCTATTCCGATACCTCTGAGCAGACATGCAATCCCTTAGTTACAACGCATACCGCCTTCCTGCTTGACACAAAGTCCCATGACAACATTTATCACCGGCTGCAAAGCAATACACACAAATATACAAGTAAAATCCGTACCGACGGCGTACTCGACAATGAGCTCTCTTGCGCTGCTGCAATCGTGTGTAATGCTACAACTTTCACGCCTCCGGTCGCCTCTATGACGAGGTAGAGTCTCATCACTCTATACGCGTCAGGATCCTAACCTACCCAATAGACTCTGTAAATTTCTAGATCCTTCGTCTTTACGTGTCATCGCTACACCAACATCCACCACACTCAAATCATTCCCCATTTAATTTTTAATGTGTTCCGCTCTTCCCAACCCCATGTGCAAAGAAAAAACACAATGCTGAGAATTCCTCAATCGACCCTTATCCAACCAGTTATTTGCCTTACTTACCACATAAACGGACCTATGCGAAACAATACGGAAATACACTCACACTACAAGCGACGTACCCTAGATTCGCACCAACCGGCCAACTAACAAGTCTTTTCTTTTCTTGCTATAAAACCAATCTTCAGAGCGAATGATTTGTTTATACAATGAATACTATTACGGTTCTTTACACAAGTTCCCCGCGGATTAGTGATATATCTGACCAGTCCGTTCGAGTGTTGGGCTGAACGGTAAACCCAGGCAAAGCAACAAAAGCGTCAACGAAGTGAGTTGTGTAAAACGGGGACCCACTCACCCCCGCCGCCTGGAGTACTCCGCTATAGAAAGGGGCCAAACACAGTACACAGACTAAAAACAACCCCCCCTCAGCCCCTCGTTCGCGACAGAGACACGTTATCCAGGCGCCAGCCATTTGAATAAAAAAACTCATCCCGGGTGAGCTCCGCTCGGTCCCGCAAAACGACCCGTTTCAGGACCACTTCCCCTTGGTCCTTGCATCGCAAATCGCCATTCATGTCCCTGCCTGCAGCTTTGCCATATCGCTCCTGAATGCCTTCGTGTGCGCATCCATTAACAATCCATTCAAACTCGCGCGATTTATTCTTCATTTCTTGTGTATCATCTCCCCACCATTTTGCGATGGCTGATGCGTCGCGCGCCGACCGTGGCGGTCGCACAGTTTCAGCTGGGGGAGCGGGGAAGGATTTTGATGGAGGAGGGCTTGTTCATTTACTATCTCTGTGGCCCGCTTCTCTCTTGCCCATTCAGTTCTGGGTTCGTTTCGGGGATGTTCAACCTGCACCATGTTATTTCGGGGAATGTCCTGCACTGGGGAAAATCTCGTCTGTCTATATTATACATTTTCTAAATCCTTATCCCCGCTAGCGTAAGTTCCGTCAAATCTACAACTATTCCGCTCTTATCTGCTTATATCAACCACCTCCCCCACCGTAATAAAAAATTGAATTATTAGGAAGACCCCGGTTATTATTCAACCCACCTGTCGGGATTAACTTTCTTACATTATTCGTGCGCCTTGCTCACACACCCTTGGTTGTGGTCGCCCGCATTCGCGGACCCGATTAATTTAGTTTGGAGGGAGATGACATCTGAAGTTTGCTTCCCGCTCGCTTCACCCAGTGTTGAAGATATTCGAATTTCCCCCTCCTGTTTTCCCGGTCGCCGCGTGCCGATGTTGCGATCCGGGCCCGAGCCCCAGGTCCATAGGCCGATATAGCTAAGACGCGATAGACGGGCGCGCTTCCAGACCAAAACCCCGGCCGTGAACGCCGACAAATGGTCCGAAGTTAACTACTAGCACCTGCGTCTTCTCGAGAGAAAATTTTAATCTCTAAGGACCCAAGGCATTCAACGTTCCCCCCCGAAACCAGCATGCCATCAACAACCGAAAACCCTTTTCCAAAATCCCTTGTGTTGTTTTTAACCCATCACCACAACCTTGTATGTGTACCCACCCAGCACTCCTCTTAGCCCCCCACGAATACATGAGATTCAATTACCGGAAGCCATACCAGATCGACATAATCTCCACATATTTTACCTAAAATGTATTCAATACGGGGGGTTTCAATGAAATTTTTTTTAGGGCGTTACCGAGAACGCCCCACGCCCGTAGACTGCACAACTACAGCGGAGTTTGCGCCTTGGAAAATTGAGCATCCCTCATCAAAATTTTATATTCCGTTCTCGCCTTCTTAAGCAAGCATCGCTTTACTCTTATTGGAAGAACTCTACCAAACATCGAGCGGAATATATACCCCGCTAGTCCGTCCCGCTGGACCCTACACTTAGGTTTATCCGCCGATTCACGCAAAAAGATTTCGGAAAACTTGTGGAAGGCCCCTTACCGGCCGTTCAATTGTCAGAAGAAAAAACCCCAACTACTATTGCGAGTGCAAGATGGGGGCACAGCATTCTCACATGAGGGAATGGACGCAAGTACGAAAAATGTACGAACAACGTTTTACAATCTCACAAGCGACATTTATCTAGAATCTCTCTTCGCATCCAAATTGCTGTCCATCAAATCGCGCGCATTTTCTTTCCTATCGTTTTTCATCTCTTGCATCATTTTGCCATTTCGTCTTTCATCGCTCTGGTGATCACGTCCACCAAATATGCGATGCCTGCTTGCCCCCGCAGGGCCGATCCGCCATTATCGGTTGCGGTTTCGTTGGGGAGCGGGGAGGGATTTTGACGGAGGAGGGGAGGGAGGGTGTCATACACCGCGGCCTCTGCCGCTGCCGCGCCCATTTTGGGCTCTGGGTTTGGTTGGG
>CM068956.1:20112509-20123057 GCA_035128595.1 Eptatretus atami | reverse complement strand
GGATGCTCCGCTGGGCGATACCTCCCTGACAGCTGGAGCGTCGTCCCTTGCTTCGTGGCACTTCGTGCTGCTAGCGTCGGTCCAGAGAATGAGACGTGATCGTCAGGCGTGAAGGGAGGGACTTGGGTGGAGCCAAAAGCCAATGGGTGGAGAAGTGGAGGCGGAGTCGCAGGTGATTACAGAAAGGCGGGAGTCGAAGGCGGAGTCAAGAGCGAGTGGGCAAAGACGGGCGTATGAAGAAGGCGGAGTTAGCCGACGGGTAGAGAGATCGATCCCAGGCCGGGCAGAGAACGGGACGAGCCGACAGCAGCGATGGGCAAGACACCAAAACCTGGAACTACGGATGGCCTTGCCACCCGTCCTTTATAGACCCTGGGGTGCAGGGTGGGAGCGTTACCCTGAAGCGGTGTCGTCACCCGAATCGGCCGCTCTGGGCCCGGACCACTGTGTGTCCCGGCCGTGATGACCGCAAGCGGCTCCACTTCACTTCCGGCAAGATAACTCCAAGCTGCGGAATCGTCTCGTTCCGAGCCCCATGATGTGAATCGCCCCGCACTGAACTCCGCGACATGAATTGCCTTGTACCGATCTCCTGGATCGTGCCCCGGCGACCGGCCGAGGGTTGTGCGTGCTGCCCGCCACCTCGTCCTGCCCGGCCGGGCACCCCCGATTATCGCTGATCAATGCCTGCTCCGCGATGCCCCACACGGCCCGAGCGATCCGAAATGCACAGCACGTCTCTGCCTGATCGCGGCTTTGCCGTGCGGAGAGGCTAAGAGATGTCCGCCGTCCGTGGGGAACACCCACGGCCGCCAGCGAGGACCGATGGTACGATGTCAGGAGAAACCCATGCAGAGACCAGAACAAGATGTGTGCCATTTGTGCCGTGCTCTGTACGATAATAAGGTGTCACGAGCTAAGCACGGGTCCGCCTGCCATCGAGCATGTTTCGTACAGTACGCGTGGATCCGCCATGGCTCACGTGGTCAGTGCTCGCGTTCGCCCAATTCTGCCATCGTGTGCGCAGGGTCAACCCCGATCTGTGTCAGGAATTGAGGGGAATGATCGGGTATAATAATTAGATGGAGGTTTGGAATGAAAAAGAATATATGTTTCGGTATCAGATGGAGAAATGGAGGGAAAAGAGGATACCGATATAATTAAATCCAGAAATGGGTTGAAAAGAACGTGCCGCCCGTACCTTGCACACTTGTGTCCTGCACAACATGGCGTGGTTTTTTATTTTATTTTATTATTGTCCTCTGACGATGTAGTTATTGAGACCAAGCTGTCAGCCACGCTTTCACCGATATTGGGTCATTTGCTTCTGTGTTGTGAAAAACAACATCCGTGCAGCCTCTTTAAGAGTATTCGTTCGTATGCCTTTTAAAATGCACCCAGCAATCTCATCCCAGATCATTGGAAACGTCAGACGATCATCTCGAGCTTGCGGCAGAGGTTCCTTCGTTGGTATCGCTGTGTCCTTGCAGCTGCGCTGTCGATGCTCGTGGTGTTGTCTCGGCTTTCCTATTCCCCTCCCCCGGCTGCGGCAGGTGCTGCACGTGTTGGCCTCCACGAGGACCAAAATTCGGATTTACCTCAGGAATAAGCAGAAGAGAAGAGTAGAAATGAAATTAGAGTGGTGTAAACAGACCTAGATTGGGGGTCCCGAAGGCTTTGCCCCAAATCCGTTATCTGATGAGCTGCCCTGCGAAGGGCAGCTGCACAGGAGGTACTCCCACGGAGTGGGTTTTCAGATGGGTTTTTTTGCCTCTGGAATGTTTTGTGGAATGAATGGTTTTACAGTGGCTGGAGTGCAAATCCTGCCACCAACCTCCTAATAAGTAACCCAACTGCAGGAGGACGTCCGCAAACACAGTTGGGCACTAGATATGGATGGCCGTTGGGTCACCAGGAGCTCCTCCGCCCTTTGACAGGTTTTGTTCTTCATCCTGCTGGGTGTCCAGATCATACACCCAACTCACTAAGAAACTTGGTGGGGGAGATGGTTTATTCGCCGACAACCCGACCATGGAACAGTTTTGTACAGGTTTACATAGTACCTGTAGCAAGTCACAGATCTGATCTGACCTTACCTGAACTACCCCTCCCCCCCCAAAGTTGAAACCCCCCCCCCCCCCCAGAAAAAAAAAACACATTGGTGTTTGCTCTCCTCCAATAAGACATCCGATTTTGATGAAACTGGACCACAACCTTCATCACCTGTGATGAACCAAAGTTTGTTCATGCTATTAAATAAATAAATCCAGTTCTAAAGGGGGTTTGAATGGCTGATCCAGGTGAGCGTCAGGACGTGCCATCCTATTTTCATTCTTGCCAAGTTAAACATTCCTTTTTAATCAATGTGGATTGTGAGATTTGCAGGTTTCTTACCTTGTGTTCTACAGGTGAACAGGACTTGCAAGCTCTGAAGGTGCATGTCATGTATGTCGATTATGGAAATCGAGAGTGGTTGCCACTGAGCCAACTTCGCTACTTGGAGCCGAAGTTTGCTGAATTGCCTCGGCAAGCCATCGCCACTTCTCTGGCCTATGTGAGCATTTCCTGCTTTGAAGTATGGACCACTATTGCTTTTTGTGTGTGACAAATCTATCTTGGTCATCGCTATTGGTGTTACGAGAAATATTTTCATATCGTCAATGGTATCCCCCTCGTACTGCTGCCACTCCCCACCCTGATGCCTGGTCCTGCCGCTTACCCATCATCACCCCCTGGACTTTGTCCTTCCACTACCTGCACCAAACCCCCTTGTTCTAACACCACCCCCGACCCCTCATACTACCCCTCGAACGACCGCCGACCCCTCATCCTTCCGCAACCTCCCCCGACCCCCCCCCCTCCTGCCCCCACTTCCCCGACTCCACGTCCTGCGCCATCTCCCCAGACTCCACGTCCTGCGCCTCCAATCCGTCCTGCCGCCACCTCCCAGACTCCACGTCCTGCGCCACCTCCCCAGACTCCACGTCCTGCGCCACCTCCCAGACTCCACGTCCTGCCGCCACCTCCCCAGACTCCACGTCCTGCGCCACCTCCCAGACTCCACGTCCTGCGCCCACCTCCCCAGACTCCCAGTCCTGCCGCCACCTCCCAGACTCCAGTCCTGCGCCACCTCCGCAGCTCCACGTCCTGCGCCACCCTCCCAGACTCCACGTCCTGCCGCCACCTCCCAGACTCCACGTCTGCCGCCACCTCCCAGACTCCACGTCCTGCCGCCACCTCCCCAGACTCACGTCTGCGCACTCCCCAGACTCCACGTCCTGCCGCCACCTCCCAGACTCCACGTCCTGCCGCCACTCCCAGACTCCACGTCCTGCGCCACCTCCAGACTCCACGTCCTGCCGCCACCTCCAGACTCCACGTCCTGCGCCACTCCCAGACTCCACGTCCTGGCCACCTCCCAGACTCCACGTCCTGCCGCCACCTCCCCAGACTCCACGTCCTGCCGCCACTCCCCAGACTCCACGTCCTGCCGCCACCTCCCCAGACTCCACGTCCTGCGCCACCTCCCCAGACTCCACTTCTGCCGCCACCTCCCCAGCCCTCCACGTCCTGCCGCCACTCCCGAGACTCCACGTCCTGCCGCCACCTCCCGAGACTCCACGTCCTGCCGCCTCCCCAGACTCCACTCCTGCCGCCACCTCCCCAGACTCCACGTCCTGCCGCCACCTCCCCAAACTCCACGTCCTGCCGCCACCTCCCCAGACTCCACGTCCTGCGCCACCTCCCCAGACTCCACGTCCTGCCGCCACCCTCCAGACTCCACGTCTGCGCCACCTCCCAGACTCCACGTCCTGCCGCCACCTCCCCAGACTCCACGTCTGCCGCACTCCCCAGACTCCACGTCCTGCCGCCACCTCCCAGACTCCACGTCCTGCCGCCACCTCCCCAGACTCCACGTCGCCGCCACCTCCCCAGACTCCACGTCCTGCCGCCACCTCCCCAGACTCCACGTCCTGCCGCCACCCTCCCAGACTCCACGTCCTGCCGCCACCTCCCCAGACTCCACGTCCTGCCGCCACCTCCCCAGCCTCCCGGTCCTGCCGCACCTCCCCGAGACTCCACGTCCTGCCGCCACCTCCCGAGACTCCACGTCCTGCCCGCCACCTCCCCAGACTCCACGTCCTGCCGCACCTCCCAGACTCCACGTCCTGCCGCCACCTCCCAGACTCCACGTCCTGCCGCCACCCTCCCGAGACTCCACGTCCTGCGCCACCTCCCGAGACTCCACGTCCTGCCGCCACCTCCCGAGACTCCACGTCCTGCCGCCACCTCCCGAGACTCCACGTCCTGCGCCACCTCCCGAGACTCCACGTCCTGCCGCCTCCCGAGACTCCACGTCCTCCGCCACCTCCCAGACTCCACGTCCTGCCGCCACCTCCCCAGACTCCACGTCCTGCCGCCACCTCCCAGACTCCACGTCCTGCCGCCACGTCCCCAGACTCCACGTCCTGCCGCCACCTCCCAGACTCCACGTCCTGCGCCCACCTCCCCAGACCCACGTCCTGCCGCCACCTCCCAGACCCCACGTCCTGCCGCCACCTCCCCAGACTCCACGTCCTGCCGCCACCTCCCCAGACTCCACGTCCTGCCGCCACCTCCCCAGACTCCACGTCCGGACTCAGCCTGCCGCCACCTCCCCAGACTCCACGTCCTGCCGCCACCTCCCCAAACTCCACGTCCTGCGCCACCTCCCCAGCCTCCGCGTCCTGCCGCCACGCCGAGACTCCACGTCCTGCGCCACCCTCCCCAGACTCCACGTCCTGCGCCACTCCCAAACTCCACGTCCTGCCGCCACCTCCAGCCTCCGCGTCTGCCGCCACCTCCCGAGACTCCACGTCTGCCGCCACCTCCCCAGACTCCACGTCCTGCCGCCACCTCCCAGACTCCACTTCCTGCCGCCACCTCCCCAGACTCCACGTCCTGCCGCCACCTCCCCAGACTCCACGTCCTGCCGCCACCTCCCAGACTCCACGTCCTGCGCACTCCCCAGACTCCACGTCCTGGCGCACCCTCCCGAGACTCCACGTCCTGCCGCCACCTCCCGAGACTCCACGTCCGCCGCCACCTCCCGAGACTCCACGTCCTGCCGCCACCTCCCGAGACTCCACGTCCTGCCCCACCTCCGAGACTCCACGTCCTGCCGCCACTCCCGAGACTCCACGTCCTGCCGCCACCTCCCGAGACTCCAGTCCTGCGCCACCTCCCAGACTCCACGTCCTGCCGCCACCTCCCAGACTCCACGTCCTGCCGCCACCTCCCCAGACTCCACGTCCTGCCGCCACCTCCCAGACTCCACGTCCTGCCGCCACCTCCCCAGACTCCACGTCTGCCGCACTCCCCAGACTCCACTCCTGCCGCCACCTCCCAGACTCCACGTCCTGCCGCCACCTCCCCAGACTCCACGTCCTGCCGCCACCTCCCCAGACTCCACGTCCTGCCGCCACCTCCCCAGACTCCACGTCCTGCGCCGCCACCTCCCAGACTCCACGTCCTGCCGCCACCTCCCCAGACTCCACGTCCTGCCGCCACCTCCCCAGACTCCACGTCCTGCGCCACCTCCCAACTCCACGTCCTGCCGCCACTCCCCAGACTCCACGTCCTGCGCCACCTCCCAGACTCCACGTCCTGCCGCCACCTCCCCAGACTCCACTCCTGCCGCCACCCTCCCCAGACTCCACGTCCTGCCGCCACCTCCCCAGACTCCACACGTCCTGCCGCCACCTCCCCAGACTCCACGTCCTGCCACCACCTCCCCAGACTCCACGTCCTGCCGCCACCTCCCCAGACTTCCACGTCCTGCCGCCACCTCCCAGACTCCACGTCCTGCCCGCCACCTCCCCAGACTCCACGTCCTGCGCCACCTCCCCAGACTCCACGTCCTGCCGCCACCTCCCCAGACTCCACGTCTGCCGCCACCTCCCCAGACTCCACGTCCTGCGCACCTCCCAGACTCCACGTCTGCCCCACCTCCCCAGACTCCACGTCCTGCCGCCACCTCCCAGACTCCACGTCCTGCCACCTCCCAGACTCCACGTCCTGCCGCACCTCCCAGACTCCAGTCCTGCCGCCACCTCCCCAGACTCACGTCCTGCCAGCCACTCCCAGCTCCCGTCCTGCCGCCACCTCCCCAGACTCCACGTCCTGCCGCTACCCAGATCCCCCCTCCCCCGACCCCTCGTCTGCCGCCACCCCAGCTCCTCCCCTACGAAAACTCGTCCCTGCCGCCACCCAGCTCCCCCCCAGACCCCGCATCCTGCCGCCGCCCCCGGATCCCCGGTCCTGCCGCCGTCCCCGGACCTCTCGTCCTGCCATTCCTTTTTATTCCCTTTCCTTTATTGTATGGACCCCTAATATTTGAGACCTTAAAATATCACTCATCTCTCCATCCAGTTGACTGTTGAAGGTCCAGCCATAGGAGCGCTCATTTCACAGGATGTGTCAGATTCCTCTGTCGTTCTCCCTCACTAATCTCGCTTCAGTTTTAGAAAACCTCTTTCTCTCTGGTGGTGGTGGTAGTGGTGATGTATTTGTGAATAATTCCTTTCTCTTTTTCACTCTATTCCTCTCTTTAGTTATTTATCTCTCCAAGGAGAAGTGAATTTTGCAGAAATTTTTCTGTAAGGCTCACTTGGCTGCGTCTAGATTGGTTTGAGTTGAGGGTCATGAGTAACGCCTGAAACCCGAATCCTTTCCAGGTTCCTCCTGATGACTCCATCTTTGCGCTTTACTTCTCAGGGTTCCTTCTTGGTCTTGAGTCTCATAATGTTTGTGCCATATCCTGATGCTCCGTGGGCTGTGCTTTCCCGCTGACGGACTACTGGTAGCTTGTACAATGTACATGTTGCTGCGTTTGAGCCTGGGGAGTAACTGCTGAAGTATTTCTGTCAGGGTTCTTCCCGACATCTTTTTTTCTTTATTGCCTTCACACTTCTTTCCAATTTGTTTTTTTTCACAATTCTCTTTATTCACTCTAATTTTTGCTTTTTCTTCTTTTTCATCTCTTTTTCTCTCTATTCCTCTAGTTATTTATCTCTCCAAGGAGAAGTGAATTTTGCAGAAAATTTTCTGTGAGGCTCACTTGGCTGCGCCTGGGTGGCTTAGATCTTAGTGGAGTAGCGGCTGAAACCCGAATCCTATCCAGGTTCCTCCTGATGACTCCATCTTTCCTCTTTACTTCTTCAGGTTTCTTCTTGGTTTTCCATTTCATGTGCTCACTGTACATTGTGGGTGGTTGGGGGTGGTGACAGAACCAGAAAGGAAGGACATTGAGTTCGGCCATCAACGTGTCTGTGATGTGGGAGCTTGTATCCTTTTGGAATGCATGCTTTAAGAAATGATGACAATGTAGAAGCGTGGCGTGCCATACCAGTTGAACTTTCCTCACGCATTTCATTGACAATTTCAGCACATTGTAGTTATTCTTTGATGTGTGGAAAATCGTATTCAAGTGGACCATGGAGAATGTTGTGTGCACTGCAGGTGTGTCCAACACAGGAAGTAGTATGGACAAGCCGGCAGGTGCAGTGGTTCATTGACAGAATCCAGAGTTGTACCATGTATGCAGTTTTGTACTGCCTTCAAGGCACGTGTTTTTCAGTCCTCCATAATGCGCCAAAGGTGGATGGCTACTTCAGGTTTGGCAAACTTGTGTACACTGTGCCTTTTCAAATCTTGTGAATGCTTCGGTGTTCGATTTGATTTCAGATTTCTTTACTCTACTGGAAAGCTTGGGTGTCTTTGGATGTAACAAGTCACAATCCTTTCATTTTTAAGCCATTCATTTTTTGTCCGTATGCTTGGTTCAGACCTGGGCATGCAAAGTGAGGTCTGTGCTGATATAATAGGAATGAGCGTATCACAGGAGCATTGCTGACTATGTTTAGCCTGTAGCCTAGGTTGAACACTGTACATACGTGCATGAGGTATAAACAGCCAATCTCAGGTTGTGTGCTGCTACTACAAGGACTGCCAATAAACAAGCCAAATAGTGCTGTAACCGAACCAAATTCCCGAATTCAAACTCTGCGAGTTGCGATTACGAGCCGAGTCCAAGTCAAGCCGTGTTTGGCTGTCAACTCGGAAACGAACTCAGATATTTCTGTCACACCAAATTAAGTAATTGCAGTATTTTGCAATTGTGTGCGGTGGAAATGCATCCATCCGTTGGGTCCATACTCTGTACAGAGCAGTCTCCTGGGCTATTGGGCACAATCCTGGATGTGGTGCCACTCCGACGCAGGATACATGAATGGCTCAATAATCCCAGCAAGCTGGGACTCATTTTGCTGACCTCGGAAGGATGACAGGCTGAGTCAACCCAACCTGGTATTAATTAAATGGCTGAGCGGGATTTGAACTCAGGACTGCAGGATCCAAAGTCTGCTGCCCTAACCCTTAAGCCAACACCAGGCAGGCACTGTAGCTGTGCACTGTCAAGCTCTGTTACCCTTGAGCAGGTCTCGGTGTGACTAGCTCTGGGTTAACTCGGCTGTGGTTGTTATCCCGCCCCCCGGAGGGAGGAGTGGGATATTGTAATAGTCTGGTTTGTTTGTCTGTTGGGTAGTCAATCTGTCTACCCTTATTATCACTTTTTCCGTCGATATGTTTGTCTGTTGGGTAGTCGATCCAGTCGAAAAAAAAAATGTTTTTAAAAAAATTTTTTTTTTTTAATTTGTTCTTCCCTTATTATCAGTTTTCCGTCGATATGTTTGTCTGTCTGTCTGTCCTTTTCGGTCCAGTGCTCCGTTAATAACATGGCATTTCGATGAAACTTGGTTGGTAGGTTCATACCATGACCTAGTTGTGTGCAAATGAGAACGTTGCTATGGACACCACCGTTGCCTAGCAACGGGATTTGAATTTTTGAAAAATCATAAAAAATTAATTTTACGAAAATCAAAAATCGGGCACGAGCGACTGTGGGCAGTACATTCAGCCATATTGTCAAAAATTTCCAGCCGGATCCTATGAAAACTGTCGGAGAAGATAGACTTTGAATGAACCTGGTCGAAAACATAAAAAAAATGAAGTTCGTTATATCTCAGAGACTATGAGTCACATATACATGAAACTGGTATGGTAGGTTCAGGTATGTCCTAGTTATGTGTGTGAAAGAACTGTTGCTATGGACCCCTCCGTTGCCAAGCAACGGCCGAAAAACCTCTAAATGTGGGGGTATTTTAACGAAAAAACAATCTGCAGCATTAACCCTTGAAGCTAGAATCATGAATTTTCTTGTGCTTAATCCTCAGGTCATTCCCAATCGAACAGGCCCATCGCGTCAGGTTCTATTGGGTAGGCGACTACCCATGTCTGCTACCGGCTGTTTTGTCTGTCTGTTCTGTCTGTTCGTTCCAGTGCTCCGTTAATACAATGGCGATTTCGATGAAACTTGGTTGGTAGGTACATACCATGACCTAGTTGTGTGCAAATGAGAACCGTTGCTATGGACACACCGTTGCCTAGCAACGGGACTTTGAAATTTTTGAAAAATCATAAAAAAAATTATTTTTTCGAAATCAAAAAATCGGGCCATGAGCGACTGTGGGCAGTATATTCAGCCATATTGTCAAAATTTCCAGCAGGATCCTATGAAACTGTCGGAGAAGATAGACTTTGAATGAACCCTGGTCGAAAACAATAAAAAAACGAAGTTCATTATATCTCAGAGACTATGAGTCAGATATACATGAAACTGGTATGGTAGGTTCATGGTATGTCCTAGTTATGTGTGAGAAAGAACCATTGCTATGGACCCCTCCGTTGCCTAGCAACGGCCGAAAAACATCTAAATGTGGGGGTATTTAAACGAAAAAACAATCTGCAGCATTAACCCTTGAAGATAGAATCATGAATTTTATTGTGCTTGATCCTCAGGTCATTCCCCATCTAACGGGCCCATCGCGTCAGGTTCTATTGGGTAGTCGACTACCCATGTCCGCCTACCGCTTGTCTGTATGTATGTCTGTTCGGTCCAGTGCTCCGTTAATACAATGGCAATTTCGATGAAACTTGGTTGGTAGGTTCATACCATGAACTAGTTGTGTGCAAATGAGAACCGTTGCTATGGACCCATCCGTTGCCTAGCAACGGACCTTTGAAATTTTCAAAAAAAATCTCAAAAATTTGTTTTCGAAAATCAAAAATCGGGCCACGAGCGACTGTGGGCAGTACATTCAGCCATATTGTCAAAAATTTCCAGCCGGATCCTATGAAAACTGTCGGAGAAGATAGACTTTGAATGAACCCTGGTCGAAAACAAATAAAAAACGAAGTTCGTTATATCTCAGAGACTATGAGTCAGATATACCTGAAACTGGTATGGTAGGTTCATGGTATGTCCTAGTTATGTGTGAGAAAGAACCGTTGGCTATGGACGCTTTTGTTGGCTAGTAACGGCTGAAAAACGACTGAATTCGACTTGATCGACTACCCCTGTCCGCCTACCGGCTTGTTACTTGACGAAATCTACGATTTTGTCAAGTATGTTGGGTGGTTCAGTTTGTGAGTTTGTTACTTGACGAAATC
>CM068956.1:20093078-20112332 GCA_035128595.1 Eptatretus atami | reverse complement strand
ACTTGACGAAATCTTCGATTTTGTCAAGTATGTTGGTCTGTTCCGTTTGTTTGTTACTTGACGAAATCTTAGATTTTGTCAAGTATGTTGGTCTGTTCCGTTTGTTACTTGACGAAATCTACGATTTTGTCAAGTATGTTGGTCGGTTCAGTTTGTGACTTTGGTTTGTTGTTTGTGTGTACGGTCTCGCTCTTACAGGTCGTATTTTGAGTCAGAATGTCTGGAACTTCACCAATGGACTTATTGGCCACCAGAATAGAACCCTATAACTTTTGCATGTCAAGGTCAAGGTCAAGGTCAGTAAAAATTCCTGAAAATCGCGAAAATCCGTATCTTTTAGCATGGGCCGATTTTCAAAAATTCATGTCTCTGCCAAATCTTAACGGATTCCTTTAATTCGATACACGACGTGGAGGGGTATCTTTGACTGGATTAAAAGGTCACATCGTCTTACGGATTACGGAGGTACAGGTATTTAATTTAACAGGTAAGTGCTATCGTACGGTTTTTGGTATCATGATCATCATGAATTTCGTCAATCCTGGCCCTATGGGCCATTTTTACTTGACGAAATCTACGATTTTGTCAAGTATGTTGGTCGGTTCAGTTTGTGAGTTTGTTACTTGACGAAATCTACAATTTTGTCAAGTATGTTGGTTTGTTTTGTTTGTTTGTTTGTGTGTACGTCTCGCCTCTACAGGTCGCATTTCGAGTCGAATGTCATGGAACTTCACCAATGGACTTATTGGCCACCCAGAATAGAACCTATAACTTTTGGCATGTCAAGGTCAAAGTCAAGGTCAGGAAAAATTCCTGAAAATCGCGAAAATCCGTATCTTTTAGCATGGGCCGATATTTCAAAAATTCATGTCCTCCGCAAATCTTAACGGATTCCTTTCAAATATTGAACACGGACGTAGGAGGGGAGTATCTTTGACTGGATTAAAAATTGGTCACATCCGTTACGGATTACAGAGGGACAGGTATTTTAATTTAACATGTAAGTGCTATCTACGGTTTTTCATGGTAGTCATGATCAGTGATCATTCGAATTCGCAAGTCCTGGCCCTATGGGCCATTTTTACTTGACGAAATCTACGATTTTGTCAAGTATGTTGGTCGTTCAGTTTGTGAGTTTGTTACTTGACGAAATCTACGATTTTGTCAAGTATGTTGGTCGGTTCAGTTTGTTACTTGACGAAATCTACGATTTTGCAAGTATGTTGGTCGGTTCAGTTTGTTTGTTTGTGTGTACGTCTCGCTCTACAGGTCGCATTTCGAGTCGAATGTCATGGAACTTCACCAATGGACTTATTGGCCACCAGAATGGAACCCTATAACTTTGGCATGTCAAGGTCAAAGGTCAAGGTCAGGAAAAATTCCTGAAAATCAGAAAAATACGTATCTTTTAGCATGGGCCATATTTCAAAAATTCATGTCTCCGCCAAATCTTAACGGATTCCTTTCAAATTTGAAACAGACATGAGAGGGAGTATCTTTGACTGGAATTAAAAATGGTCACATCCGTTACGGATTACGGAGGTGACAGGTATTTTAATTTAATTTTTTTGTTTTTTGTTTGTTTACCCTAAAAACTATGTTTAACCCCAAAAATACCTATTATCGCTCAATATGCTCGATGGTACGCGATCTTGTTGAATTCGTCAAGTCCTGGCCCTATGGGCCATTTTTTTATTTGTTTATTTGTCTGTCTGTCTGTTGCAACTTTACTGCAAAACAGCTTAGCAAACACTATCAAATTTAATCCACAAGTGGGCAATGAACCTTGGACGACCCCATTTACTTTTGGGTCCAATTGGATCAAAGGTCAAGGTCAAGGTCACGAAAAGATCAAAATCGTTTTTCGCTCATAACTTTGTCAAAAATGATCTGATTTACTTCAAACTAAGCTTATCGTGAACCTTATTCTATTTGTCACTTATAATCCTACCCATTCCTATAGTGAAAAATGCATATTTATGAAGATCGGTAGGGTCGAAGTTTTGGGGTCATGGTCATCGGTCAAAATTACAAAATTTTCCATTAAAACTAAAACATGGTTACGAAAATACAACTTTACGGAAAACGGCTGCTTCAAACACTGTCAAATTTTATTCACAGGTGGGCAATGAAAGTCTAGAGTCAAAATCGTTTTACGATCAGAACGTTTTCAATTGATTTAATATCTTGTTGAACAAATAACAACAACACAGAATATAAATTGAAAGAATATTTCATTGTTTATTAACAAACACAAATAACAAACCGTTCTCAATACTAATTTACATATAGTACATACCTATAATATGGACTGTATATATTGTAACTGTGAAAGTGAAATTATTATTTATAGTATGGACACGGTTAGCTGTAAACTATGTGCCAAGTATATCTTAAGTTTATATTGTTTATGGCTTTCTTTTGACACCATGACCTTTGACCTTACGTGGCCTTGAAAGGTCAAAATCATTTTACAGTCATAACTTCGTCAAAAATGGTTTAATTGACTTCAAACTAAGACTAAAATATTCCTTATTCTATTTCTTATAATCAACATTCAGGTAAAGGATGTATCAAGTTTAAAATTTGATCCCCAAAATAACTTTATGCCTTAAATGGGTGGGATTTGTTGTGCCTGGCACCACTTTTGTTGTTTTTTTTCTACTTCCGTGTACTTTTATATTTTTTTTTATTACTTCAAGAAGTATTACTGTAATTTAGTGTACTCCTTTCCGTGTCCTCCTAAACTCAAAAGGGTTCCTGCTTTGGTGGAATAACTGTTTCCGTCCGAACCTCAGTGTGCAGAAGCCATTAATGCTTCTGCTTCTTCAAAACTCGGAAAGAGGCTTTTGAAATGGGCATCTTTGCGGTTAAACGAACAAATTTTTGTTCCAAGTAAATTGATTATGAGCTTTTCAACCAAGTAAATCAATTTTGGCAAACCATCGCGATTCCCTGATATTGTTGTGTGCCGGGGTTCGGTGGTGAGGAGCGACTGCTCTCTCTCCAGAGTCGTCTCCACCGAACACCCAGAATTGCAAGGTCGTAACCCTTGGATAACTCCAAAGGTCACGGGTCCCTTAGCGCAGTGGTTCTCAACCTTTTGGAGCAACGCCCCCAAAAATTTAAGTTGGGGTTCGCGACCCCCCCTCCCGACTCACATTTGAAACACACTGCAGTGACGTCACGGAGCGCATAAAATAATCCACAGTGCCTGGAGCACATTGGTCAACGCCTAGGTACTCGCAGCTTAAAACTAAACAGAACTAAACTAAATAAACTAAACTGGCATCCCAAATTAATTATTTACACTTTGATGTAAAAACAGTAAAAACAGCCAGCCACATTCATAAAAAGGCTTCTGTAATTGCAAAGAGCGGTATGTAGCCTATTTGCACGGGACACAGACTGGAAGATTGAGCGACCCTCTGCTGCAGACAGAGGTTACTATACAACATGACAGCTACCAGACGTACACAAACCTTGCATTACTGACCAAAAATATACAAAAAACAAAACAACAAAACAAAACTAAACAATTTGGCTTAAGTACAGTTTTAAATTTCATCAAGATCCGACAGCACAACTCATTGTGAAGGAGGCAACAGGACTGCTTTACAAGCTGATGGCAATCGGCTATTATCATTCATTCTCATATAGCTGGGCCTGCAAAACAGCTGCAACCACAGTGCAAATACCTTTCAGTGTCCCTACAGGCTTATTATTCTCAGTTCATTCACAGTTCTTATAACAGTTATGCTTGTTGTAGGCTTGTAGCCTATTATCATTCATCTCTTTTGCATTTTCCCTTTATAACAACGATTCTCAAGTGGTTTTCAGTTTCATTTTTTCCAGATTGAACACAATAATTCAGATAATACTGACTCACAATAATTGAACACAATAATTCAGATAATACTGACTCGCAATATGAACACAATAATTCAGATAATACCGACTCACAATAATTGAACACAATAATTCAGATAATACCGACTCACAATAATTGAACACAATAACACACATAATTCTTTTTTTAACAGTTACATCTGTGAAGGCACAGGCTTGTATTGTCAGATAGTATTCACGTACTCATTTTAGTGGGATGGCTGGGCCTGTTTCTTTGAACAAAGCAGCTGTATTCTGGTTTTAAGCTGGAGACTGCAACACGAAGATCATCCTCAACTCTAATGAGCTGTGATCTGTATTGTTCTTGATAATGTCAGTGAGGAAAAGGTCTTCTCACAAAGGTATGTAGATCCAAATGGAATATGTATATCAATTGCAGCCTTTGATAGTCCTGGGTATTCTGCGGCCACTGACAGCCAGAATTCCTCCAGTGTGGATGAGGCAAAAGCGGTCTTTAATGTGCGGTCAGAGGAGAGGTCCAAGAGCGCATCCTAAGCACCGATGACAGGTGTCGGGCATGAGGTGTGAAAGGCTGGCGTATCCAATCGTTTCTCTCTGGGGTGTCGTCTTTTGGGAAGTAAGTACCGATTGAAGTGGCCAAGCAGGCTTCTGAGGTGAGTAGCAATAAGCTTTTTATTGTTTGGATGCTTATGTCAAATTTGTCCATGACCTCTGAGCTCAGGGAACATTTCCACACTGCCTTCTTCGACTCGCGCTGCCCACCGCTCAAGCTTCTTAGTAAACGCTGTAACCTTGTCAGAAAGCGTGAGGACATTGGTGTTTGGCTTGGAGAGACAAGTTTAGACTGTTCAGTTTATCAAATATGCCTGCCAGATATGCAAGGCCAGTAACCCATGTGGGGTCGGTCAGGTGGTCAGCGAGGGGGGAGCCGCAATCTGAGAGGAAAATGCGAACCTCCTCACGCAGTTCAAACAGTCCGGTTAAAACTTTCCCCGTGATAGCCATCTGACCTCTGTGTGAAATATGTAGAGATTCGTGTTCCGATCCCATTTCCTGGCAGAGTGTGGCAAACAGTCTGGTATTCACCGGACGGGATTGAATGAAGTTCACCACTTTAATTTCTGTTTGGAGAACATTGCGGAGTTGTAGCTCGAGGTTCTTGCTGGCGAGGGCCTCTCTGTGAATAATGCAATGAGTGAATTTGACATGCGACGCCACTTCCAAAACTTTAGCTTTCAGTCCCCTTCTTGTCCCCTGCATGGCGCCAGCTCCATCTGTACACACAGAGATGCAATTTTCCCAACTTAGCCCCTCCTCGCGCATTTTACTGTCCAGTTTGTTAAAAATGTCACGACCAGTGCAAGTTCCTTCAAGTGTCGAGCAAAACAACATATCCTCGTACATTTTCCCCTCATAGCTGTACTTGCAAAAACAAGTAACTGTGCATCACTGGAAACATCCGTTGTTTCGTCAATTGGAGGGAAAATCTTCCACTTTTCTTCACTCGGTCAATGAGCTGCTCTTTAATGTCGTTGGCCATTTCACCAATGCGCCTCGCCATTGTGTCATTAGACAGTGGAATAGTCTCAGTGTGCTAGCTATTTTTTCACCATGTATAGCTGTGGTCATTGCAATCGCTGCTGGGCGGATCAGGCTCTCTGCAATAGTATGGGGCTTTTTGGATTGAGCAACCAGGTATGCCACTTCATATGAAGCAAACAGGGCTTTGACAGGGATTGTAGAGTGCTCACGTACAGTCGTCTTTTGGCTCTGTTGTTCTCCTAAAGACGAAAAAAATCTAATGGTTTGTCAATGTAGGATGGGTGTTTGGTTTGTAAATGTCTCTTCAATTTCACTGGTTTCAAGCTTTCGTGAGCAAGCACTTCTGAACACAGAACACACTGTGGATATTCAACTTCATTTTTGGCTAGGCATGTGAATCCGTACTGCAGAAAGTCAGTCTGATATTTCCGATGCTTGTTGGAGGCCAAATCTGCCGCCGGCGCCTTACGCTTTTCAGTTGAACTTGTAACAGTTGCGCCACCTCACATGTGTCGTCTTGGTCCGCATCTTGAGCTGGCAGACGTTTTTTGACGAGCCACCGATCCATATTCAGCCACCTTGCAGTAGTTAGCTAACGCTAACATTGACTTTCAGCACCCGACACTGTGCTTCTCTCTCTCTCCTCTCTCTCTCTCCTCTCTCTCTCTCTCCTCTCTCTCTCTCTCTCTCTCTCTCTCTCTCTCTCTCTGCTCTCGCGCACACTCACTCACACCACACATACTAATTTCACTTGCTGGCTCAAATCTGTTTCATAATGACTACATTATAACATTGGTATGGGAGATTTAATTGAAAAATCATTTTCAAAATATATTTATGAATTTCTTTATTATATATTTTTTTGTTTATTTGTTTTTACAACCTTCCCGCGACCCCCAAAAACAATCTCGCGACCCCCAGGTTGAGAACCTGGGCCTTAGCGGACCGTGGTCGCCAATATTTAGACGGCGTGGGGTAGGGTTAATTGCCTAATTTCAATATACCTAAGTACGCACGTTGTCTAACTACCGGGGAAAACCACACCCTCGACGGACCTCGGGTGGAACGGGCCGTTTACCGAGCCCGATCCAGGTGTAAACCGAGCGGGGATGACCAAGATCCATCAGTCCAAATGAACAATTACAGCAACAAGGCCTCCCTAATTCCCAATACGCCTGTGCTAACCAATGAAAGAATTGACAGACAACGAGCTGGTACATGAACAATCGGGGTTTGTTTATAATGGGGAAGGGGAGCACAAAAAGAGCAGAGTTAAACCGACTATCAAGAAGGAATGCAAGTAATGTACAAGGCACTTAAACAATTGCTCTTATAGACTGGGCCCACAGACACACACGCACACACCAAAAGAAATGATGGCCGCGGCCTTTATTTGGCCCTTCAGCTCGGGAGGGAAGGCGAGCTGAGGGCAAGAGCCTGCACTTGCACCTGTCGCCTCGTGCGGTCTGGTCGAGCTTGTCCGGTGGCGGGACTCAAACCCACCGCCTCAACGCAGCACCAGGGATGAGGGGTAGAGCGACGGACGCCAGCCAGCACGAAGGCGGACGAGGCGATAGGCGATCAAGGCTGAAAAAGCTTCCACGGATCAGACGACACCAGACGAGGCAGACTCAGACAGCCAGACAGAACGTGCCGATCACTATCCTCTCCTGAGGTGGGAGGGATTTCTTCCCTGGCCACTCGCCTCCTGATTGGACGGTTGCGTCGCGCGATTCGCTGGCCGTCCCTCATTGGATAGGCCCACGGTAGGCGGGGCAACTCTCACCCTTCTGGGTGGAGTCCCGATCTGAGGGGATGGGCCTCCTGATTGGACGAAGGGTGCGCCCTTGCCCTCGTGGGCGGAGTCGGCTCTGAGGCGATGAGCCTCCTGATTGGACGAAGGGCGCGCCCTTGCCCTCGTGGGCAGAGTCGGCTCTGGAGCGAGGGGTCCCACCCACATTCGCAGCCAGAAACACGTGCGCTATGGCGTCGGTGGAGCGAGGCGACGGTGCCGCTGTTGTTGTTGTAAAAAAACCCTGACTAAAAAATAAACCCACAGCGCACACATGAAATTCCCATTAGACATAAGGGACGGGACCCTAACTATAAACACATACTTATCGAAATAATTGAACTGCGGGGGCTGCTGACTGTCTGTGTGCAAAAGGCTTCCAAATCTGTAACAATATCACTACAAATGCTGATACTGAGGGATTATTGAAAAAAGGGGGATAGGTTCCCGACACAAGAATAAATATAAGGGTGAAATAAATGTGTGATTAATATATTTATGTAACGATGTAAAATAAATGTACAGTAAACGAAAAGCCTTTTACTGAACGTATATGTATTGTTACAGTCGTAGGATTCTAAGCACCCCGACGAACCGCCAGACATAAGGGAATGAGAGGTCACAACCTTGGCCCGTACATTTCCGTATACTTATCGGGCTTGAACAACTCGTGACTGTGATATAAATCTGCTTGCTGTAATATAAACAAGCGGAGGCTGACAGCACCGTTCCTCTTTAAATGGTGTTTGAAATGCACTCTTTCCAATCAACCCGTTACCGGATTTTTATTGCCAATTCCCAAGTGCTTATTGGAGGTCCTGTTCTCAGAATGACCACATATAGCTTTTCATTAAAAGTTGAATTGCAACAGAAAGAGCGGAGGAGGAGGGGGTGGGGGGGGATATACTAAATCCCCAGTTCGCAATTGCAGCAACTCTTATTCATCCATACAGAACATGTAACACAGCAGGAGGTTAATGAGACAGATTACACAATGTAACCTGAGAGAGTTAATGATTTTTTTTCCAGCTGCAACCCAGCGAATATGGGAAACTTCCAATGGCAAGGGTTGACTGTATTAGCTTTCCAACTATTAGCTATTCGAGGGTTGACCCGACTGGGCATCCTCTGTCATGCAAAGTCTTTCCTTGGCATACCTGAGCTCCTATCCACCTACAAGGCTTTCGTCTGCAGCTCGATGGAGTACTGCTCTCTTCTCTTGGCTGGTGCCCTTGCCTCACATCTTGATCGAGTAGTCATAGGGAATATAATATGTTTTATATTTCAACCTGATCGGCCACATGGTCTGGCAGCCAGAATTATTTAATATTTTGAATCTGGTTTCAGGGATTTAAATCAAACTTGGTACAAGTATGTGTAATGGTGGAATATTGTGGGCGGAGATGTATCTGGTGACGTCATGATGCCGAAGAGTGACTTTCTAGTTTTCTTTTTTTCTTTTCTTAAAAAAATCAACAAAAACATAGTGAAAATGGTTGTCGATATCCATAAAAATATGTCCTTAGATATAATGTTGGACGAATAGCTTGGTCAATGTGCTCGAGCCGAGTATATTTACTCCTGTGTTGAGGATCTGCCAGAGATGAGTCGTATGTAATATGTGCACTGAGGAGCAGTGACCATCCTTTACAAAGCAGAATAGGGTAAAGTTGTGTTGTTGAAAACCTCTTGTGCAAGCGAGCCTAGCAGAGTGCTTGTGGCACACACAAAAGGGACTTGGAAAGCACCACATGCTTATATATAATTAAATGCATAACATCATGGGCTGTTTTTTGGGGGGTTTTTTTGTATACCTTGTCGAGGCTCGTGTGAGAGCTAAGACAACGCACAACAAGGGGGACATGAGACAAGAGGGGAGGGAGTGGGAAGGACAAAACAGTGGGGAACAGAGACATTAGGAGATCTGTGGAAGGGAGAGGGATGGGATGGGGAAAATGGGGAATAGAAGATGGACATTACAGGGACTTTCAGGAAGGAAAGCAGGGAATTTGAAGGAGGTGGGCTTGGGTGGATTATCGGGGGTAGAAAAGATCGAGGATTTGGATGGGGCATGATAGGTGGTGGTGAACAGCTGTTTTGAAGGCCTGGAGGGAAGAATGGGAATGAATAGAGTGAGGGAGTTTATTCTAAAGGTGGGAAAAAAGAGGAATGAAAGAGTGAAGGTGAGTAGTGATTCGTGATTTTGGTAGTTTTACCAGAAGGGGGTTGTTGGCGGACCTTGATCGCCCTGTGGAAATGTGGCGGGGACAAATCGCAGAGAGAGCAGGGGGGGTGGCGAGGCTGGAGAGGAGATGGTAGAAGACAGAAAGACCACCGACCAACCTACGGTGATTGAGTGAGAGGCCCAAACACAACCTCATCGCGGGAGATGCCAATGATCCGAAATGCCTTGGTTTCCACAGCGTGAAGCCGAGAAAGGTGGGAGGCAGGAGCACCAGCCCAGAGGGGAGAGCAGTACTCCATCAGGCTGCGGATAAAAGCTTTGTAAGTGGTCAGGAGCTCAGGTGGGCCGAGGAAGGACTTTGCACGACGGAGGATTCCCAGTCGGCGAATGGCTTTGGAGGTGAGGTTTGAAATGTGTCTTTCCCAGGAAAGGTCATGGCAGATGGTGAGACCCAGAAGCTTGAAATAAAGGACTTCTTCCAGAGGATTGTTGAGAAAGTGGATGGGGGGGTTTTCTAAACGGTCCTTTCCAAGAGACATAGTGAGAGTGTGAGATTTGTCCGGATTGAAAGACATGTTCCACGTGTTGGACCAGTTTGTGATTTTATCCAGTTCTGCAGTGAGCGAAGAAGCTGCTGCTTGCTGGTCTGAGGGATGACAGATGGTTCGGCAGACGGTGGAGTCATCAGCAAAGAGATGTGGAGGATTTTCCAGAGAGTCGGAGAGATCATTGATGATAACCAGAAAAAGAACAGGGCCTAGAACGCTACCTTGAGGAACTCCAGCCTGGACAGGAAGAGGGGATGAACTGCCAGAGAACTGCAGACCATGACGTTGCATTGAGCTGTGGAGTCATGATTGAGGGCAGAACACATAAATAGGGGTGAGATGGCCAGAAAGATGGTGCTGCCCCCAGGCATTGGGCAGCCATTTGCTGGAAAGGCAGTCTCGAAGGGCTTAAAAGCTGTGTCTGCGCATGCTCACAGGAGTTGAGCTTCTGGAAGAGACCCATATCATTTCTTTCTTCTTCGTCGCTCCCCAAGTTGGTCCTTGAGTGGAGGTGCAAATGCCACCTCTTCATCACCATCGTCTTGTTTCTCACCCCTTGCTACACCTTTGTCAGGTGCCACACCAGTCTGCATGCATTTTGGTGGAGAAAGAGCTCATTCCTGCCCAAGTCCCTGCCTGCCCCCATTGTTTGGTTTGAATCTGGTATTATCGGCACCTTTGCAGGGTATAGTTTTCTTGTGCATTCTTTTGTGCTTCCCCTTTCATCCGTATCTGTGTTTGTCAACTGACAGATGTTCCATTAATTTGTTTTTTGTCCTGTCATTCCTTGCTCTGAATACGTTTTAATAACCCATTTAGTAAACCATTTTAATAATTATAATAAATATCTTCCCCCCTTTTTGCCTTCGTGGTGCCTGGACCAACTGTCAAATTTGGTTTATTTATTGGGGCATCATAACTTGTTAATTCTAAACGCAGTGAAAATGCAAACATCATTTTAGTCATTCGCTGAGGTCTTCTGACCTCCAGCACAGAGCCCCTGCATTGGCTGGACATCTGACGTGATAATATTGAACTCTTGCAAAATGTGAATATAACATGCACACTTTAAAGGGTTTCGTAATGCTTGCTGGTGGAGTGACTGGAAATATTTGACAACTGGGTGCTATATCATATATCTATGCTTCAATATCACTTGACAACCTTGCTGCATTTGAGGCAGTTTCCATGGCAGGTCTCCCTCAAATGTCTAATTACCTCTGCCACCGAAGGTGAAGGAGGTTATGTTTTCACACTTTTCTGTCCGTTTTCTTGTTTGTCTGTTTGTCTGTGAACAGGATATCTCAAAAAGTACAGGATATCTCAAAAAGTTGTGGACGGATCTAGATAAAACTTGGTGGACAGGTTCGGTGTATGACAAGCACGAACTGATTCAATTTTGGTGAAGATCTGGATCCGGATCTGGATCCGACTACTAGAATTTTAAAGTTACTCTTCACCATTGAGAGATATGGCCAAAAAACGATATATTGTTGCGGGGCCGGACGTCGGCCGCGAGCACGACCGCGAGTGGAGAGTAGCGTCGGCTCGACCGATCGCCCGGAATTCAGATCGTACTTCTTCGGAAAACTCCGGAAAAGTACGGGTCCCTTTTTGGACCGTGAAGGGTCACTATTTCTACCACGTGGTACAGGGTATTTGCCAAATCTTCAAAATACCTAGAGACCACGTGGCGATCTACCAAGTCTTCACACCTCGACGGCCCCGTACGGAACGAGCTGCTTAGCGTGCTCGTTCCGTGTGCGACCCGAGCGGTTGATCGCCGAGTTCCGTCGGTCCGATTGTCCCGTTACAACGGCTACGGTAGTGGCTACTAATTCCCCAGCACGCGACACGCTCAGTCAATACAAAAGGATGAGGACGAGCTGAAACATTGAACAATAGGATATTTATTTACAATAGGGAAATGAGGGAAGCATGAAAGGGCAGAGCTAAACCGACTATTGAGAATTGCAATTTTATACAGCACAAGCACTTAAACAATTTACGACTTAAAGACGGGGCCCACAGGACACACACGCGCACACACAAATACCCCAAAATGACCGGACCAATTGGTCTTTATTGAGACCTAGCTCGGACCTGTCCGCCTTGTGCGGTCCAAGTCGAGTCGACCCTGGCCCCAGCGAGAGGCGAGCCGAATCCAGGCACCGGCGAGCGACCCCTTCGTCTGCCGGGGGGGGGGGGTGGTGTCTCGCGAGCGCTTGATCGTGCGGCGGAGGAGGAAGAAGATGACGACGACCAAGCCCAGCCAGACACCCCCACGCCTCCAAAGGAGACTGGAGGATCCTCTGCTCCTTTATATCCTCCTCGGCGTGTTCGCTCAGGCAACATTAGTTTCATCGTTTTAAGGCGTGGCTCAACCTTTTCCCCACTTGGCGCTTTGCCCAGCGAATCGGTGGGTGGGGCATAACCTTTTCCCCACTTGGGGCTTTGCCAAGCGAGCGCGAGGAGAATGCCGGGAGCAGAGGGTTGTCGTTGTTCTTTTATTCCGAGCTGGACTGGTCCGCAGCTGTTGTTGTTCTTGTCGGTGTTGTTAAATAAACGAAAGAAAAACCCTATCAAAATAACTACGCAGCGCATTTACATTTAATCACCCATGAGACAACGGCAAGGAAGCTATCTATAAAACACATACTTACCGAAATAACTAATCTATAGGACCTGAATGTTGAGTGCGATAATTTTCCAAATCCGCAACAATATAGCACGATATTTCAAAAATGTTTTTGGCCAGATATGTTCTCGTGGATCAGGCATTACGTGGCGGAGTTGTGCACGCTACCGAGTGTCTTTGTTAGCACAGGTCAACAACACAGGTGTTAACAGAAAACAATGTTGGATCTTTTAGTTTGTCTTACATTTTTGAAGTTAAATTTTTCACAAATCTTTCCTCTTTGCAATGGAATTTTGTGGATTATAACTTTGTGCTTCTGAGTCGACAAAGTTTTGATTTTATTTCCATGTTCCCTGGTTTATCTTGCAGAGTTCAGTCAAACATAGCTTCGATGATGCTAATGGAGGGCATGGCCAGTTGCAGTTCCTTTATGAAATACTCTGGTAAGTTCTGCCTTTTTACACTGTTCCTTTTTAAATTATTATTACTTATGAAAATCAAAGATTTTTTCAAGTATCCAATTGCCAGTAGATTTTGTTATTCTGTTTGTTTGTTTCAATCTCTGACGGATCACAATTCTAAACCGATCGTCATGAAACTTTTCCAAGTTGGAGAGGTAGTCTCAACTGAGAAGCCTATTGATTTTGAGGTCAAAGGTTAAAGGTCATCTTTAGGTCAAATTTCTAAAATCGTCATTTTTCATCCGATTCGTTTGAAAATTAAACAGCAGTTGCATAGTGCATTGCTGAATTGGAAAACAAACTATTTTTGAGATCAAAAGGTCAACTATTGTGCAAACATCTAAAATCTATTTTTCAACTGAAAAATCGTCAATTTACATCCTATTAACTTGAAACTTGAACAGGATTTGCATAGTCCATCACTCAAATGGGAAAGCAACTATTTTTGAGATCAAAAGGGCAACTCAAGGTCAAACTTCTAACATCAACTTCAATCTGAATAATTGTGACGTTTCATCCGATTGACCTGAGCTTTGATTAACCAATTAAAATCTCAATGAATGCACAATTTGATGTATCCGTGGCAACCTTTGGAGAGGGGGGTGGAAATGACAAGTGTCGTGCTCTGCACATCTTTTTCTTGTTTGTCTGTTTGTGTTTATGTTTATCACCTACAGGTCACAATTTTTAACCAATCTTCAAAATCTTCACCACATGGTGGAGTTCGTCATAAGCAAGAAGCCTATTGTTTTTTGAGGTCAAAAGGTCAACATAGGCCAATGGTCAACAAATTTGTCAAATTTCTAAAATCCTCAATTTTCATCAGATTCATTGGAAATTCGAACATGATTTGCAAATCAGGCCACTGAATTCAACCACCAATTCTTTTTTGACGTCATCATCGGCCAAATTTCTAAAATTGTCAATTTTCATTCGATTGACTTGAAATTTGAAGAGTTGCATGCATATTTGGTCATTAAATTCAACTATTTTATTTTTGAGGTCAACATAGGCCAAAGGTCCTGCGTCATAGTGGTGACCCATCCAGGATTTTGCCCAACAGCCCAGGAGACTCATTTGGCAGCACCGACGCTCTGTACAGAGTAAGGTCCCAACAGATGAATGGATAGGCCAAAGGTCAACAACTTAGGTAAGATTTCTAAAAGCCTCAATTTTCATCTGATTGACCTCAAATTTGAAGAGGATTTATGGTTCAGGTCACTGAATTCAAGCAGCCAATTATTTTTGAGGTCAACATCAACCAAAAAGTCAACATAGGCCAAAGGTCAGCAATTGATGTCAAATTTCTAAAATCCTCAATTTTCATTCCATTGACTTAAAATTGGAAGAGGATTTGCATATCGGGTCACTGAATTCAACCACCAATTGTTGTTGGGGTCAACATCAGCTAAAAGGTCAACATAGGCTGAATTTCTAAAATTGTCAATTTTCATCTGATTGACTTGAAATAGAAATTTGAAGAGTAGCAGCATATTTGGTCATTGAATTAAGCCACCAATTATTTTTGAGGTCAACATAGACCCACTGGCATAGCGAGGTGGGGGCGAACTGGGCGGTGCCCCGAGCGGCACTTTTGGGGGGGGGGCGGCAAATTTGTTTTGTTCTGTTTATCATCTATCACTATCGACACTTATGAGGACAATTTTCCTGTGGCGTGTGAAAGCACAAACGCAGGGAGGGGGTGAACTGTGCAAATGGCCCCGCCCTCCGTTTGCTGACCAATGGTTGTGGCCAACGATGTCTCAAAGAGAGGGGGCGGGCAAAAAGGAGCACGCGGCATGCTGGGAAACTAAACCCGAAGACGAGGCAGCGAGGCATTCGCCGTTCTCGTCTCATTCTTGTGTTCCCGTCTCATCAGGGGCATACCTAGAGGCGAGTGTTTGACACCCGGGGCGGACCCTTCCTTTGGCACCCCTCCCCCCCCCCCCCCCCCCCCACCGAGATGAATAATTTAAAAAAATCAAATATACAGAGAAAACACATCATGTGTGCAAGTAAGAATTCAAGCAGGTTACAGGACTGAACCTGCAGTAAGCAAATTGGAAATAAGACAATAGATTTTAAATGGTGCAAACCGCTTAAATATACCTCATGTCCTCCCTGCCATCCGTCCGACAAAAATGAAGAAGAACCTTTCCAAACCACCATGTTTTATTCGATAATAGTTTGTTGTTGTTTAGTTTTTCTTGTTGTTGTGCAGTTTTTTTGTGTTATTCTTTAGTTGCATCAGGACAGTCAGGTCACCCGCCTGTTGGTGAAGTAACCGTCAGTCCCCCACGGAGCCACTTTTTAATCGGTGTAGTAACTTCACTGCACAATTTCCTTCTGACATGGTGCGATATTATTATTATTATTATTATTTTATATCCGGGATGATTAACAAAATAACAAATAATAAAAGTCAGGTACAAAAAAGGAAGCGGGCGGGGACGATCAACTTGTGTTTTCTGTTTATATTTGGCCTATATCTTACACGTGCCCTTCTTGGACTCAAGATTATTTTGGTAAGTGTAACAAATAAAATAACTTTATGACAGAGTTACTGTCTTCGGTAAATAATAATGTAATGTCACTTGCACCGCCCTCCCCGCACCCCCTGAGTACGCCAATGTGTCTCATTCCTGTGTTCCTGAACGCTTAGTCAGCTGATGACAAATTTGAAAGTTGGAAAACAAAGGTGTAACTTTTTATTTGCAAATGCGCTGTACTTGATTCAATTTGCAATAATATTGTTTAATTAGGCTTTGTGTTTAATTCAGCATGTGAGTTACGAGGGGGCGGTAATTTTACATCTCGCCCCGAGTGGCATTTTTCCTCGATACGCCACTGCATAGGCCAAAGGTCAACAACTTCGGCAAGATTTCTAAAATCCTCAATTTTCATTCTATTGACTTTAAATTTGAAGAGGATTTATATTTCAGGTCACTCAATTCAACCAGGCAATTATTTTTGAGGTCAACATCGGCCAAAATGTCGACATAGGCCAAATTTCTAAAATTATCAATTTTCGATCGATCGACTTGAAATTTGAAGAGGATTTGCATATTTGGTCATTTAATTCAACCACCAATTATTTTCAAGGTCAAGTTTGTTTTGTGGATTTCGCAAGTATCGTTCTATGCATGGCATTTTTCTTGTTATTTGTGATACTTCTCCAAAGGGAAGTCTCATAATGTAACGGTTTTGTTGGATTATATATTTGGCCTCATACCACAAATTGAAAACCCTTCATCGTACAAACCTAAAACTTTGTATTTTTGCATCCTGTAAATTGAGTTTTCTGGACTATGTTATCGTAATGGTCATTAGATAAGTGATATCCCAAATTTCCCATCTGATTACATCTGAAATGTAAACTAATAGAAAAAAAGGAAACTGCATATTTTTTCATTCTTAAGGCCCAGTCACACCTTGACGTTTTAGCCAGCTTATGCCGATTTTAGAAAAAAATTGTCTAAAACGCTGGCGCACGTCCAATACGTTATGGGTAAGTTTTGGAAACATTGAGAGCACGCTGAAAAACTGCCATACGTCGTAGTACGCTGGCTTTCATCATTGTACTTTGCGGTTGTCCTCAAATTTTAGCATGCTTGAAATTTTACGACTTATGCCAGCGTATGACTCACAAGTTCCGCTACGCTGGCCATAAGTTTTAGGTACGTTATGCGATCGTTGACACACGTCGACACACGTTACTTGTAAGTTACTCATAAGTCGAAACACGTCGAGGTAATGATTAGCGTACCCGAAACTTATTTCTAACCTATGAGTAACGTGTTGTAGGCACGTTACGCGATCGTTGACACACGTCGACACACGTTACTTGTAAGTTACTCATAAGTCAAAACACGTCGAGGTAATGTTTAGCGTGAGTTTTCCAGACTCCCTGGTTTTTTTTGTTTTGTTTTTTGTTTTTTTTCTTCGGTATGACGGTGATGTTGACACTCATTTCTAGTGCGGTTATAATATAATATAATTAATAGGCTGCCGCTCAACGATTTAAATCATAACCGCACTAGAAATCGAAGTGTCAACATCACCGTCATGCCGAAGAAAAAAAAAAACCATGGAGTCTGGAACACTGACGGGTTCCTCCTGTGTGAACCCCATTTTTATATTTCCAATTCCCTAAACGCTGCCAATACGCCATTATATGGTAGATGTAAGTTAGAAACACGTTCATTTAGTTCTTTGGTCGTCCGGAAGACGTCAATCAAATACGTCTACATACGTCAATGTGCGTTGGAAATACGTAAGGAATTGGTTCAAACCACGTTACTCATAAGTTAGAAATAACTTTCGGGTACGCTAGACATTAGCTCGACGTGTTTCGACTTATGAGTAGCTACAAGTAACTTTTGTCGACGTATGCCAACGTTCGCATATCGTGCGTACAACTTATTCCCATCGCATGCGGAACGTGTGAGGCATACGGCAAGTACGTCGTAAAATTTTTAACACATTTAAAATTACAAGACGTACTCCACTTACTACGACGTATGATGGCGTACTTTAGCGTTCTATTCACGTATACCAAACTTACCCATACCGTATTCGACGTGCGCCAGCGTTTTAGACGCATTTTTCAGAGGTCGCATACGCTGGCAAGATCGCCAAGTGTGACTGCGATGTTGACACTTCCATTTCTCCGGCGGTTATGATTTGAATCGTTGTGCGGCAGCCTTTTAATAGGCTACACCACTGATCGTCGGCGCTACGTGCAGCGCGCTATGCATAAGTTAGACTATCGTTGGGCATAGGTTGTGAACGCCGACAACAGGCTAAGCATTCGTTGGTATAAGTTATCTATAAGACAACGAAACGTTCTGAGTCCGTTACTAATATGTTATGCATACGACCAACTCGTTATGAATACGTCCGAATCTTTAAAAAATACATCAAAAGTTCAACGTAAGCCAGCGTTTTACATACATTTTGATACGTTGCCATTGCTGGCTAAAACGTCAAGGTGTGACTGGGCCTTTAGCACCATTATCATTTCTAAATTGTACAATTAATTTATAAATTGTGAAATAAACAACCTGAACATGGATTTACATTCATTCTATATTGCATCAAACTGTCAGAGTCCATTGTATATACACTACTGGTCTGAAGTTTTAGAATACCCCCATTTTTCCAGTTTTTACTGAAATTTCAGCAGTTGAAGTCCAGTGAATAACCTGAAATGGTACAAAGCTAAGCGGTAAACTGCCAGAGGTAAAAAAAAAATAGAAGAAAAAAGTTTAGGTTACCAAAAACTGAAAATAAATGTAAATTTCGGAGTTGTTAAAAAAGGCCCTTTTCAGGGAACAAGTAATGGGTTAGCAACTGCAGCTGTTCTGCAGCAATGGAACAAATTAAGCCTTGAAGTGATGCAAACAATTCCTACAGGTGTCCCAACTTTTGTTGATTAGTTACAAACCCTCTGTCTGAATAAAAGCAGTATTGGAACAGACTGTGTTGCTACACCCTCTGACGCATTATTTGGACAATATTGCGCTGCAGGAAGTAGTTTATTGCTATCATAATGGCGAGAAAAAGACAAACAATTGACAAAGGAAGACAGACAGACCATTATAACCCTTAAAAGTGTAGGTCTTTCCTTGAGAGAGGTTGCAAAGTAAGCCAAGGTGTCAGTGAGTAGAGTTTCCCACACCATCAAAAGGCACTTGGAAACTGGAGGAAACTGACAGTAAGAGGTCTGGCAGACCCAAAGCCACAAGACAATCAGAAGCCAACTTTCTGAAAGTCAACAGCTTGCGTGATAGGCGGCTCACAGGACAGCAGCTTCAAGCACAGCTTAACACTCGGTTCGGAAGTTAAGGAAGTCCTTGAGTTTCAACTGTCGAAGAGAAGACTTCGAGCTGCAGGTTTGACAGGTCGAGTGGCAGTAAGGAAGCCATTGCTAAGATGGCGAAATAAGAAAAAGAAGCTTGCCTGGGCCATGAAGCACCACCAGTGGACTCCTAAAAACTGAAAGAAGGCCTTATGGACCGAAAAATCAAAATTTGAAATCTTCGGTTCATCACGCAGGGTTCTTGTATGCTGTCGAGAAGGTGAAAGGATGGTTCCTCAGTGTGTAACACCATCTGTCAAACATGGAGGAGGAAGCGTGATGATCTGTGGCTCTTTTGCTGGATCCAGAGTCGGCGACTTGTCCAGAGTGACTGGCACCCTGAACCAAAAGGGCTACC
>CM068956.1:20076304-20092921 GCA_035128595.1 Eptatretus atami | reverse complement strand
TGGAATGGCAAGCACAGTCTCCAGACTTAAACCCTATCGAGCTGGTTTGGGATGAACTGGGCAGAAGAGTGAAAGCAAAGTAACCTACAAGTGCAACACATTTGTGGGAACTTCTGCAACAGTGTTGGGGAAAGAACTTTCTGAACAATATTTGATTTCCATTGTGGAAAGAATACCACGAATATGTTCGGCTGTTATATCTGCAAAAGGTGGCTACTTTGATGAGTCAAAAAATTAGATTAAATTTGTTCAACAAAACGATTCCATGATTTATTTTGTTATCTGCAATTGTGTATTTGTTCTATGCTTTAATTTCAGAAGTACATTGAAAACATAAAACTGCTTAAATTTCAGTAAAAACTGGAAAAATGGGGGTGTTCTAAAACTTTTGACCGGTAGTGTATGTCGGGAAAGTCTCACTTGTCTGTTGACTGACCAACTTTTTTCCAGTGTCTAAAGATTGTTGTTTATGTTTCTGCTTTTTGATAAATTGTCACTTTTAAATACAATGTGTGCAGGGTCTCCCTGGCTTCTGAACAGTGCAGATGTACACTCGGGAATGAGACCCAAGAGCCCTGATCAATTTTCCTTACCACGAGTCTTCATGAAGCATTCAAGTAAATGTCAAGATATCCAGCAGGACAATGAAGATTCCCTGTATCCTGAGGGTTGTGTTCACACACCACTGGAAGATAACAAAGATTTTCAGGCGAATGAAGCTTCACCATCATTGGCACAGACCTGCTTAGTTGAAAATGGTGTTGACGGGAACATGGTTGGTCACACTTCACGCATGGTAAATACACTTAAAGTGACACCAGTAACCTGTTTGCACCGTTGTTATTGCTTCCTTCATTTATTTGTTGTCATATGAGATTGAAGTAACCATATTTTCGATTATTAGGTTTGAAGTAATCATAAAAGAGAAAAAATAACACTGAAAACTCAGTGGAGGAATTTTGATTTCAAAATGAATCTCCAGCCCACAACTCGTGTTGCAAATGTACAAGAAACAGAAATGAAGTTTGAAATGTTTTCATCCTACTTAATCAGATTTGTGACCTAAACTTGCACATCCAAAACATTTTTTTTCTACATATATAGAGTTTTTGATAGCCTGGCTTCCCACCTTGCTCTTCGTCAACTTTCGTAGCTAAGATGTGGCTCTCAACAGAACCCTTTCATCTCCTCTCCCTGTCAAGGCTGGAGTATCCCAAGGCAGTGTTCTTGGCCCCATCTTATTCCTAATCTTCATCAATGATCTCTGGATCTCTGGAAAATCCTCTTTATCTGTTTGCTGATGACTTTACTCCCTGCCTTGACATCTCTCATCCTTCTGACAGACAGGCAGCAGCCTCTTACCTCTCCTCAGACCTTGACAAAATCACAAACTGGTCAAATGCTTGGATTATGGCTTTCAATCCTGAGAACTCTCTTTTTCTCTCTTTCTCTCTTTCTCTCTCTCTCTTTTTCTCTCTTTCTCTCTTTCTCTCTTTCACTCTTTCTCTCTTTCTCTCTTTTTCTCTTTCTCTGGGTCAGTCACGAAAATGATTGAGTCTGCTCTCCGCCATGATCTCTCTTGGGTAAGCCACGTTTCAGAGTTGGCCTCCAAAGCCAGATGCTGACTGGGCATCCTTCGTGTGGTGCCATTTGGGGCGAGGGAATGGATGGAAGGGGAGTTGACACTAGAGACAGACTTGACAAGGCACAAACAGATTTTAGAGGAGGGAGACAAGTTTGAAAGCTCATTCATAAGTTTGGACAGATGTTTTCTGGCTCACCTTAGAGTAGACACACACTTGATGCGGGCTTTGTGGAATGATCTGAGGTCACCGTCGGTCACATTTGCCTTCCAGGAGGTGAATGCAACTTGTTTTGAAGCAACTGCCTCACCACAGTATTTGGGATACCAAGAGCAGGAGGTTGGGTAAGATAATTGAAGACAAGGTGGGATGAATCTGTGCATAAGAGACAAGTTTCTGTGGAAGAATTCCCAGGCTGAATTAATTTTAGTGGCCGTTGATATAGAAGAACAGTCCTGAAGTGTTAAAAAGGTGATGAGGGGGTGATAGGGGTGGATGTGACCCTGTATTGGGCGTGGCTTTTGCTCTGGTGAGCTCAAAATGAGCATAGCTTCTAATGTCACATTCCCAGAAGTCCGCCTAGATCTTTTGGCCCCACCCTTTATAAGGTCAGTCGCCGACGTCATTGGTGATGATTTATGCCCTTCCCCTCTCATCCACCACTGGTTCTACATCTGGGCAGGCGGTGCAAATTATTTTCCCCTGGTGCCAGTTGCCAGACCAGACGAGTCGATCTCAGGCACCTCAAACCCGATCACTCCCAAACCGACCAGACCAGCCGAGTCGATTTTTGGGGGAGGCGTCCATTCATTGCGGATTTTCACTTAGCGCGGGGAGGTTTGGAACGTAACCCCCGCGAGAAACGGGGATTACTGATATATGTATATACATATATATATATATATATATATATTATATATATATATATTTGTGGGCCGGATGTCATGTGAGAAGACCACGAGGTGGGGGAAGCTATTTCGGTTCCCACAGGACTCCCCGGAATTGTAGGCCGTCGCACACTGATAATTCCGTGACGCGGTGGGTCGCTTAACCGACCGTGCACGCCAATAACTCAACCGCATGACCTGTGGTCCTCCAGTCTATGGGTTAATCGGGTTACCTAATTAATTACGTGGTTTAATTACCGGGGAACACGCCCTCGGTACGCCTTGTCCGAATCTGATCACTCTACCGGATTGGATCACTTTTCCGGATCGGATGCAGCCGAGTGACACTGCCAAGGACGTACCGGCTAAAAGGAACGGATCGTTGGGAATAAAGTCCCGGCTAAACTAGGATTCGGACCATGCTGGATCAATGGAAGAAAAGACAAAAACAAGCAGGGAACATTCCTAATTATGATTTATTAACAATGGGCGAGGAAAGGTATGTGGTACGATCAGGATTTATTGGGGTGTGTTGTGCAGAGATAGGGGAGAGAGGTGTGGTGCAGCAAATAAACAGGAAACTTACAAAGGGGACACAGAGCAGACTTAACGCGAAAATAATAACAATAATGATAACGATCTTCTGCAGTCTTACTTAAGCAGACAGGCGCCAGGACACACACACACACACACACACACACACACACACACACACACACACACACACACACACACACACACACACACACACAACCCGATGAAGAGAATGTTTTGAACCAGGAAGGGAAAGGAGTTGAGGCTACGTTCTTGATACCTTTGTGCTTGAGAGCATGACGCGCCACCAATACGTTTCGGGAGGGAGGATGCTCCGTAGTGCGGCACCCGACAGCTGGCGCGTCGTCTCTGGCTTCAGCAGAGCGTATGGAGACCGTGTTCGTGAAGGAGGTGCTTGAGTGGAGAAGGGGTGGAGTCAAGTGTGCGTGGACGCAGTGGTAGGCGGGTAGGGGTTGACGTCGTGTGGGTTGAGATGAGGCGGAGTCCAGACAGCAGGAGGTGGGTCGTGCCGAAGGACGAGGGCGAGGCCAGATCGAGCGGGCGAAAGAGGAGAAAGGCGGAGGGACTGCTCTGACCTTTATAGGACTTGCAGCGCGGGGGTGGGAGGGGCCAACCCGAAGCGAACGTTATCACCTGAATTGGGCGCTCCGATTGGCCCTGACCCCTCACGTGGCCCGCTAACTTTGGCCAGAAACCGCCTCACTTCGTTTCTGGCAAGGTCATCTCAGACAGCGGCAATATTCCGCTCGGACCCCACGACATGACACGAATCGCCCACACCGAAATTGGCACGCGAATCGTCCTGCAAAACCCCCCGGGCCGTGCCCTGGCGACTGGCCGAGGGTCCCGCATGCCCACTCAGGCGTCCGATCAACGAGCGCGCCAACGCGTCCCGCACTGTACATTCCCCGGCTCTATCGCAGCTTCACTGGCCATAGAGACGAGAAGACGTTCACCATCCGTGGGGAATCCGCTGCTGCCAGCGAGGGCCAAAAGTACATCGTTATGGATAAATCCATGCACGTTTCATGAGCGGCGTACGTGTTTGCCTTCGAGCACATTCCATACAGTGCGCGCGGTTCGGCCAATACGCACGTGGCCAGCGCTCGCGTTCGCACGACTCTGCTAGCGTGTTCATGGGGCGAACACCAATATGTGTCAGATATTGAGGTTGAAAAGGAACAAGCCGCTTCTACTCCGCACACTCGTATCCCGCCCAACATGGCGTGGAGTCGTCTTTATCGGCCTCCGTACGCGTTTCGTGCAGCGTGGGCGTCGTGCTGGCTGTTTCCTGTGTTTGGAAAAACACCATTCATGCAGCCTCTTAAGAGGCATTCATGCGCATACCTTTTTTGCCGGTTGCATGCATGCAACCGGCAATCTTCCCCAGATCATCGGAAGCTCGAGTCGATAATCCCGCACTGCTAAGCGCGCTATATGACTCGCTGCACACCTTGGGTTTAGGGCTCGCCCGGGAACGAGGGCTCTGTGCTGCAGTTTCCTCACAGCGGCGCCACACGCGCTGGCCTCAATGAGGACCCAAACTCCACATGAAGGGCACTGGCTGATTTACCTCAGGAAATATCAGACAAAAAGAAAGTAAGGGACGAAATGAAGAAAAAATGATGTAAGCAAACCGAGCTATGAGATCATCGCAACGCACTCCCTTGTGTCCCGCTAGACAAAAGGAAAGGGACTATCTACATGTATATAATGGAATAACTGTCTGGGACCACTGTGTTGGATGCATGCGGTTCCGAGAACCGCAACAATAATATATGATATATGTATAATATATATATATATAATATATATAATTATACTATATATATATAGTCATGCCGCACTTAACGACGGGGTTACGTTCTGAGAAACGCTTCGTTAAGCGAAGTCGTCGTTGTGCGAACATCATTTTTTTTTGTCGTTTTCGAACATCGTACTTACACAAACCGAGACACCTAGGCTATATGGTATAGCCTATTTTCGTTTTCTGACATCGTTTTCGAACATCGTACTTACACAAACCTAGACACCTAGGCTATATGGCAGTAACCACCTAGCAGTATGGCAGTTGTTCTCAACGGGGTTCCCCCGGAACCTAGGGTTCCGCAAGAGGTCGCTGGGGTTCCGCCGAGAAACAGTAATAAATAGGCTCATGTATTTTTGAGTAGTTTTTGATTGATTTAATATTCGTAATTTTACTTATACACATACGGCATATTGTTGGAAACTCCTTGGTTATTATAATAGAGCTCAACCTCTTATATTATTACAATTATAACAACCATAGAATGTATTTAACGATGTCTGTATGGCACCAGTGTGAAACCGCCCTCACTGGTTAGTGGACGTCCTGTACGGGTGGATTAGTGTATCATTGAGTGACTGACTCAAGTACGGGACGCATGCACGGTGTCCATCTATCTTCTTGTGCTTCCTAGCGCGAAGTCTCTCTCTCTCTCAACGGTTCGTTCTTCTGTTTACCTTTATTGCTCAGCTTTTATTTGTTTAAGTTTGTTGATCAAGTTACATGAGGTGTGTTTTTTAATTGTCAAACAGACTCGGGGTTGACAAAAAACTTTCAAAAATGACGTTTTCAAACAAAAAAACAAAACTTTTTTTTTGTGAATTAAACCTCGTGTGAGGTCTCATAAACGAGCAGTATGTTTTTTTTCATTGCCAATAAATTTGACAAAAAGGGGTCATTTTTTCCTTAAACCAGGTATCCAAAAAAAAATATATTATTATTTACCACGTGAACTACGATAAAATATATAAAGAGCTAGATATTAATAATGGTATATAATAATTTTTATGCAGGGTTCCCTGAGACATGAAAAACTATTTCAAGGGTTTCACAAGGGTAAAAAGGTTGAGAAACGCTGCTATATGGTATAGCCTATTTTCGTTTCGAAACATCGTACTTACACAAACCTAGACACCTAGGCTATATAGGTGTAGCTATATGGGTTCCAAGGTCAATCACTCGACTGGCCTCTTACTGGCAAATATCAGCAAGTGGATTTTGTACGCTTAAGGTCCATTGAAAAAAACAACCGAGATTAAATCAAGCACACGGAAAAATGATGGAATCAAGAGACGCGGTAAACACGAGATGTACAGAGAGAACAATGCTGCGTGACACGGCATAGCTGTTTTACAGTAAACTTTTTTTTTTATAAGTAGAAAGAGTACACTCTAAAATATCAATAAAAAGTACAGTTATAGTAAATACATAAACCAGTAACATCGTTGTTTATTATCATTACAAGTATTATGTAATGTACATGTACATAATTGTAATGTGCTATTTTTATACGACTGGCAGCGCGCTACGTCGGCTATAATCACTCGGCGATAGGAAATGTTTCAGCTACTTTTTTTTTGCTTTTTTTTTTTCCAGAGCTGTTAGATCCTCGTATATTGCGATCCGTCGTTGCCCGGAACGTCGTTAAGCGGCGCATGAAGTATATATATATATATATATATATATATATATATATATATATATATATATATATATTATATATAGTATATATATATGAGCCTGGTGTGGCTCAGTGGTTAAGGCAGTGGCTTGGGATCCTTGGGGTCCTGAGTTCGACCCCCGCTGGCCGCTAGTTAGCATCAGGGGGTTGACTCAGCCTGTCAATCCTTCCGAAGGTCGGCAAAATGAACCAGCATCCTGGTAATTATCCCTGCAGGGTCGAAGGCGACTAAAGGCTTGGGCTTCAGGAAGAACATCCAGCCATAAAAAACGTTGCCACAAGAAAGGGTACCATGAATTGGAGCCTGCAAAAGGCTGACCCCTGCTCAGGGATAAAGGCTTTCAAATGGTGTGATGATGATGATGATGATGATATATATATATATACACACGTGTGTGTGTGCTGATGTGTGTGTGTGTGTGATGTGTGTGTGTGTGTGTGTGTGTGTGTGTGTGTGTGTGTGTGTGTGAACTGTATTTACCACAATGGTATTTGGCACAAAGTGTGTGTTATTGGTTAGTGTTAGTGTTGTGATATCTCCATGTACAGGTTTCAGAAAGTGAAATAGAGCCTCCCAGGTCTCATCGTATCCACGTGCGTGCCTGCGTGTGTTGATTGGTTATTAGCCAGAGCAGACCCGGTAATTTTTGGCTACCCAGTACCATCCAAGGGGAATAAATCTCATCGTAATTTTTGCAGGGTATACATCTTCTGCAGTCAGAAACTATGTGATGGCATTGCATTGGTCGTAGCCTTTTGTGTGTTATTAGCCGTTTCGTAACCTATTTGTAAAAGGAAGAAACCGCAATTGAAAAAGAAGTGTTCACTCCAAAGTGTGTGTGTGTCTGTGTCTGTGTGTCTGTGTGTCTGTCAAACGGACTGAAATGCACTGATATCTGCAGACTGCCAGACTGAGGAACCAGGCATCCATTTTTGAGTCAGACGATGGGGAAAGTTTAGATGAGGATATTGAAGAACTAGATAATGATAATGATTTTTAAATTCATCTTTAACATTTTATATTCACTTGCAATCAGTGCATATGATCAGAGATGTTTAGAAATTATAAAGACCCGTCTTTGGTTCATAAGACAATGTGTTTATCAGCAAACACATTGGCCGAGGGTAATGTCCTTGTTAGTGTGGAACACCACATTTTTGTTTCTATTCTGTAATTTTATGCCCTACAACAAGAAGATTGTTTGACTCATTCATTTTCACATTTGACTCATTCATCAGAGTGCACATGATTAACCATCTTGCTCCTGTCTTATTGGTTTTTCTTGTGTCATTCGGTGTTTGATACTTCACATGTGCATTATTGAGTCTCTAAATCCCTGAAATTCTGTATTTTGAGAAATTACAGGGAAAAAAACAGTCATCTTGTTCATGAACATGCTATCATTTACCTTTGTTTGATTCTTGGAAAGTATCTTTCAATAACAAACAGTTGAAAATATTCATGACATTGACCAAACTACATAAATCCGTCCAAAATTAGGTATTTTTTCATTTGGGTGGTGGGGTAACATTGTTTGCCTCCTGATCTGAACATACAACATACAAATAAGAAATTTAGATTTTGGATTTCTTAATAAATTTGCGAAACACCCATGTAATTATATTGTTCCAGAACTTTATTTTACTTTCCACAGGAAATGATAGACAAATAATTTCTAAAGGCGGTATGTTTATCACACAGGAAATAGACACCGATTATATGTGTCACAATGACATACCTTTCAACCTTGGCATGTTTAGCACTTTTTGTTGAGAAGTAAATGATCCTCGCAAAAGGTGAGGACAAATTTCAATGTTAATGTTTGACTGATAAAAAAAATGTTGTTAAGTTGAAGTAGGGATGTCTTACCTTGTTACTGGCCATTTTGCACAAAAGCTTATTTAAGGGTAGGCACATAAACAGGGTGATAATTCACAAAAAGCTACCACCAATGCAATACCATCACAATTTTATAACTCTAAGGGTTGATAACCTTGCAAAAATCACTGAGAATTATCCCCCCAGATGTACCGACCAACCCTACTGGCTCATGGACTATATCTTCATATGCAGGTTTCAAAAAAATGAAATTGAGCCCTCTCGGTCTCAACATCATTCGTGTGTGGATCTCTGTATCTCTCTTTGGTGGATATATTGTTACGGCTTTGTGGAAAATTCGCAATACACCATAAATGTTCCTTAGATTAGCTATGCCGGTAAGTGAGTGTTCAGATAGCTTTCCCACCGTTGTTTAGAGGGAATTCTTCGTGTTCACCGGGCTGTGACTCTTTGAGATAGCGTTTTTCTTTACCTATCGTTATTTTGAACCTACACGCAATCAACAACCGGCCACCCAAGTACACCGCAACGCCAAACACGCAAACAACCTACATGCCAAACAAAACCCCACACCAGTACGTCACAACGCCAACCAAGCTACAATTTCCCTCACACCAACCACCCACCATCTATCACCACTACCCCCGCTTCGAACGCCATCCTCCACGGTCCACGCTACGACGGTTCCGCGTCGGGAACCGTCCGAGAACGCGGGCAGGATTGGCAGAACAAAAAGCTCTTGCGGAGCCTGTGGGGTTTTCCCGCCTATTTTCCCGTGCTGGTCTGAAGGGAAGGGGGCAGGGCAGCTCGCTGACCGATTGTGTGATGTGAGCGGTCGGAGTGAGGGAACGCCCCTTTTCGGGAAGCTTCTCGAAGGGAGGCGGAGCCGAAAACGGAGGAGCGGAAGGGCGGAGTCCGCTATATAAGCGGACTGCACGCGGGCTCTCGCCTCTTGGTGGTCGAGGTCGAGTTCGCTCTCTCTTGGTGGTCGAGGTCGAGTTCCGCTCTCTGGTGGTCGAGGTCGAGTCTCGCTCTCTTGGTGGTCGAGGTCGAGTTATCTCTTCTCTTGGTGGTCGAGGTCGAGTTCGCTTTCTCTTGGTGGTCGAGGTCGAGTTCGCTTCCTTGGTGGTCGGGTCGAGTTCGCTTCTCTTGGTGGTCGAGGTCGAGTTCGCTTCTCTTGGTGGTCGAGGTCGAGTTCTCTCTCTCGGGACGTCGGGTCGTGCTCCCTCTCCCTCCCTCTCGTCTTGGCGCTGATTTCTTCCCCTGTCTCCCGGTGGTCCTGTTGAGCGACCTGTTGGCGAAGGCGCGGGCCGGTGGCGAGTCCGGGCGACGCATCGGGGACGCAAGACGGGAGGCGCAGCTCTGCCGGCTGTGTGGTGCGAACCTGCGCGTCTGGCGAGGAGCGCCGGAGAAGCTTACTGCCCATCGTCGCAAGGCCCGGAAGTCAGGCGTGCCACGCTAGCTGCCGTGGGGAGCAGACGTCGCGACCTGCCCACCGAGACACCTCGGAGGGTGCAGGTAACCTGCACGGTCTCGTGGCCCTTTTGTCATCCTCGGCCCACGACCATAAAGTCTCCGGACCCCGTCTACCCCCTTGCCTGTGAGGAGGTCTTCCATTTCTTTTGTTTTGTATGACTGCTGTGGCGCCGTGTCCCTGTAAGTAGAACCGCTAAGTAACTGTGCTGTAAATACACCCTTGCTTATAGTCGTCGTAACGTTTCTTATTTCTTGCCTGTACATTGCATTACTGCCTGGCTTGTGTTGTGTGTGTTAATACGATGCTTAGTGAATAAATGTCCTTGTGTGCAATGTATCCCGTTCGTCGTGTCCTATTTCCCCTTTGAAAAGTGCCATCTTGCATCGTGGAATGAGTAGTGGGTTTTTGAACGCCCGGTAAAGAGAATCGGATCCGTCGAGGTCGGCGATAACACGCTCGGTTATCACTGTAGTACGGAATGACCGCTTAAGCGGTTCGTGTCCCAGGCCGACCTGCGGCGCGGTGCAGGCCCTCGGTAGGTTACCCGCGCGGGTACTAGGTATATCGACATTTCGGCGATTCACCCTATTTCGCGGGGTAGAATGCGGACTGGGCTGTGGTGAGGTTAAACCCCCACCCATGACTGGTTCCTGGCGATAGTTCCAGGAGGGTCACGACTGAATTGTCCGTCCGTGGGCGAGCTGCTACATATTAGTGGAAGGCGGCAGTTCGCATGCCGGCGGGCGCGAATTCGTAACAATATATATATATATATATATATATATATTATATAATAATATATATATATATATATATATATATATATTATCTCTGCTCTGTCTCTGTCTCTGCCTCTCTGTGTCTCGTCTCTGTCTTCTCTGTCTCCCCCCCCTTTCCTCCTGCAGTGTATCGCAACGTTTCGTGAGGCGCTGCTCTCCCCACCTCCACCCCCCTTCCTCCGCTGTTCTCCTCTTCCTATCTTCCCCTCGTCACCCACTCCTTGCTTCCCCGCCCCTCCCTTTCCTCTGTCCTCTCTTCCTCCCCTCTCTTGGGGGAGGCAGAGAGGTGCATTTTAAACAAACATTACAAGGAATTTTTATGCCACAGAGAGAGGCCATTCGGCCCATCATGCCTTCACAACACCAATACCAGATTTCATAAATCCGTCATAACCCCTTCCCTTTGTGTGCAGCCTTTTGGCTGCTACACTGGTTCTCATTTCGTCGACCTCAGAAGATGATAGGCTGAGTCAACCCCTGCTGTCAATCAGCGGCCAATCAGGCTTGAACTCAGGGCCCTCAGATCCCAAGCACTACTCCTAACCGCTAAGCCAACACCAGTTTTCAAAACATGTGTTGAACATCAGACGCACCTCCTGAACTTATGGTGAGCATCGCCGCGGATTATGTTCACGCCAGTAAAAACCGCATAATCTGCAAAGAACAACTGTCCGTCTTTGCGTCTAACCCCTAAGTTTCTATCCTTGCCAGTGTATACTACAACCTTCCTCCAGTTTGAGATGAATCTTCGTTTTTCCATTCTATTTTGCTGCTCATCAATGAATGAAATGTTGTAATGCTCCATTCAATCGCACACTACTTTTAACTGGACATTTGCAGCCTTCACACTTTCCATATTCACAAAGATCACTGTTTGCATTGACTTAGTGGCAGTAACAGTCACAAGATTGTTTTAAGGTTTTATCTGGTCATATCAATGTTGACATTTAGTTTTGCCATCCTCTCCATTTTGTCTGGTGGTAGTAACCTTCCTCTTTCCCAGTATTAATTGTGGGTGCCAAGGACCAACCTGAAGAGCAGAAATCGTCTTGAGCAAATTTTGTGACAGTGGTGACCTCGACATACATTCTGCCACTGCATGAGTATTTACCGAGTGAGGGTGATGACACCTGCCATTGTTCTGGACAGTTGTCAACATTGCCGATTCAATGATTTATCCTTGCTTGCCTTAATAAAAGTAGTCATCGTGCTCTTGGTGACTTTATGGTGGCTCTCTTTTGTCGGGATACCACCATTGTCAGACCATTCCAGTGTTTCAAGAGGCTGCCCGTGCCAAGAAATTTCTCCACTGTTTCTTGTCATAGTACATGAGTCTGTCCACGGCTACTTATTGGTTATTTCAAAGACAACTTTTGTATCTATAGACCATTCTCATATCTGCCGCTTGGGAAATACATCATGGGAGGGATGGTTACCTCTCCATGAGAAATAATACTGGAATACCTTAATAGCCTTTTGTACATGTAGGAATGTGGCTGTTAACGCTAACTCTATAGCAACGTGCTCGAGTTATGTCACCTTCACAAGCAAGAAGTGGCCCACTGAATTCCCATTCAAATTATGAACTGTGATGTGGGGAACCCAGGTTCAATCCCATATGCCTACATACTACATGTTTTCCCATTGTCCGAGAGGATTGTGCAGAAGTGGCATCCTATTTATCTGCTTATCACAAACTGTCAGATGGTGATTCACAGTGGTTTGCATCACAAAGTGCACCATTCCTCAGATGGATGTTTAACCTGTGCATCCCATCTGCTACATAGTTAGCGCACATATATCCCACAGTGTCTTTTATCAAAGAGTCGGTTAGTTATTACAGCATCTTAGCCAAATTCCACATTCTTGCCACTTTCAGTTGAGTTGCGATCCTGACCATTTGATTCTTGAATGACTTGGGCCAAAACCTTCCCAGTTGTGTCCGCTGTATTCCCAATGAAGGTGGGAATATTTGTGATCATTATCATAGTAGTAGTAGTATAGTAGTAGTAGTAGTAGTAGTAGTAGGGGAGGTGGGCGTGAAAATGCAGAAATTGGTGGGCGGGGGGGGGGGAGGCATGAAGTGGAGAGATAATAAGAGCGGGACAGAGAAGGGGTAGGTTGGGAGAACTCTGGCATGCCGGAGATGACCTGTGGTGGGGTACTAACATGGAGGTGTGAGACACCTTTTTATGGATGTGAAGGGAAGTTTATGGTCGTGTGCAAGCATCCTATGCAAAGCGGGACTTCTCAAGATTCTCAATTTGGATATACGGAGACGGACATCACATGAGGGGCGATACGAATGGTGTTGAGGAAAGTAGTGCTGTAGGTATGGTTGGGTCAATCAATGGACTGAATGAGACTGTGAATGACTGTTGTGAATGAGACTTGTTGGGAAATAAACCTTTTGAAGATAAAGAAGAGGATGGATCATGATGATGAAGAAGAAGAATAGATGGGTGATTCCTGATGGAGAAATATAACAATTTGCAAATTGCATGGAAGATGGCAAAATCCCTGTATATTTATATTATTGGATGAATTTTGATGGCGTACTGTACACAAAAAGGAGATAAGATGGACCCATGAATTACCCTCCAATTAGCCTTGTCTACCAGTACTTTACTCATAAACCATTAACATTTGTCAAAGTTAAAAACATATTTGATGAAATATGCAGGTTCGACCAATGACGAGACAGTCAAGAGGTTTTGTAATGTTTTTTTTTAATCACATAATGAGGATGCTGTCATGGCACTGTACATCCCCAAAATCCCCCACTGACTTCAGAATGGGCCACTGTTCAACACATCCTGTAATGTATGCTCACTAGTGAAATAATGACATCCAACGATGTATAACGACATGATGCTTCCAAAATTGGTCAATAATGTATTGCAAGCACTATCAGAACAAATAAACTGCGCAACATTTCTCATCCCCTGAAAGAGCTGCCGAAAACTCCAAAATGATTTGTTTTCATTCTTGGTTGCTGCAAAGCAGCCTTCAACTTTACCCAGTGTGTGTACATTTTACAGGTTTATTTTCTTCCCTTACATTCCAAGAATGTTTCAAGATGTGTTCTATTATGATTTCAATAAGAACTCCTTGCTAGCCAGCATTATTTGTGTGAGGGCTTTGTTTTGCAAGACATCGGTTCACTATAAGAATAGTAAGTTTGCATTGTCATCCTTTGTGAAAAGTGGGTGTTGTCATTAAAGCTGCGGGACAACATCATTCAAATGTCGCCTTGTATTTTTGGCCTGTGCGGTTACCTGCAGAGTAATAAGGTGAAGTTTTACAATTATAACAGGCAACCCCCAGATCATCCACACCAAATAAGACGGATTCTACAGTGTTCTTGGTGTATAGTGCATTACTTATAACCATCAGTTGCATGCAGGCAAAATCCGTCGTTCATCGGAACTCATGGATTTTCCTCCAGGCATGCCAGATCCAGTGCTTAATCCAGCATCATGCTAAATGGTCTACTTCATGTGAAAAGAGAGTGTCTTATCAATTCTACTGGCTTTGTAACCTCCCACGCTAAAATAGCATTCCTTTCCTGTTTGTAATTTTCTCTGTAGACACTGTAGTAGGACCCATTACCAAACTAATAGTATATGAGAGCTACATACTCTCATATACTATAATTTCTAAATGCCAGCATTTTTCCTGCCGGCTGCCAGCATGGAGCGGCTTCGACTTCTTTTGTATCTCATCGCGGGAGTTTCCATTCATGCCAACAACACTGCTCGTGGCAAAAGGAATTGTATGCCAACCTGCATCAGAGCTGCTGCTTCTCTGTTCGAGGTCACGATTGCGCTTGATATTGAGGGGCCTGTCCTTAATATCTTTGGCTTTGTTGACATTTGTGGTCCAATCTGCTGATAACACCAAATCGACATCCAATTTTCACTGTAAGTCATCCAAGCTTTTCTCATCAAATTATTTGCCAAGTTCATCAAATCTGACACTTAATTGATATGGGCCCCTAGTAACGTAGTCTGCCGATGAAGTGTAACCAATACCGTTACCTTCTCCAAGCCTTGACCAGGTGAAATGTGTTTTTACCACATGCACGTAAAGGAAAACGCAGTTAAGCAAATTTGCTGTACTTCTGTCCGTCCATCCACAAAAACGTGAGTTTACGATCAAGGAACAACATTAATTTATGGATGTTATATTTTGAACATGAATCGGAAAACAAGCCTGTAGTTTAACAGTACTTTTGCGCTGAATTATTCCTGTCGCACATGTGGCAGAAGAGGAGTAAGAATAAATACTCTGTCTTCAGGCAGTTCCAAACAAAATTGAAAATCTTTTCAACAGGAAACTTACTAGTTTTTTTGGACGTGATAACAGGACACGTACAACAGACTCGAAAACTAATGTAACGTGTTCGATTGGGTGTGTATTAGCCACTGTATCGATGATGGTAAACTTCTGGAACTATAGGGAGGCCGCCGCTGCTGCGTGTGTAAAATTCCCTTGGCCGAGTGAATCAAGGGAAAACACCATCTGTACAGGAGGTTCTTCATTTTTGTTTGAAAGAAAAAATTTTGAATTTGATTCAGTACTTTTGCAAGCAGTACTATTTTTTTATTAATTGATTACTGTATTTTAAAGGTGTGATTCTTTTTTGGTCTTGATCTTTCTACGAAACATGGAAAAATCGTTGTGTCAGCCAAGTCAATTCTCACCCAAAGTTGCTCGCATATTGTCAAAAATCCATCATCCTCCTGTGGGGAAAAAATTGATATTAATGTATTTAAAATTGTAACAAATGGAGTTTCAGGAAATGTAACTTTATGCATGCAAGTTGAATTGGCTGTTCATTTCTGGCCAAAGACTTTTGCCCTAAATGATAGAAATGTGTAGTTCTGGAGCAGAGTGACCGAAGCTGAGAAAATGAACCTTTGCTTAGAAATTACGAAGTGCTTTTCGTTAAAGAACGGCTACAGTCCTGGGTGAATATCCCCCAACCTTCTCTCTCATTGAAATATAAAATGATTTGAAATGTAAAATTGTTTTCAGTGCAAGCACGAGGAAGGATGTATCTCAAGTGCTTGTACTTCCTTGGAACTGACCAAAGTACCAAGTTAGAATAAAACGTCTGATGTAATGTAGAAGTGAAATTGAATCGGGTTGTCTAACTGTTAACTAAGTAAGAGAAATGAAATAGAACCAAATATATGGGCAATCAATGCGGGATTCTTAAGTTTCATTTACGAGGGTGAGAAGTGTATAGTGTATAATTAGGAAAATAAATTGTTCACAAGGAAGGACTTGTGTGACATCAGATTTATCAGTGTCGATAGGTTTTTGTTTAGGATTTTATAACCAAATCGGACAAACGCTTAAACTCTTCCTGAAGTCAAATTAGATCCACAATCGGCCAGTTAAATCCTTCCAGGAGACAACGATCACAAATAAGGTGGGTTAAAAATCCACATTCACTCCCCATCAGGACCATACTCTGCACAGAGGTGTTGGTGCTGCCAAAGCAGTCTCCTGGGCTATTGGCACAAAACCTGTGATAAGTCACCACTCTTACACAGGTACTCAAATGCTCAATCATCCCAGCAAGCATGGTACTCATTTTTGCGACCTCAAGAAGGAATGACGGCCTGAGTAACCCACCTCGTATTAATTCAATTAAACGAGCATGATTGAACTCGGGACCCTCGATCCCAAGGCCGCCACCTAACCATTGGGATGTCAAAAACGACAGTAAAATTGGGAAATAATGGATAATTGTCAATGGCGATGTCAAAAAATAATGAAGAATCTGAATATCCTGATGGAAAAACTCAAATTTGAAGTCAAAACATCTGACTAAATATGAATGTAAAAATACAAAAATAACTTTGAAGAAGTAAGTAGTGCGTTCCCGTTGAGTTGCGGCAAACCTTCCAAGCGGACACGAGAAGAGAAACAAGTGATCAGATAGAAAAACAAAATTCTTTGGCATTTCAGTTTCCCAATCACATCTCTCTCTTTTT
>CM068956.1:20058241-20073440 GCA_035128595.1 Eptatretus atami | reverse complement strand
GTATTACCACAATGGTATTTGGCACCAATGTGTGTGTTATTGGTTATTGTTAGTTGGTTGATATCTCCATGTACAGGTTTCAGAAAGTGAAATAGAGCTCTCCCAGGTCTCATCGTATCCACGTGCGTGCGTGCGTGTGTTTGATTGGTATTATGCCATGAGGCAGACCCGGTAATTTTTGGCTACCAGTACCATCCAAGGGGAATAATGCTCATCGTAATTTTTGGCAGGGTATACATCTCTGCAGTCAGAAACTATGTGATGGCATTGCATTGGTCGTAGCCTTTTGTGTGTTATTAGCCGTTTCGTAACCCTATTTTGTAAAAGGAAGAAACCGCAATTGTAAAAGGAAGTGTTCACTACCAAAGTGTGTGTGTGTCTGTGTCTGTGTGTCTGTGTGTCTGTCAAACGGACTGAAATGCACTGATATCTGCAGACTGCCAGACTGAGAACCAGGCATCCATTTTTGAGTCAGACGATGGGGAAAGTTTAGATGAGGATATTGAAGAACTAGATAATGATAATGATTTTTAAATTCATCTTTAACATTTTATATCACTTGCAATCAGTGCATATGATCAGAGATGTCTTAGAAATTATAAAGGACCCGTCTTTGGTTCATAAGACAATGTGTTTATCAGCAACACATTGGGCCGAGGTAATGTCCTTGTTAGTGTGGAACACCACATTTTTGTTTCTATTCTGTAATTTTATGCCCTACAACAAAGATTGTTTGACTCATTCATTTCACATTTGACTCATTCATCAGATTGCACATGATTAACCATCTTGCTCCTGTCTTATTGGTTTTTCTTGTGTCATTCGGGTGTTTGATACCTTCACATGTGCATTATTGAGTCTCTAAATCCCTGAAATTCTGTATTTTTTGAGAAATTACAGGGAAAAAAACAGTCATCTTGTTCATGAACATGCTATCATTTACCTTTGTTTGATTCTTGGAAAGTATCTTTCAATAACAACAGTTGAAAATATCATGACATTGACCAAACTACATAAATCCGTCCAAATTAGGTATTTTTTCATTTGGGTGGTGGGGTAACATTGTTTGCTCTCCTGATCTGAACATACAACATACAAATAAGAAATTTAGATTTTTGGATTTCTTAATAAATTTGCGAAACACCCATGTAATTATATTGTTCCAGAACTTTTATTTACTTTCCACAGGAAATGATAGACAAATAATTTTCTAAAGGCGGTATGATTTATCACACAGGAAATAGACACCGATATATGTGTCACCAATGACATACCTTTCAACCTTGGCATGTTTAGCACTTTTTGTTGAGAAGTAAATGATCCTCGCAAAAGGTGAGACAAATTTCAATGTTAATGTTTGACTGATAAAAAAAATGTTGTTAAGTTGAAGTAGGATGTCTTACCTTGTTACTGGCCATTTTGCACAAAAGCTTATTTAAGGGTAGGCACTAAAACAGGGTGATAATACACAAAAAGCTACCACCAATGCAATACCATCACATTTTATAACTCTAGGGTTGTATACCTTGCCAAAAATCACTGAGAATTATTCCCCCCAGATGGTACCGACCAACCCTACTGGCTCATGGACTATATCTTCATATGCAGGTTCAAAAAGTGAAATTGAGCCCTCCTCGGTCTCAACATATTCGTGTGTGGATCTCTGTATCTCTTCTTGGTGGAATATATTGTTACGGCTTGTGGAAATTCGCAATACACCATAAATGTTCCTTAGATTAGCTATGCCGGTTAAGTGAGTGTTCAGATAGCTTTCCCCACCGTTGTTTAGAGGGAATTCTTCGTGTTCACCGGGCTGTGACTCTTTGAGATAGCCGTTTTTCTTTACCTATCGTTATTTTGAACCTACACGCAATCAACAACCGCCACCAAGTACACCGCAACGCCAAGCACGCAACAAACCTACATGCAAACAACAACCGCCACCAAGTACGTCACAACGCCAACCAAGCTACAATTTCCCTCACAACAACCACCACCATCTCACCACTACCCCCGCTTTCCGAACGCCATCCTCCACGGTCCACGCTACGACGTTTCCGCGTCGGGAACCGTCCGAGAACGCGGGCAGGATTGGCAGAACAAAAGCTCTTGCGGAGCCTGTGGGTTTTTCCCGCCTATTTTCCCCGTGCTTGGTGTGAAGGGAAGGGGGCAGGGCAGCTCGCTGCCGATTGGTGGATGTAGGCGGTCGGAGTGAGGGAACGCCCCTTTTCGGGAAGCTTCTCGAAGGGAGGCGGAGCCGAAAACGGAGGAGCGAAGGGCGGAGTCCGCTATATAAGGCGGACTGCACGCGGGCTCTCGCTCTCTTGGTGGTCGAGGTCGAGTTCGCTCTCTCTTGGTGGTCGAGGTCGAGTTCTCGCTCCTCTTGGTGTCGAGGTCGAGTTCTCGCTCTCTTGGTGGTCGAGGTCGAGTTATCTCTTCTCTTGGTGTCGAGGTCGAGTTCGCTTCTCTTGGTGGTCGAGGTCGAGTTCGCTTCTCTTGGTGGTCGAGGTCGAGTTCGCTTCTCTTGGTGGTCGAGGTCGAGTTCGCTTCTCTTGGTGGTCGAGGTCGAGTTCTCTCTCTCGTGGACGTCGGGTCGTGCTCCCTCTCCCTCCCTCTCGTCTTGCGCTGATTTCTTCCCCTGTCTCCCGGTGGTCTGTTGAGCGACCTGTTGGCGAAGGCGCGGGCCGGTGGCGAGTCCGGGCGACGCATCGGGGACGCAGACGGGAGGCGCAGCTCTGCCGGCTGTGTGGTGCGAACCTGCGCGTCTGGCGAGGAGCGCCGGAGGAGCTTACTGCCCATCGTCGCAAGGCCCGGAGTCAGGCGTGGCCACGCTAGCTGCCGTGGGAGCAGACGTCGCGACCTGCCCACCGAGACACCTCGAGGGTGCAGGTAACCTGCACGGTCTCGTGGCCCTTTTGGTCATCCTCGGCCCACGACCATAAAGGTCTCCGGACCCCGTCTACCCCCTTGCCTGTGAGGAGGTCTTTCCATTTCTTTTGTTTTGTATGACTGCTGTGGCGCCGTGTCCCTGTAAGTAGAACCTGCTAAGTAACTGTGCTGTAAATACACCCTTGCTTATAGTCGTCGTAACGTTTTCTTATTTCTTGCCTGTACATTGCATTACTGCCTTGCTTGTGTTGTGTGTGTAATACGTGCTTAGTGAATAAATGTCCTTGTTGCAATGTATCCCGTTCGTCGTGTCCTATTTCCCCTTTGAAAGTGCCATCTTGCATCGTGGAATGAGTAGTGGTTTTGAACGCCCGGTAAAGAGAATCGGATCCGTCGAGGTCGGCGATAACACCGCTCGGTTATCACTGTAGTACGGAATGACCGCTTAAGCGGTTCGTGCCCAGGCCGACCTGCGGCGCGTGCAGCCCCTCGGTAGGTTACCCGCGCGTACTTAGGTATATCGACATTCGGCGATTCACCCTATTTCGTGCGGTAGAATGCGGACTGGGCTGTGGTGAGGTTAAACCCCACCCATGACTGGTTCCTGGCGATAGTTCCAGGAGGGTCACGACTGAATTGTCCGTCCGGTGGGCGAGCTGCTACTATTAGTGGAAGGCGGCAGTTCGCATGCCGGCGGGCGCGAATTCGTAACAACATATATATATATATATATATATATATATATATAATAATATATATATATATATATATTATATATATTATCTCTGTCTCTGTCTCTGTCTCTGCCTCTCTGGTCTCTCTCTGTCTCTCTGTCTCCCCCCCCTTTCCTCCTGCAGTGTATCGCAACGTTTCGTGAGGCGCTGCTCTCCCCACCTCCACCCCCCTTCCTCGCTGTTCTCCTCTTCCTATCTTCCCCTTCGTCACCCACTCCTTGCTTCCCCGCCCCTCCCTTTCCTCTGTCCTCTCTGCCTCCCCTCTCTTGGGGGAGGCAGAGAGGTGCATTTAAACAAACATTACAAGGAATTTTTATGCACAGGAGGAGGCCATTCGGCCCATCATGCCTTCACAACACCAATACCAGATTTCATAAATCCGTCAATACCCCTTCCCTTTGTGTGCAGCCTTTTGGCTGCTACACTGGTTCTCATTTCGTCGACCTCAGAAGGATGATAGGCTGAGTCAACCCCCTGCTGTCAATTCAGCGGCCAATCAGGCTTGAACTCAGGGCCCTCAGATCCCAAGCCACTACCCTAACCGCTAAGCCAACACCAGGTTTTCAAAACATGTTTGAACATCAGACGCACCTCCTGACTTATGGTGAGCATCGCCGCGGATTATGTCTCACGCAGTAAAACCGCATAATCTGCAAAGAACAACTGTCCGTCTTTGCGTCTAACCCCTAAGTTTCTATCCTTGCCAGTGTATACTACAACCTTCCTCCAGTTTGAGATGAATCTTCGTTTTCCATTCTATTTTGCTGCTCATCAATGGAATGAAATTGTGTAATGCTCCATTCAATCGCACACTACTTTTAACTGGACATTTTGCAGCCTTCACACTTTCCATATCACAAAGATCAGCTGTTTGCATTGACTAGTGGCAGTAACAGTCACAAGATTTGTTTTAAGGTTTTATCTGGTCATATCAATGTTGACATTTAGTTTGCCATCCTCTCCATTTTGTCTGGTGGTAGTAACCTTCCTCTTTCCCAGTATTAATTGTGGGTGCCAAGGACCAACCTGAAGAGCAGCAAATCGTCTTGAGCAAATTTTGTGACAGTGGTGACCTCGACATACATTCTGCCACTGCATGAGTATTTACCGAGTGAGGGTTGATGACACCTGCCATTGTTCTGGACAGTTGTCACATTGCCGATTCAATGATTTATCCTTGTTTGCCTTAAGTAAAAGTAGTCATCGTGCTCTTGGTGACTTTTATGGTGGCTCTCTTTTGTCGGATACCACCATTGTCAGACCATTCCAGTGTTTCAAGAGGCTGCCCGTGCCAAGAAATTTCTCCACTGTTTCTTGGTCATAGTATCATGAGTCTGTCCACGGCTACTTATTGGTTATTCAAAGACAACTTTTGTATCTATAGACCATTCTCATATCTGCCGCTTGGGAAATACATCATGGGAGGGGATGGTTACCTCTCCATGAGAAATAATACTGGAATACCTTAATAGCCTTTGTGTACATGTAGGAATGTGGCTGTTTAACGCTAACTCTATAGCAACGTGCTCGAGTTATGTCACCTTCACAAGCAAGGAAGTGGCCCACTGAATTCCCATTCAAATTATGGCTGGTGATGTGGGGAACCCAGGTTCAAATCCCATATGCCTACATACTACATGTTTTCCCATTTGTCCGAGAGGATTGTGCAGAAGTGGCATCCTTATATTTTATCTGCTTTATCACAAACTGTCAGATTGGTGATTCACAGGTGGTGTTGCATCACAAAGTGCACCATTCCTCAGATGGATGTTAACCTGTGCATCCCATGTGCTACATAGTTAGCGCACATATATCCCACAGTGTCTTTTATCAAGAGTCGGTTAGTTATTACAGGCATCTTAGCCAAATTCCACATTCTTGCCACTTTCAGTTGAGTTGCGATCCTGACCATTTGATTCTTGAATGACTTGGGCCAAAACCTTCCCCAGTTGTGTCCGCTGTATCCCATGAGAAGGTGGGAATATTTGTGATCATTATCATAGTAGTAGTAGTAGTAGTAGTAGTAGTAGTAGTAGTAGTAGGGGAGGTGGGCGTGAAAATGCAGAAATTGGTGGGCGGGGGGGGGGGGGGGGGGGGGAGGCATGAAGTGGAGAGATTAATAAGAGCGGGACAGAGAAGGGGTGAGGTTGGGAGAACTCTGGCATGCCGGAGATGACCTGTGGTGGGGTACTAACATGGAGGTGTGAGACACCTTTTATGGATGTGAAGGGGAGTTTATGGTCGTGTGCAAGCATCCTATGCAAAGCGGGACTTCTCAAGATTCTCAATTTGGATATACGGAGACGGACATCACATGAGGGGCGATACGAATGGTTGTTGAGGAAAGTAGTGCTGTAGGTATGGTTGGGTCAATCAATGGACTGAATGAGACTGTGAATGACTGTTTGTGAATGAGACTTGTTTGGGAAATAAACCTTGTGAAGATAAAGAAGAGGATGGATCATGATGATGAAGAAGAAGAATAGATGGGTGATTCCTGATGGAGAAATATAACAATTTGCAAATTGCATGGAAGATGGCAAAATCTCCTTATATTATATTATTGGATGAATTTTGAGCTGGTACTGTACCACAAAAAGGAGATAAGATGGACCTCATGAATTACCCTCCAATTAGCCTTGTCTCCAGTACTTACTCAGAAACCATAACATTTGTCAAAAGTAAAAACATATTTTGATGAAATATGCAGGTTCGACAATGACGAGACAGTCAGAGGTTTTGTAAATGTTTTTTTTTTAAATCACATAATGAGGATGTCTGTCATGGCACTGTTACATCCCCAAAAATCCCCACTGACTTCAGAATGGGCCACTGTCAACACATCCTGTAATGTATGGCTCACTAGTGAATAATGACATCCAACGATGTGATAACGGAATGAATGCTTCCAAAATGGTCAATAATGTATGCAAGCACTATCAGAACAAATAACTGCTGCAACATTTCTCATCCCCTGAAAGAGCTGCCGGAAAGACTCCAAAATGATTTGTTGTCATTCTTGGTGCTGCAAAGCAGCCTTCAACTGTACCAGTGTGTGTACATTTTTACAGGTTGTATTTTCTTCCTTCTACATCCAAGAATGTTTCAAGTGTGTTCTATTTGATTTCAATAAGAACTCCTTGCTAGCCAGCATTATTTTGTTGTGAGGGCTTTGTTTTGCAAGACATCGGTCACTGCATAAGAATAGTAGAGTTTGGCATTGTCATCCTTTGTGAAAAGTGGGTAGTTGTCATAATGCGGGACAACATCATTCAAAATGTCGCCTTGGTATTTTGTGCCTGTGGGGTTACCCTGCAGAGTAATAAGGTGAAGTTTACAATTATAACAGGCAACCCCAGATCATCCACCACCAAATAAGACGGATTCTACAGTGTTCTTGGGTGTATAGGCTGCATTACGTTATACCATCAGTTGCATGCAGGCAAAATCCGTCGTCATCGGACTCATGGATTTTCCTCCAGCATGCCAGATCCAGTGTTGACATTCCCAGCATCATGCTAAATGGGCTACTTCATGTGAAAAGAGAGTGTCTTATCAATCTACTGGCTTTGTAACCTCCCAGGCTAAAATAGCATTCCTTTCCTGTTGTAATTCTCTGTAGACACTGTAGTAGGACCCATTACCAACTAATAGTATATGAGAGTACTACTCTCATATACTATAATTCTAAATGCAGCATTTTTGCCTGGGCTGCAGCATGGAGCCGGCTTCGGACTTCTTTTGTATCTCATCCGAGGGAGTTTCCATTCATGCCACAACACTGCTCGTGGCAAAAGGAATGTATGGCAAACCTGATCAGAGCTGCTGCTTCTCTGTTCGAGGTCACGATTGGTCTTTCATATTGAGGCCTGTCCTTAATATCTTTGGTTTGTTGACATTTGTGGTCCAATCTGCTGATAACACCAAATCGACATCCAATTTCACTGTAAGTCATCCAAGCTTTGCTCATCCAAATTATTTGCCAAGTTCATCCAAATCTGCACTTAATTGATATGGGCCCTAGTAACGTAGTCTGCCGATGGAAGTGTAAACCAATACCGTTACCTTCTCCAAGCCTTGACCAGGTGAAATGTGTTTTTACCACATGCACGTAAAGGGAAAACGCAGTTAAGCAATTGGTGTACTTCTGTCCGTCCATCCACAAACGTGAGTTTACGATCAAGGAACAACATAATTTCATTGGAATGTTATATTTTGAACATGAATCGGAAAACAAGCCTGTAGTTTAACAGTACTTTTGCTCTGAATTATTCCTGATCGCACATGTGCAGAGAGGAGTAAGATAAATACTCTGTCTGTCAGGCAGTCAAACAAAATTGAAAATCTTTTCAAACAGGAAACTTACTGTTTTTTGGACGTCATAAAGGACACGTACAACAGACTCGAAGAACTAATGTAACGTGTTCGATTGGGTGGTGTATTAGCCACTGTATCAATGATGGTAAACTTCTGGAACTATAGGGAGGGCCGCCTGTGCTGCGTGTGTAAAATTCCCTTGGCCGAGTGATCAAGGGAAAACACCATCTGTACATGGAGGGTTCTTTCATTTTTGTTTGAAAGAAAAATTTGAATTTGATTCAGTACTTTTTTTGCAAGCAGTACTATTTTTTTATTATTATTATTATTTTTAAAGTGTGATTCTTTTTTGGTCTTGATCTTTCTACGAAACATGGAAAAATGTTGTGTCAGCCAAGTCATCTCACCAAAGTTGCTCGCATATGTCAAAATCCATCATCCTCCTGTGGGGGAAAAATTGATATTAATGTATTTTAAATTGTAACAAATGGAGTTTCAGAAATGTAACTTTTATGCTGCAAGTTGAATTGGCTGTCATTTCTGGCCAAAAGACTTTTGCCCTAAATGATAAGAAATGTGTTGTTCTGGAGCAGAGTGACCGAGCTGATAAATGAACCTTTGCTTAGAAATGTACGAAGTGGCTTTTCGTCTAAAGGACACGTCTACAGTCTGGGTGAATATCCCCCAACCTCTCTCTCATGAAAGTATAAAATGATTTGAAATGTAAAATTGTTTTCAGTGCAAGCACGTGAGGAAGTATAGTATCTCAGTGGCTTGTACTCCTTGGAACTGACCAAGTACCAAGTTAGAATAAAACTGTCTGATGTAATGTAGAAGTGAAATTGAATCGGGTTGGTCTAACTGTTAACTAAAGTAAGAATAAATGAAATAGAACCAAATAATATTGCAATCAATGGGGATTCTTAAGTTCATTGTACGAGGGTGAGAAGTGTATAGTGTATAATTAGAAAATAAATTGTTTCACAAGGAAGGACTTGTGTGGACATCAGATTTATCAGTGTCGATAGGGTTTTTGTAGGATTTTATAACCAAATCGGACAAACGTTAAACTCTTCCTGAAGTCAAATAGGATTCCACAATCGGCCAGTTAGAATCCTTCAGGAGGACAACGATCACAATAAGGTGGGTTAAAAAATCCACATCACTCCCATCAGGACCATACTCTGCACAGAGTGTTGGTGCTGCCAAAGCAGTCTCCTGGGCTATTGGGCACAAACCTGGATAAGTCACCACTCTGACACAGGTACTCAAATGGCTCAATCATCCCAGCAAGCTGGTACTCATTTTGCCGACCTCAGAAGGATGACCGGCTGAGTCAACCCCACCTGGTATTAATTCAATAAACGAGCATGATTTGAACTCGGGACCCTCGGATCCCAAGCCCGCCACCCTAACCATTTATGTCAAAAACGACAGTAAAATTGGGGAAATAATGGAATAATTGTCAATGGCGATGTCAAAAAATAATGAAGAATTGAATATCCTGATGGAAAAACTCAAATTTGAAGTCAAAACATCTGACTAAATATGAATGTAAAAAATACAAAAATAACTTTGAAGAAGTGAAGTAGTGCTGTCCCGGTGAGTTGCACTTCAGCGACACGAGAAGAGAAACAAGTGATCAGATAGAAAAACAAAATTCTTTGGCATTCAGTTCCCAATCACAAAACTAAAATAGAACCTGCTTCGATATGTGTTCGAGCAGTGTTTGTGGTCCACCTGGCAAGAAGAGTGCAGGTCTGTTGGACAACAAAAAAATTGAAACTGGAGATCAAGAGAAGGCCCTGGAAGTAGCATAAGTAGGCCAAAGATCAGAATGAGAGATGAAAGTGAAAAATGTACTTCAGTACAATAACCTCAAATTGCTTTGAATAGAACAGAAAGGACCAAAATGACTCCAATGTATTATGGTGGACTCAATGGGCTGGTCAAATCAAGTACGTATGTATATAAATTGGTATCTGCAAAGATTTTTATTGAATATTATTTTTAGCATTTGCAATGGATTCTTCCCATCATGCATCTTCATGTTTTATTCATTTTAATACCTTATAGCTCCTTTAAATAAAAAAATCCGAATTATAGATTTGTTTTTCTTATTGGTGAATGTTGAAATGTAATGAAAGGGACACTTGATCCTCTATAATTCCTTTTTTATTTAATTTTAAATCAACATGCATGTTGTACATGTCCATGCATCCGTCAAACTTTCATTTCAATCATATTTTTCCCTTTTATTGCAGGGTTCGGTTCATGTTGCACAGCATTCCGAAATTTCAACAAGTGATGCTGCTCAAACTCAAGTAGTTTCCTCAAGCACAGTTGTATTACACGACTCAGGTATTGTGATGTTATAATGCTGTTCACCAAAGACGGGAGTAAACTTGAGCCACCTGTAACAGTATCATTGCTATTGCTAGCAACACCTAACATGTTGTGCAATCCCATTTCTACATGTTAATGCTGCCGTCCGGAAAATGGTTGTGTTTGCGATGTTGAGGAATTCTAACCTTGTTGTGATCGTTGTAGAATTCTGTAGCTGTTGTGGAATTTTATTCTTAACGTTTTAGCCGACTCGAATGTAAATCCTGTTACTCAAATTTGACAAGACACCGAGTAATTCACTGTCCACAACAGAAGGTACTTTACTTCAGAGAAAAGTTTATTCAACTTGGTACCAAGGAGTCAAAGAAACACTCAGACGTAAGCATCCACACAATATTTCTTCCCTCGAGCAATGAATTTTTCACTGATATATATACAAATGAGAGTGGAGAGGGTCTGATAAGCAGAGGTAAAATAACACAAAAAAATGTATTACGTGTCCACTAACTGGACAGCGAATGATATAATTAAAAGCAAAAGTTGCAATGTTATCAGAAAGGTCACCTTGGACTTGGAGAGAATTAAACAAAAAGTCCAGAAGCGGGACAAAGGGATACAGGATAACACATTAGGTTATACGTTTGACAATTTAAAAAATGATTAAAGAAGGCAAAAAGTCCATGACTGATATCAGTGAAGCAAACAGCAAAGGTTTCTTGTAAAAAAAGGAATATTTCCCCAACAGCGACAAGCGCGAGTATGGCACTCGTTTAAAGATTCACTTTGATACGTAAGGCTGATGTCTCTTTGTGTTTGTGCGAGGTCCAGGATTGGCTATGAAATGCAATTAATGCCGTGTGTGAGATTCAGCCAAACGTGAACGAGACATGGCTGCTTTCACAAAAGTTACTGTGTCTACGAATTTTATTTTGATAATTAATAGTACTTTTATGTGAGGCTGTGGAGACGATTTTTAAAATTGTATTATGATCAGTACCTTACTTTTTCTATAATTATCCCCATGCCTTTTGGAAAAAAAAAAAATGAGGAAAAAAGTGCGGATATTGTAATCAGCTCTGTGTGTCTGTCTGTCCTGCTATCTCCTAAACGGTTGTGCAGAAATTCACTAAATTTGGTATCTATCATGTACAGCCTGTGGCTGCTGGTCACATCATTTTCTGGGGGTGCGGCTGTGCCGCTGATGAAAGACCCTGCTCCTTTCTTGGGCAGGGTCTCAAAAGGTCAAGTACCGAAAAATGCAATTCTGGGTGCATTTTTAAATGAAACTGTATATGCAATCACCATTGGGGGACGCATGAAATATGTGATGGTTCTTTTTGGATTTGGCCTCAGCGTCATGCCCCGGGTGATGGGTAGCGCATCAGACGCCCCAATGTCAAAATTCTGCATCGGCGGGGTGTTTTCTATGTTCCGATTAATGAAACAAATGACACATAAAATATCAGAACTTTGCGAGGTCATCTACCGGGTCCACGATAAAGTTGATTTTGACGTTGAACCATCCGTACATTGCTTACAACTTACAAACATCTTATGACCCCAAAATACTCAGTTGAAAGTTTTTTTACTTCGTTTCACACCACAAACCATTCTCTGAAAACGAAACTAGCACTTCCGGGAAATCCAGATTCCTGTCATCTATTTGTCGGAGCTATTTTACAGGCTGTGTTTCATTTTCTCGTATTTCTTGCGTATAAGTGTATGGCAAAACCAAGCACAAGATGCGTGTAAGGATGGAGGTAAGCCAGGAACATGTCACCAAAGCCAGATATTCGGTTTGGGAGCCAAAATAACGATCGAGGATGCCGAGGTCACAGGTTTGAGGTTGCCCACAAATGAGCAAGTGTTGAGGTGTTTCAAATACCATCAGATGTCAGAGAATTAGCCGAAAATTTCGCCCAAAACGCTACTATCGCCGAAAATCGTCCTGGAAAAGATCATGCCATTTTACCACAAAGCGAACATACCGATGATATCCTCAAAACGAGTGTGTGAGAAAATAATTGCATGAGTGGATAGAAATGCCAAACTGCGAGAAACTCCGATTGAAAGAAGATAGTCACCAGCAATCATCGCAAAATTAGAACAAAATTAGAAGGAATCGGTTGAGCTTCCAGCAAAACATTTCGTTGTGGACACCTAATGCTGAAACAAATGATGAAAAACACTGAAGATATAGAATTCCTAAAATCGATGAAAACAGATCGTGTGGCTTCATTTGGTTGTCATGACAAGAAGTTGGTCATCAGATCCAAAGAAGTGAAGAGCGGAAAATAAAGAAGCCAATAGAAAATGCCCTTCTGATGTGGAAATGGAGGATTTTCACTCACTAGTTCAGCTGGAGGATAGTGCTAGTGAGAGAGCAGAAGACAATAGCACTGAGCCACCATATCTGATTCACTCACGCCCAAACGGAGCCACCAAAGAACATCCGCCCTAGACATTCGGCATTCATCCACACGACATTCTCAAATCTCCACGTTGGTATCATTAGCTACGTGAATGAACATGATTCGACACAGCAAGCATCTTTCACAGCAGCTGTGACTGAGGAATGTGGAGGGGACTCGTCCAAAGTTTGCATGTCGTATTCTAGTGCAGATAGGGCCAGAATATCAATTGGAGGGAAGATTGCTAAATCGGTGAAGGAGTTGTGGATGCCACCAAGGTAGCATCGCTTCACTGGGACTCAAAGAAAATTGAAGTCACTGACAAAATCAATACGTGACTGAGAACGAATGGCAGTTCTTGTTGGTGATTCCACAGATGTGAATTACTGGGCACTCCCATTATCCAACGGAAGTGGACGACATGCTGGTGACATTATCAGTGAGCATACTATGGAATTGGTGAGTTCCTGGAATGCATGAAAATATTGTGAATGTGGTGTTTGACACCACATAAAGTAACACTGGTCATGTTTAGCACTGCATGCATCGCCATCCAGAACGACCTAGTAGAGCGCTGTTGTGGTCCGCCTGTCGACACCATTGTAGGCGAGCTCATAATCGGACACGTTTTTTTTGATCTCAACAATTGAGTCATCCAAATCCCCTGATGTATCTGTATTCAGAGATTTCGCACGAATTTTGACTCTGTACCACACACCAACGATGTGTTATTGTGTACGTTCGATATGGATCCTACGATGATGAAGCGCAAGTCCTCATCCAGGACTGGGAGCTGAAACTCAGATCATCGCAGCCTCCAGTATAGAGTATCAGAGGGAGACTACGAAAAGTTTGCCAAGCTTGGACACGTGTATCTGGGCCAGAATGAAGGCAATTTCCATTTCCGTCGCCAGGAGCGATTCACAAGGCAGATGGATGGCAAAGTCATCTATTCGTTGAAAATGGCATACTGGCACAGCAAATAGAGACATTACGCTTGGTACCGTTACGACACGGAAGCAGGTCCAAGATATGAGAATTCGTAACGTTCGTGGCGCTGATTTATTTCAAGTGGTGGGCGACCTGTTCTCGCGTGCAGACTCGCCTTGGAATGATTTGACCCTTTACAAGGACATACTACGGTACGCTAAAATCAGTGAGCCAATCTCAGACAAGCGCTAGAGAAGCCTTCAAACGACATTCATGGTATCTCACTGCAGAAATGGTGCCATTGGCCTTATTCAGCGAACTTGTTCCTTGACAGTGAACGACGCGGGCTTGCTGACAAGTCATTGCATTGAAACCAGACGATGATCTGATGCAGACTTGCCAAGTAGCGTTTTGGCACTGGATTGGAAAACTACCTTTCAGCGATATAAAGATCCAAACAAAACTTGCTGACCTTGTAACGAGGACTCGTGGTTCATGTTCAGATTACTCGATCTTGACAGCGATTTTCTGTTGGAGGACGTGGATAAGTGGGATGACTCACTCATTCATGACATCTAATATAAAGCGAGATCACTCAACGTGACAAACGATGCTGCTGTGAAGGGGTGGTGAAACTGAGCATGGACTTCCTGCAATCTGCCAGAACGGAAAGAGAAATATCAGTGTCTGCAAGTCGTGGAGCAAGACAGAAATTGGCTCCCAAATCTTAGGAAGCGAAAGTCGAAATCATAGACTGAACAAAGTTCCACGTCTGAATGCTGATTGTTACTTGACAACTGTAGGCATCTGTTTGGCCTGACCATTTGAATAAACTCGCTTCGGTTGTCCAATAAGTAGTTTCTTTTGTTTTTTGTCTTTGGACTTTGTGTTGATGGATATGAATCGATAGGGTTTTTGTGGGGCGAGTGGGAGTTTCTCTTTGTCGCGAAGTCTATTTAGAACAAAATTCCAGGCCAATGTGGACCAGTCGATGATTTCGGAATTTCGTGAAATTTTACAAAAAACATTTATTCTGCAAATGAACGAAAAAATCATACCGCCGATTTTGAGTCTAATATTTTCGAAAAAGTTGGCGTCTGATGCGCGCTAGTGGGGACTTAGCGTCAGTTGTCAAAACGGGAAAATAATTTTATTTATCTTATTACTTACTTCTTACTAAAAAAATAGAACTTACTCTTATTTTTTTTATTTATTGGGTAATTCCTGGTGGAACTTCTGCCATGTTTCAACAGCTTTTGGTGGGAAGCGTGTGCATTGTGATAGAATTCACCGAGTTCGCTATAGTTTTGCTTTGCAGTTCTCTTTAAAATGATATAGTTGGTTAAATTATTAAATTCCTGGAAACATTCCATAAAATTAGTTTCTTTTCTAGCTTTGACTTGTAGAGTGTGATGACAGAGAAGGAATGAAGATTGTATCATACTGATAGTGTGGTTGTGGAGTAACATGCATCTATGGACGTGTTGCTTGTTTTTATCTTCGGCGACAAAACTGCACATTGATAAAGCTTGGACATCAAATCGATGATGTCTCCTGACATTATCTTTCTGA
>CM068956.1:20041058-20057050 GCA_035128595.1 Eptatretus atami | reverse complement strand
AAAGTTTCCACGTCTGAATGCTGACTTGTTACTTGACAACTGTAGGCATCTGTTTGGCCTGACCATTTGAATTAAACTCGCTTCGGTTTGTCCAATAAGTAGTTTCTTTTTGTTTTTTGTCTTTGAGGACTTTGTGTTGATGGATATGAATCGATAGGGTTTTTTTTGGGCTGAGTGGGGTTTCTCATTTTGTCCGGAAGTCATTTAGAACAAAATTCCAGGCAATGTGGACCCAGTCGATGATTTCGGAATTTCGTGAAATTTACAAAAAACATTTATTCTGCAAATGGAACGAAAAAATCATACCGCCGATTTTGAGTTCTAATATTTTCGAAAAAGTTGGGCGTCTGATGCGCGCTAGTGGGGGACTTAGCGTCAGTTGTCAAAACGGGAAAAAAATAATTTTTTATTTACTTACTTACTTACTAAAAAAAATAGAACTTACTCTATTTTTTTTTATTTATTGGGTAATTCCTGGTGGAACTTTCTGCCATGTTTCAACAGCTTTTGGTGGGAAGCGTGTGCATTTGTGATAGAATTCCACCGAGTTCGCTATAGTTTGCTTTGCAGTTCTCTTTAAAATGGATATAGTTGGTTAAATTATTAAATTCCTGGAAACATTCCATAAAATTAGTTTCTTTTCTAGCTTTGACTTGTAGAGTGTGATGACAGAGAAGGAATGAAGATTGTATCATACTGATAGTGTGGTTGTGAGTAACATGCATCTATGGACGTGTTGCTTGTTTTTATCTCTGGCGACAAAACTGCACATTGATAAAGCTTGGACATCAAATCGATGATGTCTCCTGACATTATCTTTCTGACAGAAACCTTTCTTGCACTGAATATTCCTGATTCATCCATCTCTCTCCTTGGCTACTCCCTCCAGTGCTTTGACAGACCCAGCTCTTGTCCTGAGCTGGGTCTGTCATTGAAGCAAACAACCAGAACGGCTCCCCTTCCTGATCTGTCTCTTCATGGCAGTTATTCTTTATTAGATTGGGTCATATTGACCTTTCCACTCAACCCAGTCCTGTATCTCCTGTGATCCTCTTGGCTCATCTGATTGTGTTGTGAAAGTTTTTGTTTCCTTGGTGGTCATCGGTGGTCAAGGCATGGAGTGGGTCGTCTAGTTGGTATGTTTGTGTCTGATGGCTTTTAAGTCCAATTCAGAAGAAACATTGACGTCCACGTACAGGTAGTGGACAAAGAAAATGAAAATACCAAAGTAAGGTCACTTAATATGGCGTTGGGCCACCACGTGCGGCCAGTATAGTCTGTATGCGCCATGGCAGAGTCCACCAGCATCTGCAATTCTACAGGATGGATGCGTCACAATTCTTCCACACTAAAGTCTTCATCTGACCATATCACATTTCATCACTACCCGGTGGTCCCTTCCCTATGCTCTTTGCACCACTGGATTCGCAAACGTGCATTGCCAGGTGTGAAGAGCGGTTTATGCACTGCAACTCAACTGGTATCCCTGTCTGTGGAGTTCGCGGAGGACCATTTTTTATGAAACTGGCTGCTTGCGTCGCAGGTTGAAATTTACAGTCAATTGATCTGCAGTTGCTCGCCTGCTTTACCTTGCACTTGGTATTAATGCACGGATATCACGATCCTGGAGTATGTGCTTCCGCCCACTGTTACCCTTTGCTGCTGATGTCGTTTTCTCGGAGTTCCATGCCGATATCACCTTAGACATCGTTGCTCGTGAAACATCAGCAAGGTGAGCTGTCTTTGTCACTCAAGCTCCCTCCAAACATGTCCCAACAATCACTCCTCTTTCAAAGTCACTGAGGTTTATGGCCTTGCCCTTTTTTAGTGGAAAAAAAAAGAGGTGAGAAAAAATAAACCTCTGCAATAAACAAAATAATAGAGTCCAAACATGAAATCAAAGACCAAGAAAACCAAAATCGACTAGAAGGGCACTCAGTCAAGGGCTTATCTCCACCACGTAATGCCTGATCCACGAGAACATATTGAGCCCGATACATTTTCGAAATGTGGTATATAACGTTTTTGGCCCTGTCTCTCAATGGTGAAGAATCGCTTTAAAAAGGAAATGATTCTCGTATCCAGATTCGGATTCGGATCTTCATCAAAATTGAATCAATTCTTCCTTGTCACACACCAAACCTGTCCACCAAGTTTCATCCAAATCCGTCCACAACTTTGTGAGATATCGTGCTATATATCATTTTTGTCCCTATCTCTCAATGGTGAAGAATCACTTTAAAATTCTAGTATCCGGATCTGGATCTTCACCAATCATCTAATCAGTTTTTCCTTGTCACACACCCAACCTGCCCACCAAATTTCATCTGGACCCATGCACAAGTTTTTTTGAGATATCCTGCACACAGACAGACAAAGGGGGGTGAAAACATAACCTCCTTCACCTTCAGTGGTGGAGGTAATGAGCAAAATTCAGGTCAAATAATAAACCAAATTATTCTGCCACCCTGCTAATCCCCATGTCCTCTGCTGTTCCCAGAGGGGAAACAAAAGTGAGGGGTGAGGGTCTTCTCAGAATGGAGTGGTAACGGGAGGGAACAGAGCGGAATATCTGGGGGAACCTCCCCACCCCCACAGTTCGGCATGTCCTTACCCAAATTTACCCCAGCCCTGGATGGACCGACTAGTGCTTGCAGGGCTCTGCCCCACAGGTCTCTTTATCCTAAGTCTTTGTTCATAAATGCCCTATGGAGCCTTGTCAAGGGTGGCCTTCCTTTTGTTCATCCGGCCCCTCCTCCGGCACTTTTCCATTGTCCATTCTCCTGGATCACCAAATTCCTCATAACCGGAGGCGGAGCCATCACCTTCAACCTCCAGCAGCAGAGTCTCTTGAATGGAGGTTGTTTCTCCCAACCCCATCACCGGAGCAGCCACCTCTTCAGTGCAGTCCTTAAAATCCCAACTTGGTGAGCCTGGTACCCTGCGTAATCACATCCAGGTCCACATTTCTCTCCTCGTCCTTTCCCTCTGTTCTCCCCTCATCCTACTTCACTGGGGAGGGGGAGGGGGGGGGGGGGGGGGGGGGGGGGGATGTGGGGAGGAAAACGCAGGCGCAACCCCCGCACTCGTCCGAGGCAACACTCCCACCCACACATGCACACATCCTCCTTGCATAGCTTTGTGGGTAGGAGCGGAAGGTGTGTCCCAGTCGGTGTCCCAAGTGGCCACATTGAGAGCAAAACTGTTCTTTGCACCCAGAAGCAAGGTGAACCAGTTGTCTGCACCTGCAGCATACTTTAGGCTGACCTGCGTTAAACACCTGCCCATGGTCCATTAATCCCTGTAACAATTATTTTGGGAATGTGAGTGACCGAAGCATCCTCATGGGTGAAACTAGAACGTTTGAAAAAGGGGAAAACAAGATTTTCTAGAGGGGTCCAAGGGTATGCTCCACCAGAAAATTTTGAATAATTGATATCAAAATATGCATTTTGGGGGTGATTCTGTCCATATTGTAAGGAAAAAAAAAGCTATGCAAATGAAAGTGATATTTGGGGAATATATTTTTTTAATTTCACCTCAACATTCATTGCTGGAGCTTGGTGCTGGCTTAAGATCTTAGGGTCATGGGTTTGAGCCCCTCCCCTGTTGAATTAACACCAGGTGGGTTGACTCAGTCCACTTATTTTGCTAACCTCGGAAGAATAACAGGCCACTGAATCAGCGTTGGCCAGCTGTCGGAGTCGTGAACGTATAAGTGACGGTAATACGTCTGAAAGGAGCTCAAATGCCCTAAGGGAATGAATGGTAAGTTGCCAAGGTACTTAGCTGAATATCCCTCTGGAACCCGGAAGGTCCGAAGGCAGGAATATTGATGAAGGATCCATGGAGAAATCGACTCCCAACACTTCAAACAAGCTACACCAACCCGTGTAGGGCAACGCGAGACATGCAAGGTACCACAAAGGCAAAGAAGGTCTCTTTACTTGCACACGATCCACACGAAGATGCCAATATCAGGTGAAGAATCGTTACCAGCGAAACTCCACGATAAGGGTTTCCTTTTTCAGCACAACACCAGGCACAGATCACCACCGTAGAGTGGAATGCGTCTGATATACACCAACAAATGGTGGTCGTTCGGCCCAAAACGCCAAGCCGGCGGATCTTTAGTATTGAAGGAAAAGACGTCCGAGGCGTTCGGAGTCCGAGTCAACCCTTTATTCCACCCACGACCGAACAACCCGCTCGTGTCTCTTCCGGTTGCACCCAGTTCCGGAAAAGCCCCGATCAACCCAAGCTCGAGAATATTTACACATGAAATGCAAAATTATGCCGCTACAGATTGCAATGCCACGCAAGTGTTCCTTGAGCTTTTGTGAGATGATTGAAGAAGAATTCTAGTGAAGGATAAATAGTAAGTCCCATCTCAGTGATAACTCAAGCAGTCTTCCACAGGAGTCAAATTATATATACAGCTATTACAAATCGCCGAGGATGGATGGATGAATGAACGTCACAGGCTTCCATTCACTTCAGGGAAACCCCGCGTCCCCGCCTTTTCCTTTTCCCCACCCCCTTTTACAATTTCCTCCGTCGTCTTTAAACTTTATCTCCATATATTTTCATTCCAAAGAGCATCATTCCAATCACAAATTAATACTACACCATTAATAGAACAAAATAAAATGTTAACAAACACTCATGATTTAAAGTTTAAACGAATGTAAATGCTATTCCAATGTGATAACCAGTGCAGACGAATCTGCCGGCGAGGAAAGGCAGATACGCAACACCGACGTACACACACAGTTTCCTGCTTGGCGGACATCTAATCACAGTAACGTGCTTGTTGCAAGCTTTTGTACCCGGCTAACTTTTACAAAAACAGCTCATAATAAAACAACCATGGGAGTAATTCACATAATCGTGGTCATGATGCGTTATTGCGTTAGCAATGCACCCCATCCACATTAATTGGGTTAAACGGATCAACACATTGGAATAGCACCTCAATTCCCTATAATCACGGCATGTTTATCTGATGATGAACATACGGAAACCTCCGTATGGGTCATTACAAAAATATGGATTTCCATAAAATACGGAAGGAGTTTCACCCATGAATCCTCCTTGACCCGGAACTTAACGCGATACTGCTGAGCCCTGGTTCCTACACCCAAACCATTCCGGATATACCGTGGTGGGGATTTATTGTCGACATATTGTGGCAATCGATACTTCACATCATAAATAGTAACGCTGTCATTGTAGAGGCGGACTGTCACAACCCTCTCATGGTCAGAGAGGGCCTCGATCGCCTAATCATCCAGAGACAGCCAACTGAGCGGCAGCCCACTGCATCCAGAACTCAGCAAGCCTTCCAGAAGACTGGAAGGGCACATCAAATCCACCTGCCATGGAGATGAGGTAGAAAAATCCTCACTTGAGCTTCAGCATGCCCAATGGTACAGTCCGCCCAAATAACTCACTTAGCGGTGATGTGGATTTTTTTAAACCCACAGTATTGTGATCGTTGTCTTCCTGAAGGATTCTCACTGGCCGATTGTGGAATCCTATTTGACTTCAGGCAGAGTTTAACGTTTGTTCGATTTGGTTATAAAATCCTACAAAAACCCTATCGACACTGATAAAACTGATGTCCACACAGTCCTTCCTTGTGAAACAATTTATTTTCTAATGATACACCATACACTTCTCACCCTCATACAATGAACTTAAGAATCCCCATTGATTTAGATCAATGATTAATTGATGAACTTAAGAATCCCCAACTTAAGAATTGATTGTAATATTATTTGGTTCTATTCCATTTATTCTTATTTTAGTTAACAGTTACACCAACCCGATCCAATTTACTTCTACATTACATCAGACAGTTTTATTCTAACTTGGTACTTGGTCAGTCCCAAGGAGTACAAGCCACTGAGATGCCATACATCCTCACGTGCTTGCACTGGTATAATTTACATTTCAAAACATTTTTATACTTTCATGAGAGAGAGGTTGGGGGATATTCACCCAGACTGTAGACGTTTCCTTTAGACGAAAAGCCACTTCGTACATTTATCAGCTCGGTCACTCTGCTCCAGAACAACACATTTCTTATAATTTAGGGCAAAAGTCTTTTGGCCAGAAAGGACAGCCAATTCAACTTGCAGCATAAAAGTTACATTTCTGAGACTCCATTTGTTACAATTTAAAATACATAATATAAATTTTCCCCCACACTCCCCCGTTTTTTTTTTTAAGGAAAATTTGAATATTTTTTCTTACACATGATTACCATGTCCCATTCGAAGGAGAAAAGATTTCCATTACTCAAGTTCAATCAATAATGGCAGCGAGTGCTCATATCAGAAAAATGAGTGAGTTTCCATTTAAATTTATGGCCTGTTCATCAGCATGTGTCACACATTGAAAACATGCTATTCGAATCTGAAGATTGCAGGTCAGGGTGTGGATAGTGCAGCACACAACAGGAAACACAATCGAAGCACTCCTTGAGCTGAGGAGAAGGTAGATGTGGGCAAGTACAAGTTTGGGCCGGACACTGGGTTGAAGGAGCGCAGTGTGGAACTCCATGCCTGTCGTACATTGAAGCAACCACAGCAAGTTATGATGTATTTGCAGAGCGGCAATCGAGAGTGTGGCTGGAAACATTCCTCCACGCAGGCACCACACAATGCCGACGTTAAGACTTTGCTCAACCTTCTCCTCAGTGGGTTTTTCCTTTCTTTTCCCACATTGCTCCATCTTATCTCCACAGGAAGGGGCATGATCGATCACGTGTTGAATGCTCAATCACCCAAATCTGGGTTTCCCATCGTCCAATCTTTGTGTGGAAGTTCTTTCCAAACTTCATATGCGAAAATGTACATGTTCAAGACTGCTTTCAACACTCGAAACAAACAAAGCATCAATTAAACACCAATCAATAAACGTCATGGGCCTTTCAATAAGACTAACAAAGGTTCTTATAGAAGCATTTAAATTGCATTATATGTCATATCAATATTTTAATCCCTTTCCTTGTTATTTCCCAAAACAACATGCTAAAATATACAGAAATCCCAGTTGTACGTATACTCAAAACATCCATCTCTCTCAAACAACTTTTGGTCAAAACAAAAATATTTCCTTTTAAAATCCATAAATGAAAAATTAAATCTTCAGCATCTATCCAATTAAATCATGAATTTACCTTGCTGAATCGATCAAAGGGTTACACTGGGTTGTTTGCCATTGCTTCCCAGCACAAGTTCAGGCAACCTCAACATTCGCAGACGAATAAAACAATATTTCAACGTCCATCCGAGGGAATCATCTATTATCTGTGAATTGACCCACGTGCTAAACATCATCAAATCAATTTTAAATAATTCCAAATCACGTTTCTACATTTAAATCACATCTTTTAAGTACCATGGTTACAACTCAGATCAAACCTTCGAAACATTTGACACGTCCTCAGAGCTTGCCCAGCACTTAAACCTGCCGGGTTGTGTAATTACAAATCATCACAATGCCAGCGAGAGCTCAACTCCCAAGACTTCACGTTCCGAATACAGTATATCCACATTCACAATTGTTATTTCAATACAGTATATTCAAAATCCCTATGGTTTTAGATAAAACTTCAACACTTTTTCCTAAATGGACTTCACTTTAAACATTCAGTAGAGAGGGTGCGCCACAAACACCAAGGAACAAGGAACAGGAAGTTCTCTCCACATCCAGTGGGAAGAAAAAGGAAAAAAAACTCTGACAGGCAAAACCCACAGTTTGCATTACTCTGTCATGGCTTCAACACAACACATAAACAGCATTGCATATCATAGACTCGCGTGTGATCACGTGACAAATACCAATCACATTTCTATCTCATCCTCTTGAATCTGCATATGAATCGAATTTCACACCTAAAGCAAAAGCTTGAACAAAGACTCAGTGTGAATACATATCACCCCCCACAGATCGAGTGGAGGGGGGGTCTCACACAGTGTAGTTTGCGACCTTCGCGTGGAACCACAATCCCAAGAATGTATAACATGCCATTTCAAACAGATCCACAGCTCAACTCAGCACGAGTTAAAATATCGTCAAAATCCCAACAGAACACGTTTCATTTCAGTGAATATTGGACTCGACAAGTTTCATTTTTTACTCTTAGTAACACATGCATTTCAATGTAAATCACCAATACGCTCCCAGCCGGTTAATCATCTCCTGCACTCTACAAAACGTTTCGTGCAAATCATTGCATTTACAAATCCGTAAAACCTCCACACAATATAATATAACAACCTAACTGCCAACAAACTTCCAGTGAGTTCAATGAACAAAAAGTAACTCTTATAACTCTTACAAACAGGTACATTATAATATTTATCTATTTTAACCCTATTCTCGGCATCTCAGCCGATGTACTCGGCCTCCTCTTTCTCACAGCCGGTCTTTATCAATGCAAACAAGTGGCATGTCAAAATTTATAGTCGACTTTCCCACATTTTGGGAAATCGCAGGGGTCACCCCTCCCTCCTGAAGTGCAATGGGTAGGCCTTGCCCTGAGAATACCGCCTTACCTAATTGATGGGGTATCTCTCCAATCAGGTATCAATGCAAACATATATCTCACGCGTCCTATGCGCGGTCTGTGGCATGTCACTTCGTCATGCTCATTTCATCTGACTCCTCTTCTTCTTCAGCACTTTTGTAAAACAACTACAGTACTTATCGTTTACTTTAAACGGACTCCCTCCGCCGGATCCTCTTCTTTCTCTCAATAAAATTATCTGACAATGAACTTTTCTTTGTTCGAAATGCGTTACCTGCTGAGAGCGCTCTCCTTACCTTCGCTCAAACACTTGTCGTTCCTCCAGGCACTGCCTCCGGCAGATTAGCACTCCGGTCACGAGCACCGCAGGAACCTCGGTTCGAATCCGAGTCACGGCACCAACTGATGTGGATTTTTTTAAACCCACAGTATTGTGATCGTTGTCCTCCTGAAGGATTCTCACTGGCCGATTGTGGAATCCTATTTGACTTCAGGCAGAGTTTAACGTTTGTTCGATTTGGTTAATAAATCCTACAAAAACCCTATCGACACTGATAAAAATGTCCACACAAGTCCTTCCTTGTAAACAATTTATTTTCTAATGACACCTAACATCCTTCTCCTCTATACAATGAACTTAAGAATCCCATTGATTTAGATCAATGATTATTGATGAACTTAAGAATCCCCAACTTAAGAATTGATTGTAATATTATTTGGTTCTATTCCATTTATTCTTATTTTAGTTAACAGTTACACCAACCCGATCCAATTTACTTCTACATTACATCAGACAGTTTTATTCTAACTTGGTACTTGGTCAGTCCCAAGGAGTACAAGCCACTGAGATGCCATACATCCTCACGTGCTTGCACTGGTATAATTTACATTTCAAAACATTTTTATACTTTCATGAGAGAGAGGTTGGGGGATATTCACCCAGACTGTAGACGTGTCCTTTAGACGAAAAGCCACTTCGTACATTTATCAGCTCGGTCACTCTGCTCCAAACAACACATTTCTTATCATTTAGGGCAAAAGTCTTTTGGCCAGAAAGGACAGCCAATTCAACTTGCAGCATAAAAGTTACATTTCTGAGACTCCATTTGTTACAATTTAAAATACATTAATATAAATTTTTCCCCCACAGCGGTATGGCTCCTTCCTTCACAAACACCAACAGGACTCAGTTATGGCACTGTCTTCCGTGCCGGGGACCTGGGGAGGGCGGGATAACACGAGGAAAGAGGGGATGAGGGAGGTGGTAGCAAGGAAGTGTGAGGCTCCTTTCCTGCCTGGTGGGTGAGGCCTGCCAGATAGGAGGTCGGCTGGGGAAAAGCAGGAAAGGAAAGGCGAACGAAAACATAGGGCTAACAAAACAAAAAGTATAAGATGAACAAATAAATGAGATCGGAGGGGGGGATGGGGGTTGAGCCGGGTGGGGGGGGGGGATAATAATGCACAGGACAAACAACAAGGCTAACACGCTGCAAAATAGGGAAGAAAAAAAACTCTTCTGCGAGTTTCTTTTGCAGTCATGCGAGCCATAATTATCGTCAACCAGGCCTGTGCAGCATTTTTTATATATGATCCGAAGCATGATGGGATGTTATTTGCACATGGGCCACATCTGTGTGGAAGCTTGTTGCTTTCATATACTTGATGCCCCTCATTTACCCATCTGTTTCCATTTTGTTTTGTCCACGACCTGGACATATCACAAGTGAAACAATATTTCTGTGACCAAGCTTGCTTTTTTTCTGCCTTTTTTGCTTCTTGATCCTGATTTTTTGCTTTATGTATGGTAGTTCGGTAAGGCAGTTTGTTTATCAAATTGGCTCCGAACATCAACAGTTCCTGGAATTCCTTTCTCAACAGACTGCTTTCTCCATTTCACCAGTTCATCCCTTCACCCTCTTAACTGCCCTATTTTACAGTCCTACCTTGTTGTAGTGAGGTGAAAATGAAGCTTATGTTCTCCACCAAGTGATGGGAACTTAGTGTTCCTTCACATAAGCCTCAACCAGGATATATCCGTCCTTCGATTGGCCAGAGGCCAACATCAAGCTAACCTGCGGTCAAACTTTTAAAGTCTCTCAACATTCTCCAATGCCTATTGACAGCTGGTCTATTGTTTTTCTCTGTCTCTGGTACATATTCATCTTCTCTACCTTCATTTCTAAATGTTGGAGTATTGTTGAACACTGCTCTGCAAAGGCTTAATATCTTAATTCTCTATTTTCTGGAGAGGTCAAAGGTTTTCCCATAACAGATTTCTCTCCTAAAATTCCCTCGTCGGTCTCGAAACATCCTCTGCAACTGGATCTGATGACGTTGGTATTGGAATCTTCAAGAAAATGTGCTTCACTCCTATCCATTCCCCTCTTCTTGCTCTTCTGAAGGTCTTTCTCACATGATCTGCTGTCTTCATTTTGGAAAATTACATATTTCACCACAATTGTCAAGTAGGCTTCAAAGTCTGATCCTTGACTGCAGAACAATCAGGTCTCCCCATCCTAAAGTGATAGTCTGTCATTGCTGCAGGCTTCAGGCATCGTTTCTTCTCCAAATCTCTCATCAGTTTGGCTTTCTGCCACATATTCTACCAAGAACATGTTGCTTCTTTTAACCCAACAATGGATGATGGATGCATTGAATCTCAAAGAAGAAATCATGACCATCTCTCCAGACATCTCTTGAGCTTTCAATAGTGTCTGACACCAGCCTTTCTTTACAAGCTTTCTTCGATTTGGTATTTAGAGGCCCATCCTTGAATGTTTATTCAATTTCACGACAAAAGGCTCATTATAATGTTCTTTGCATTCTTTGGTAGTATCATGCAGCATCGGTCTCTATTCTTGGCTGGTGCAGTGACTTCCTTTCTTGCTTCCCTGAGGGTGATCAAGTCCAAAGCTCTCCTTGTAATTTACATCTCTTGGCAGTGCAATGAGCTTGAAAAGCTGCATCCCTTTCTCCACAAGCATATTGGTAGACCCTGTTTTCTCTTGCTTCACATCTGGTCAAACTCCTCCCACCTTTTCATCTATGTGTCCTCCCCCAACTTGGCCAGGTCACATGCTTTCTTTCAGAATTCCACACCTGGTTACCCTCTTCTGTTCTAAGCTGAATGCTCACCTCCATTCCTCCATCCCTCTATTTTCTCCTTTGTGGAACTGAATGTGTCCGTTGTGCAATTCTCTTCCCTCTGTTCTTTCATTAGTGCTATCAGCACTTTATGATGTACGAACACTGTGAATGGATGTTTAATACAGCATATCTTCATAAAACTTGTGGGTTTTCGAAAATATCCTGTATTTAAACATTTTGTACCACTTGGATTGCTATTCATCATGAATATACTTTTCTTGGTGTGTTTGTCTCTTAGTTACAAAATATGATTTCTACCTTCTTATTATTGAAAATCAATGTAGCATTGGGAGTGCTTAGATGAAAGGCTTAGAGACCAGACCCATTTAAGTAAGGGTCTATATGACCTTGCTTCAACACTTCATGCCTTTTTCATCATTGCTTTGCAGAATATAGAAACTCATTTCACTTCAGATGAATGATGCATTGTTTTTTCAATGTCCAAGCTGATACCAAAGTGCCATCTGGTGGATTATTCTCAAAATAATGCAACATAATAGCTTTATGGGAATGTTTTGGTTGCACCTACAGGGATTGAACAAAAAAAATGGAAACACTTGGTTACATGGGCCGTAGATCATATAATATGCAAAGTATTGGGCTGCCGTGTGCACAGCATGTGAGCGGCACATGAAATATGCAAATCTCTTCCAGCTCCTTCTCAAGTCCTGTCTTAAGAGCCAGCATGGCCACAAGAGGAGACCTCTGATTTTGAACAGGGTGTAATTGTTATTGCGCGTTTGGCAGGCTTTTGAGTGACAGACTAGAAATTGCTCACCTGTCACGAAGAACTGTCTCAAGGAATCATCGGAGCGATCATCTGCATTCTATGATGCAGCTTTTCTTCTTTGTTGGTTTGGGTGTCTTTCAGGACGATAATGCTTCAGTCCACAGGCCACGTATTGCCACCAGGTGGTTTGAGGAACATGATGAAGTTATCTGTCTTCCATGGCCCTCCCAATCGCTTGACCTCCATCCCATAGAACATTTGTAGGACTTTCTCGAGATGTGCCAAAGATAGCGGTTTCCGCCTCAGTCAAACCGACAATAATTGGATGGCTTCTCGACCCTTGTTGACTCTATATCATATCCATGCCGTCCTGGATACACGTGGTGGTCCAACACCCTAGTAAGTGGCATTCTGTTGGTGTTTCCATTTTGTTTTGTCCACTAACTATTTACTCTTTGTGGGGTTCCAATGAGAAGACCTACTCCTACAGTATTTATTTATTCCAAGAATTGTTTGTACCTTACAACCACATAGAAGAACAGAGTTTTAATTGGTGTAATGCTCTCAGAAAGCAAAATTGTGAAACTACGAACCTTTAACTCTCAGGACAAAAACAAAAATTCCCATTGTGGTTCTAGAGTTTTGATGTTTAACCTCCGCCATCGAAGATCGGAGGTTACTGTTTTCACCCCTTTCTGTTTGTTACTTACGAAATTAAAGAATTTTCGTAAGTATATTGATAATACCGTTTCTGTTTGTTACTTACGAAATCTAAAGATTCGTAAGTATATTGATGACTACCGTTTGTTTGTTTGTTTGTTACTTACGAAATCTAAAGATTTCGTAAGTATGTTGATGACTTCCGTTTCTGTTTGTTTGTTTGTTTGTATGTTTTGTTTGTTTGTAGGCACGATAACTCGAGAACGGAAGAAGCTACAATGTCAAATTACATCACGTGATTCAGGAGGGTGATGGCTAGCGCTGATTAGATTTTGGTCAAAATCGGTCAAGGTCAAGGTCACAGTGAGGTCAAACATAATTCCGTAAATTAACGTGGAGAAATGTGAGTATTTTTGCTTCGCTCGACGTTACGATGTTCGTTTTAACTTCGATTTTAATTTGTGTCTTCGGTTTTTGCGATCGCTTCGGATGCTTAAAACTCGGTTGTCGAAATTCTGGTAAAAATCGGATGTTTTGGAGACGTTTTAAGATTGTATAAAAAATATTTCACTCGAAGCGTCAAGGGTCGTCCCATGATGCAGTGCGCTCGAGCAGACATCACGGGTCGTCCCATGATGCAGTGCGCTCGAGCAGACGCGTCGTTGAGTCACGTGAAGGTTTTCCGTGTGCGCGGTGACGGTTTTTTCAATAAAGATGGTGTTTAAAAGTCATTTTTTATCCTAAAGGTTGTCGGCATGCTGACTCGCTGGACCGTCGGATTAATGATAGATTGTTGGTGGATGGCCGAATATTACGGTTTTGTGACTTTGATAAAATATATTAAATAATTGCGTGGAGAAATGCCGATTTTTGCTTTGCTCGACGTTACGAGTTCATTTTAACTTCGATTTTAATTTTGTCTTCGTTTTTGCGATCGCTTAGACGCTTAAACTCGGTTGTCGAAATTCTGGTAAAAATGGGATGTTTTATGAAATTTATGTCGGGTGTCGTATCTGAGGTATTATGACTGAAGTTATGCTAATGAGGGGGATTGTAAGACACAGCATTACGCGCTCGTTGCGTCGCTACCTTTCTCTAAGACAGCTTTTTTAGACAAGGTCAGAAGTCAAGTTGACGATTTCGTAAGTACCAGTCTATGACTGCTTGTTTGTGTGTTTGTTTGTTTGTTTTAGGCACGATAACTCGAGAACGGAAGAAGCTACCAATGTCAAATTACATCACGTGATTCAGGAGGGTGATGGCTAGTGCTGATTAATTTTGGTCAAAATCGGTCAAAGGTCAAGGTCACAGTGAGGTCAAATATTCGATTTTTGATGGTTTGGTACAGATAACTCGAGAACGGAAGAAGCTACCAAGTCAAATTACACCAGGTGATTCAGGAGGGTGATGGCTAGTGCTGATTAGATTTTGGTCAAAATCGGTCAACGGTCAAGGTCACGGTGAGGTCAAACATTCGATTTTTGATGGTTTGGTACAGAATCATCGTAGAACTTCTGGTTTGCGTCGCTACCTTCTCTAGAGACAGCTTTTATTAGACAAGGTCAGAGGTCAAGTTGACGATTTCGCAAGTACCAGTCTATGACTGCTTGTTTGTTTGTTTGTTTTGTTGTTTTGTAGTTTGTTTGTTTGTTTTTAGGCACGATAACTCGAGAACGGAAGAAGCTACCAATGTCAAATTACATCACGTGATTCAGGAGGGTGATGGCAGTGCTGATTGGATTTTGGTCAAAATCGATCAAAGGTCAAGGTCACAGTGAGGTCAAATATTCGATTTTTGATGTTTGGTACAGATAACTCGAGAACGGAAGAAGCTACCAATGTCAAATTGCATCACGTGATTCAGGAGGGTGATGGCTAGTGCTGATTAGATTTTGGTCAAAATCGGTCAACGGTCAAGGTCACGGTGAGGTCAAACATTCGATTTTTGATGGTTTGGTACAGAATCATCGTAGAAACTTCTGGTTTGCGTCGCTACCTTCTCTAGAGACAGCTTTTATTACACAAGGTCAGAGGTCAAGTTGACGATTTCGTAAGTACCAGTCTATGACTGCTTTGTGTTTGTTTGTTTGTTTGTATGTTTGTTTGTTTGTTTGTAGGCACGATAACTCGAGAACGGAAGAAGCTACCAATGTCAAATTACATCACGTGATTCGGAGGGGTGATGGCTAGTGCTGATTAGATTTTGGTCAAAATCGGTCAAAGGTGAAGGTCACAGTGAGGTCAAATATTCGATTTTTGATGGTTTGGTAACAGATAACTCGAGAACGGAAGAAGCTACCAATGTCAAATTACACCACGTGATTCAGGAGGGTGATGGCTAGTGCTGATTAGATTTTGGTCAAAATCGGTCAACGGTCGAGGTCACGGTGAGGTCAAACATTCGATTTTTGATGGTTTGTAACAGAATCATCGTAGAAACTTCTGGTTTGCGTCGCTACCTTCTCTAGAGACAGCTTTTATTAGACAAGGTCAGAGGTCAAGTTGACGATTTCGTAAGTACGAGTCTATGACTGCTTGTTACTTACGAAATCTAAAGATTTCGTAAGTATATTGATGACTACCGTTTCTGTTTGTTTGTTTGTTTGTTTGTATGTTTGTTTGTTTGTTTGTTTGTTTGTTTGTAGGCACGATAACTCGAGAACGGAAGAAGCTACCATGTCAAATTACACCACGTGATTCAGGGGGGTGATGGGTAGTGCTGATTAGATTTTGGTCAAAATCGGTCAAAGGTCAAGGTCACAGTGAGGTCAAACATAATTCCGTAAATTAACGTGAGAATGGAGTATTTTTGCTTCGCTCCGACGTTACGAGTTCGTTTTAACTTCGATTTTAATTTTGTCTTCAGTTTTTGCGATCGCTTAGGACGCTTAAAAACTCGGTTGTCGAAATCTGGTA
>CM068956.1:19998209-20015449 GCA_035128595.1 Eptatretus atami | reverse complement strand
TTTTTTCCCCCGCGCCTCTCGTAACCAATGTTCGAGGTGCGAACGACACCAGATATTGTTGAATCAGTGTCCTACAAATCTATTGAGGTAGAGGGATTCTCATCCCAATCCTGACTACCAGTGTTGAGGATCGGCGACGGAGGGATTCTCGCCCCACTCAAGAAAGAATGAGATACCCCTTTCTGTTCTATCTATCTGTTGTTTGTCTGTTTGTGTGCAGGATATCTCAAAAAGTGTAGCAGATTGGATGAAATTTTGTGGACAGATTCAGTGTGGGACAAGGACGAACTGATTAGATTTGAAGAACGGTCCGATCCGGAACGACGACGAGAATTTAAAAAGTGATTCTTCACCATTGAGAGAAAGGGCCAAAAAGATATAGCACTGCATCGCATGATATTCAAAACATGTATTGGGCCGATATGTTCTCGTGATGAGGCATTTTGTGGTCGGAGTATGTTCTCTATCCAAGTCCTTCTAGTTTTCTTTCGCTGTGATTGCTTCCGTCTGAGTTTTAAATAATAACTCTCCGTTATGGCTCTATACATAATCTATCTGCTACTCACATTCCGCTATGTTTTTACCAATCTATCTCCGTGTCGCCATTTCTTTCCGCTGTATCCTTGTGTCACTGTTTGTTATTCTTTCTATTTTACTCACTGGCATGACCGGTTGCCATCTCGTGTCGCTGATCTCCACGTCTCAGTCACTCACTCAGCTTCTCCTGTATCACTCAATATTCACCACCATGTCATTGCCATCGCCCAGCAGCCTTTACCTCATCTGTCAGCATCAGCCTTACCAGTCCCACATGCGATAGGTCTCCCATCTCACCATTCATGCCATCCTAGGTTCCACGTTGTCCATGGCTCCAATTTGCCCACCTTTGCATCATCATCATCAACATCATATCAGCTGTTATTGAAACTCGGCAAACTTTGGCTGTCCCTATGGTATGGGCTTTCCGGGAAGAACGTGCCCTGTCTTGGGGATGGGGTGGGGACCACCAATCAATTACACCAGCATCTCTTTTGAACCCCGCGTCTCCATTTCCACAGTGTCATTTTGGGATGCAGGCTTCCTCCATATCCTTCTAATCCACCTTGGTCCTGTCCATCTTGGTTAAAACCATAGCTGTCCCTTAAATTTTTGCCTTGCTGCGCTTCATTTGTAATTTTGAAACTTGCCCAATCCTGACTCCCAATGTTATGGAGTTAAGGGCTGTCCAAATGGTTCCGCTCCTTGAATACGCAAATTTACGGTGCGAGGGGTTTAAACCACATTCCTGACAACAATATGTTACGGATTTGCCTCCGATAGGAATCACAGGGGGAGTTCTCGGATTCAACTTTCCCGGCCGACGATCTTGTAAGCTGACGAACCACTGATAATTCGTGGCGTTGACCGGGTTGGCTAAGCAATCACAGACACCAATCTGAAGACTGCTTACTTTAGCTAGGGTCCAGCATTTCAATCACTACTTCTTACCTTCCCAGCAAAGTATTCACCGCCAGATAAGGATGTGCTTCGCCGATGTAACCTTGATCAAATCATGGCCTTGAGCTTTCATTACCATATCTGGACACAATGGCTAATGGTTACCTCATGTCCAGAACGGTGGGGCATGAACTCCCTGCTCTTACACACTATGCTTAAACTCAATGGCAGCTGACAACTGACAGTTGGAAAAGGGCTTGTAATGATTTGAACGAAAAGTGCATGGTATGCACAAGGGCAAGTGCCCACAAAAGATAAAGTCCTTACATCTTGCAGCATACCTCCACTCTTAATCAGTCACTATCACAGATCTAAACACAGTATGCATATGTCATGCTGAAATGAGGGAAGGAAAGAGAGATAGGGGATATAGGCGTGTTGTCAGCTCTCCTCGCTCACCGTGCTGTAAGCCAGTAGGCTCATTGTCCTAAGAAAAAGTGGGGGGGGGGGAGGGGGGGAGAAAAGATGGTGCAATGTGATGTTCCTGAAGGTGTAGAGGTGGATACGGTGTGCAGAGAAATTGTTGTTGCAATGCAATAGTCAGTAAGGCCTGAAAAGAGCCATTGGCAACACATCTTTTTTTGTTGATGCCCTCATGCAATCGCGAGGGAATGAGTAGATTTGTGGACAGCAAGAGAAGAAGGATGGCATGAAAAGATAGCTTCTGCTCCTTCTGGTGTTGGCAAATCTCCATGCTTTGTACTTACCCCCAGGTATCTGCCAGGATCACCACCAGCAATCCCTTCGCGTAAACCGCCAAAATCAGAATCACTGCTTACCTTCCACTAATTCTGTTCTGTCTTTTTCTCCACCTGTGAACCAACTTCACACTCTCAATCTCATTCTTCCCCACCCCCCCCCCAGGTCTTCAGGACAGATTTCCACTACATCTCAAATCATCCATAAGACAACCCATGATCTATCTCGACCCTTAAACCACCATTGACCCCCGTCCCTAAATTTGCTTGTACCTGCTTGTCCCACGCCTTGGCTGTTTGCCCTACCCCCATCATTACGCGTTCTTGTTTGTACATCTCCGTCTACTTTTCCTCCTCCTGCCATGCTGTTGGCATTTCCCTATTTCTTTTTCTGGCGTCCTTTTGTTATGTTGCGCCCTGATTCAATTTCTGTGTCCAGCTCTTCATGAGCCTTTGATCTATGTAACAAAAAGAAAAATAATCTCGATATTCTCCAACGCTGGGAGGAGCTCAAGCGGCAAATTGATTGGTCGAGGATGGCATAAAAATGGTGTAATATTTCGCAATAAGAATTGTGTTTACAATGTTTCAATTATATTTATGTAATTTTAAATAAAAAGAAAACTTTAAAAGGCTGTAGAATTTTTTGTTTCCGGAAGTTTACCGCCATTGGATGCCACCGTCTTTGCACCACCTTGATTGTTTGTTTCCTTATGACGTCCTGAAAAACAGTAAAAAAGTTCTTTCTTGTTTGGAAAATTTCTATTTTGTTTTACTGCCAGAAACTCAGACTAGTAAAACGATTACGCTACTGGTACTCTGTCGTCTGCATGCTTTTGATCTGGTACAATTTGCCCGAAATCAGAGCGAAAAAGTACTGCTAAACTGCAGGTTCCTCTTCCTATGCATGTATATGCAGTGTCAAGAATATGTAATTCAAGTTGAAATGAAAATTAGTTCTCGATCATATACTGACAATGGAGACAGACAACTGAACCAATTGCTTAATCCACTTTGTGGCTTCCTGTGCCGGGTAATAACATCTCCCTTGCAAGAATTCATGATGCAAATTTTTCCTGTTCATAGGACATCTTTCTCAAGATAGCGTCTGTAGTAGCCATTTCTTCAACTGCTGCAACATGGCCACAAAACATCTGGAGGCAACCCAATACCCATCAACATATCAAGAAGAATCACCTTGCAGCTGTACGCAACACAATGAACATTCCATTGGGTATTTAGTATTGCAATCAGTTGTATATTGGGGTGTTTTGCCTGTTTGCCATCATTTGCAGGACTGGTGGGTGGAAGTGCTTGTATTTTGAGCGTGAAAAAGTGGATTGTCTTTGGCGAGTTAATTGGCCAAGTGTCATTCACGCATCCACCTTTGGAAGGATGTACTCTGACCTCCAGCTGAATGAACTTGCCAGAATGAGATCCTGGTGAAAGGCATGTTGCCTGAAAGTGTTCTTTAGTTTGAAACTTGTAAACAACTGTCTTTATATTATGCGTAATTCATTGCATAGGCAGTTAATTTTTTAACTTTATCAAGTTGTACACATGAACATGGTTTTGCTTTCTGGCATGTACAGTGCAAATAAGGAGGTGAGGCTTGAGATTACAGAACAGATATCACTGAAGTGCTATGTTCTATCCATAAAGTGTTCACCTCTGACGCAATTGAAAATTGCTTTTGGGGGGCAGTATAAGAAGAACTTCATCAATGAGTTAAGATTGGCCTTTTTGGAAAATGGTACATGATCCTTCATGCTGCCTCCCTGCAGCTTTCCAATGTCATGTGCTTAGAGTAACTCCGACGTTCCTTGCCGTATTGTAACTAAAGTAACAGCTGCTACTGCTAGTTCCCGCTGAGCATGGATGGAGGTGCATTGCAGGCGAGTTTTCGCACATCTGGACAACATTTGTAATTTGTAAGATTTTATGTCTCATGTGGTAAAATTGCCACGGGAGATTCTCAGCTTGTGATGGAGGTTTTTCAAAGACGCATCTTCTTTTTTTCTGAACTGTACGAAGTTTGGTGAAAAGTCTATCCGGTAGGGCATGCAGATGTGAAGGACTGCATGTGATGGCTGACGGAATCCACTGAACTGATGAAGGAACCATTCAGTAAGGCTGATGTCATTCTACGGTGGTAATGTAAGCATATATTTTTGTACCAGGATTTACACATAATATCTTGGATGAAGGACCGAACAGGATATCAGACATGGAGAATGTGATGAGATCAACAGGCCTTGTAGGCAAATCTAATGGGATCCTATATGCCGAAAATGAACCATGGCTGCATCTTTCCTTGCCGTACTGCAAGCAAAATGTGGCATTGAACTTTTGGTAGATATGTGGAATAATGGGAGGGGAACTGCTTCACATCTGGCAGGATTAATTCCGTCTTGGTGATTGCAAGGTATCACCATGTCATGTAAAAACATCCACAAATATTTCAAACGACCCCTCATAATAATTTATCAAGTTAACAATGGAATACGGCTTTGAAATGAAGAGAAGACTACATGACAAACCTGATTTTATTTGCAATTTACCATATACGGAATGTAATGTAATTTATATATATACTAGTGAGTTGTGGTTGAACCACACTTTGTAAGCATACGAGCATGTTTCCCTTTGTCTCGGTCCACCCGCTCACCTCATTTGATTTCATTATTTATTTTCATTTATTTATATTTCATTTGCAGATGCTTCCAATGGTTCTGTGGATTTTTCTTTGTGTAGCGGCTTCGAGTGTCTGTCGACACCAAAATTACCACATGCTTCCCCTTGTCTCGGGTCATCACTACATCCGTAATGCAAACTATCTTTAATATCAGACAGCAGTGATTGAATGGGCTTTAAAATACGAGGGACAGTCAATAAAGTAACCTTAAAATGTCGATAAAATTTAGAATGTACTATGTGCAGTTGTAGATGCACATATTATATCTATGGGTAAAGAGTCATGTTTTTGGCCTGTTATAATATGATCTGGCACATTTAGTGTATACGTCAGTAGACGCAGTTCCAAGATGGCGGTTCTTGGAAGCAGCACCATGGCATGGAGCAACGTTCTGTCATCCGTTTCTTTGGAGTGCCGGGTGTGAATCCCAATGAATCCAATCTCAGAATGAAAATGCCATATGGTGATGCAGTTTAAACACTGCAGAGGTGCTACGAATGGACAGGAATTTAAAGGTGGAATGTCAGTGTGGCAGACGCTGCTCGCTCGGCCAGCTCACACAACTCGACACACAGAAATGGTTGCAGGAGTTGACGCGGTACCTAAATGGAAACCCGTGCACATTACCTGGATAAATGGTCTCTTTAATTGAACATAGGCCATGTGGTTCAGCACACCAATGTCATTAATATGTGCTGGGGTTTTCGCAGAGTGTCTGCAAGGTGGGTGCCTTCGACAACTCCACCCGAACTGAAAGAAATCCACTTTTTAAACTTCCTGTCGCAGTCCGTAGCACCTGCGCATGATAAATGCTCACCATAGTTGCATTTTCATTCTGAATGGATTCACTGGGATTCACACCCTCACTTCTCAGAAACGGATTGAACAGAACGTTGCTCCTTCCAGGGTGCATGCTTCGAAGGGAGCCGCCATCTGGAATGCTCCACTCGACGTAAGCGCTCAATGTGTGCCAGATCTATAAAGCAAAACATGACTTCTCTTACCTATAGATATAACATATGTCGTCTAAACTAGCACAATTACATTCTCAACATTATATACCGATTTAAGGTACTTATTGTACTGCCGCTCATGTTTAGGTATATATATGGTATATATGTTATATTATACGCATGTAGTATACTACATATATATATATATATATATATATATATACATTATACAGTATATATATTATAATTCAAGTAATATATGTTGTTTTCTTTTTTTATTGTTATTCTTGGTTTACAGTGAGTTTCCTTAACAAGGAACTTCAAGACCGCACGAGGAAGGCCATTAAGCCTCTCAATCATTGCTGTGATTTGTCAACCTATCTGGTTGTTGTCCGTGCTCACTCTCTTTTAAATTGCTGGAGTGCCAAGCAAGTAAGTAGCGCCTATCATTTTAAAATGTCTTTGGTATGGACTTGGCCATGGTTCAAACCGCCAACTCCCACCTCTAGAGCACACTCAAAACCATTACATCGATCAACCTTGGCGTTGATCATGTCCTTACTGAGACATATTCGTATTCTTACCTTTCCTTTGTAAGTTAGTAGTAGGCTACATGCACAATTCAATCAAGTGGGAAAACACCTTGTTATTTTGTTTTTTTGACGAAGCAAACATGTTTGAGTTATAAAAAAAGTTTTGCCTGGAGAGTTTTAATTTATGCAAAAATGACAGGCAAGTAATGTTTACAAGTGGAGAATGTGGGTATTATATAGCAGTCACTGTATGAGACTGCTGTGTGCTTTACAAGGGCGCACCTGGAGACCAGGCCCTATCAGTGGTTGGCCAACGAGGGCCACGGTAAGTCTTAACATGTAGGGCAACTTTTTTATTTTCTCTTCGGCATTGACCTCGATCCTTTTCTCACGGTGCCTATTATCCTTGCCAAAGAAGGCGAAGTTTTTGGCAAAGGTATACGTGTTAGTCCCAGTCCTGTATGTTTTTATTTTTTTTTTTGTTTTGTTTGTTTGTTGTTTTGTTTGGTTTGTGCTGTAAATCATTACGAAAAATAATTCTGCTAGACCACAAGTTTTCAATTGAAATTTTGTATACTTCGCATATCAGGAGGCCCTATGAGCCTTTCAGGCCATAGAAATTTTTGAGGTTAAGGTCCAAGGTCAGGTTCACTGTCGCAAATCAGGGGAATCGACAAAACCCTTATTTTTTCTGAGTAATTTTGATCGATCGTCAAAACTTCATGGGAAAGTAGTTCATGGTCGGCGCTCTAGCTGATTTAATTTTTGTGTGCGATTGGCCTTGACCTCATCGTGTTTTTTTTTGTTGGTTTTTTTTTTAATTTATCTGTACTCAGTATAGATCACTCTGCAGAGCACAGTTTTAATTGGAGATTTTTTTGTAACTTCGCATATCAGAAGGCCATAGAGGTCCCTTCAGGCCTAAGATTTTGAAGGTCAGGTCAAAGGTCAAGGTCACTGTCGCAAATCAGGGAGTCGACGAAACCCTTATTTTTGGAGTAATTTTGATCGGAATCGTCTTCAAACTTCATGGGAATATAGTTCATCGGTCTGCATTCCCAGCTGAGTTAATTTTTGTGGCGATGTTCCTTGACGCTTCATCGGTTACGCCTAAGGTCAAACATATGTTAGACCCCAAGGTCAAATTTTTCAAGTTTAGGAACATAGTCGTTTAGTACCTCAAATTGAACACCTCGCATGAGTGCTAGAATATATCAAGCTTGAGACATTATGACGCTGATTTGGTGACGTTATGAGGCAAACGCTATTTTTTCGATGTTTACCGTGAAGATTCTTAATCGGATATCTCTCGTAGGCAGATATTCTCTCCAAGGAGTCGCTCCTGGTGAACTAAGCAGCTCTGTTCCACACTCAAGTGGACCTAAAGAATCAACACGGTGGTCACCTTTCTGGCAAGATACGCGATCACCCTACGGGTGACATGGTTATTTATTTAATCTTCAATATTATTCTCACATGACCATTTGTGCTTTTGTCTCTTGTGTTGTAGTTGATCGATACCAAGCTCTGCAATGTATCTTTTCTGTTTGGTGTCATTATCTCGCATGTTTATGGTCTATGAAGCATTTGCTAAAAGTAACCCTCATCCAATATATAGGTCAAACACTACTACCCATAAGCAGATCTAGGAGAAAATGGAAAAGGGATTGGGAGTTTTTGGTTCGTCATGTGAGTTTTCCAATAATAGATGTATCGAAGGTTTAATCTGAATAATCACGATCAGAACACCGTGTGTATCCTAACATGTGTTTCTTGTGAGCAATGTTTAATATTCTAATAAACAAAATGGTTGAAATACCAGTAAACATCCAACCCACACAAGGATAAACATCCTGTTACAAGTGCATGCCATCAGAGCACGAGCTTGAAAGTCTGGAAAACTGCAATTATACTCGTATGAATAGCCTGGTGTGGTTATGGTTAGGGTGGTGGTGGGATCCTTGGGTCTGAGTTCCAAGCCGCCGTTTGGTCACTGAATTAATACACCAGGGGGTTAACTCAAAGCCTGTCAATCTTTTTTCCGAGGTCCGCAAAATGAGTACGCAGTGTGTACTGATAGAGGGGCAACTGCATTCAGCATCACAGATGCGCTTCCAATAAATGATAGCTACCCGGCAGTTAAGCTGCATACGCAAAAGAAAGAAGACTCGTAATGATCAATCGGCATTGAAGTCTGCTATTATCTTGACTGACGTTGTGCAATCACATGATTAGGAACATTGATTTGAGTCCATCGACATGTGATTTAAAAAATCGGTTTTAACTATCAATGAAAGTTTTTTTCATGTCGTTTGCTGCTTCCATTTTAAAAAACCATTACATTGATATGAAATTGTTTCTCGTAAATGCTCAATAGTCCAATGAAACTTCGCTGTTTCTGCAGATTGGACAACATACTAAAAATACCATCATTTAATATTCGAACCAAACCTCAGAACGAAATTGGATAATTGCAGGAATTTTTTGAGGGGACTTTATTTTCTTTCCCATTGCACCAAAGTAGTAAATTTACCAAAACAGAACCACTGCAGCTGTTTGATAAATGAGTGTGTATGTTGGCAGCTCAAGGTTTAATCTCACGAGATCATAGGAACGCATATTGTCATCTTCCTCAGAAAGCAAAGGGGAAGCATGATAAGGTCACAAGGCCTAATCAGATGACGCTTTATTCATGATAGCACACTTTCTTGTATTAAGTCTGGCATCTCATAATAAGTATATTATAAAGCACGTTTGATTTGCACCAATAGCACCATTAGTGCAAGTTCTTTTTTATTCTTCATCTCAATTGTTACTCTCTTTTTTGCCTGAAAGAGCAAGGTGATGTGAGGAACCTCCGAAATCTTGCCATACCTCCCCTCCAACCCCGCCCCGCCCCATTCCCGAATCTACTCCACTATACAAGATCATACAACAACCAGGCGCATTTATACCGTCATTTTGTTTGTTAATGACGTCATTTTTGCAGAAACACGTTCAATTCCACTTTTAAAAATGTTATGTTGAAATTGCCTCGCTCTTAGTGGCTCCCTTTGCTTTCTTTACTATATATAATAATTTATTTTTCATGCTTTCTTTTATATTTACAATTTTTAAAAATATTATAATGGAGTACGCTAGGGTACCCGGCATTGCCCGGTGCTGTTCTAATCTGTGTGGCATTTCAGAAGATCATATTTTAGATTTATTTTTTATATTCTTTTGTGAAGCCACAAGCATTCCCCAAACCACCCCTACGGAATGGGTCAGAGATCTAATATCTATTCTCCGACCAGCAGTCTGTCTCTCCATATAGGGCATGGTCCCCCATTCCAGGAGGGCTCAAAATAAATTACTGCCATTTTGTTTGGTTCCTTTTCAGGGAGAGGGGGGAAATGTTGAGGGGAGGGAGAGAGGGACGAGGAGAGGGGAGGTTGAGGTCTTGAAGTCACATTTTACATTACGTGGAATTTACGAGGTCCTGCTTATATACATTTCATATAAAGTTACAAGGCTTAAGGCCTCATCACACCGTTGCGTTTTAGCCAGCCAATGGCCACGTATTTAAAATGTATGTAAAACGCTGGCTACGTTGAACGTTTGATGTTTTTTAAAGATTCGACGTATTCATAACGACTTGGTCTTATGCATACGTATTATAACGGACACAGAACGTTTCGTTGTGTATGATAACTTATAACCAACGAATGCGAACCTGTTTGTCGGCCTTCCACAACCTATGCCCAACGATAGTCCTAACTTATGCATAGCGCGCTGCCCGATCGCCTGACGATGCCGTGGCGTAGGTTATGAAAGGCTGACGCACACGAATTCAAATCATAAACGCCGCAGAAAGGAAGTGCACATCGCAGTCACACCTTGGCGATCTTGCGCAGCATATGCCGACCTCTGAAAATGCGTCAAAACGCTGCGCGCACGTCGAATATGTATGGGTAAGTTTGTATGCGTGAATAAAACGCTAAAGTACCTATCATCGTCGTATTAAGTGGCGTACGTTCCTTGTAATTTTCAACATGTTGAAAATTTTTACGACGTAAACTTGCCGTAATACACACGCTCCGCATGCGATGGGAATAAAGTTTGTACGACCGATATGCGATCGTTGACACACATCGACACACGTTACTTGAAAGGTACTCATAAGTCGAAACACGTCAAGGTAATGGTTCGGTCAGTGTTTTCAGATCTCCGTTTTTTTTTTTTTTCTCGGTATGACGTGTTCAGTGTACAGTGCGGTTATGATTAAATCGTTGAGCGGGCAGTCGTATTAATATATTAATTACAGACCGCACAGAATCGAAGTTTCATCATCACCATCATACCGAAGGCAAGGAAGAAGAAAGAAAAAAAATAAAACAGGAAGTCTGGAAACACTGACGCTAACCATTACCTTGATTGTTTTCGACTTATGAAAAGCACCTTTCAAGTATACGTGTGTCCGATGTGTCAACGATCCGCGTAACAATGCCTACAAACACGTTACCATGGTTAGAAATATGTTCGTACGCTAAAACATTACCTTTCGACGTGTTTCGACCTTATGAGTAACTTACAGTAATGTGTGTCGACGTGGTCAGCGATCGCGTGACGTGCCTACAACTTATGGACACGTTTTTGCGGAACGTGTGAGTCATACGCTGGGTCATAAGTCTTAAAATTTCAGCAAGCACGGGAACAATTTGAGGACAACCGAAAAAGTACCAACGTTTAAAGCAGCGTACTACGACGTATGGCAGTGTTTTTCAAGCGTGCCTCATTTATCAAAACTTACTCATAACGATATTCGACGTTGTACCAGCGTTTTAGACAAAATTTTCCAAAAATCGGCATAGAGCTGGCTAAAGTCAAGGGTGTGACTTGGCCTTTAGGTCTATAGTAGATTTCAAAAAAACATACAACTTGTTTTTCAATTTTCTTATTGCCTGCAACACTCCCGCTGGAAATCACTGATGAAATCGAAGAAAAATGGTGACAACACACACACCACATATCCACAACCCACACACACACATACACCAACATACAACCTCACACATATACACACACCAAACACACAAACACAGCACATGCACACACACACACACACGACACACATAACCAACACACACACACACACACACACATCACACACAGGCACGCACAGCGCACACTCACACATACGCCACAGCACACAACACCACACACACACCACACACACACACCAGTCACACACACACACACCCACATACACACCCACACACTACACACATACACGTCACCATAACACACACACACACCATATACCACATACCCACAACACATAATACACTCAAACACACCAACAATACATACACACATCTTTCTTAATAGTTACATATTTAAAGATGACTATCGTTGCCGATTGTCTTGCATAGCTCATATCACATTGATGGGGGCCTTTGTTTAGCGCAGTTGACTGTTATCCATGAGGTTGTGAGAAAATAAATATATAGGTATTCCGTTTAAAATAATTTTTAGATATAATAATATAATAAAATAATTTATAAATAATAATATATAGGTTATTCCATGAGAAAAAATAAATTCCGTTAATTTATAGGTGAATCGTGCTAAAACCATTTACACTCCAACTTTTTTCAAACTTAATAATCAATGTACAAGCAAAAAAGACAAGTCTCATCAATCTCTTCATTGCAAAAATACTGAGAAATATGTCGAGGGATGAAAATTGAATAAAGATAAATATAACCCTATTGGATAAAAACAATTATGGTGAATAATATTAGTTTCTTCATATTCCTCAGTGGAAGGGCTTTTAGTAATATTGGAAAGAAACATCAATTAAAGTAGCTCTACAAAGTTCTCCTCTCATTCTGGCAAAAAAACCAAAACGAGAAAAAGCAATGAAACAAGAAAAAGTATCAAAAGAAAAACCTCAATGGATGAAGCTTCAGAAAGAAAAAGATAAGACCATCTGTAATATGCAAGGAGAAATTGTAAATTTTTTTTAACAACCTTAAAGATTAAATCCCTGAGAATAAAGGAGTTAATCATATCAGGTGAAATGAGATTTCGTTCATTTGCTAGTTTAAGGAACCATTTTAAAATTAACCTTTAATATAAAAATGTAGTCGTGAATCGTTAGTGAAAAAAAGTATGTAGTGTAGATTGGTAAATAGGTTTTTTTTTAACTAATTTAATTTGAGTCATTATTAACTGAAGATTTTGAAGATTATGAAACTGATGATAGTATCTGCTGTTGGACCAGAAGACAGTTATGATACGAGAGTTGTGTTCAAATGATAGTTATGAAAGTAGTTTTTAATAGAATGATTGTGAAAAGCAGCCAATGAAGATCGAAGTGATACCGAAGAATGAATTTTATTTCAGTAAAAAGGAAGGTTTTTTCTTTATAAATAGAAATAGTTTACTCGATTTTTGAGCCTCTGAATTCCCTGATTCTCCAGCATGACAAATTTGAGAATTGTCCTGCGTGTGAAAGACCTGGATAAACCAGAGTAAAAGCTATAAACAATGTATGTGTGTGATTATCTTCTAATAATGATGACTAAAAATATAAAAAGGAATATAATTCCTTTAATTTACAACGAAAATGAATTACGTTACAAGATTGATTCGAGAAATGATGTAAAGTTATGAGGGTGATAATACACCACTTTTCTTACAAAGAGAAGAGACTGAACAAATGACGACCATGTTTCGTGATTGATGATTTATATTATTAACGAATTGTCATTTTTAGGAAATATTAACACAGATATATTTGTATAATAACATAATGGATTTCTTGAAATTAACTGAACTTCGATAAAACAAGTTTCCAAAAAACCAATAAAAAATTAAATAAACCTTTTCCAAAAATATATAAAGAATGCTTTTTTACCCATTGGAAATAAGATAAAATTTAACAAACCTAAAAATCTTCCAAATTATTAAGATGTATCTATAGCTGTTCAAGGGTGTGGGAAAACCTGCTTACTTTTAAAGATGCTCCTTACTCCCAACTTTGGATTATGATAATTTTAATAATGTTCCACAAAGTCGAGTTTTCAACCCTGAAGTATCAACTGACTCTCACAAGGTTTTTAAATGCTGTCTTTAAAAATAAGATATAATCGCTTCATTTAATACTCAAAACCAAACTAAATGATTACACGTTTGAGATAGACAACTATTTTTGTGATACATCAGAGATATAAAAAGAAATCAAAGCCAATATTTTAATCTTCATGATAATTACGGATGATATACCTTCTCGTCCCAAGATTTGGATAATCGAAAAGAAAACTTCGTTATCGTTTGATTGATTGTGTTAAATGAAGAAACCAAACGGTAATGGATAGGCTTAGTAACACAAGAGGGAGACCTTCTTCTTGTCATTCGTATTATCTGAGTCAATCATACTTTCAATCCCGTCGCTCAATGAGAAAACAAATCTTACTTTATTTTATCCAATTAATTCAAATAGATATAAACATTTTGGAGAGAAATTGTCATCATTATGTAGTAAAAGAATTTGTGGATTACATGGAAGCACACGACTGAAAAATATAATTTTGTTGTGAAACAAGATGAGATATTGAAAGATATATTTTTTTATTATAAACATTACACTATAAATGACAATATTATAAATCTGTGTAAATCTGCTTCTAGAAAAAACTTTCATAATCAAGGTCTTGGTATAGTACATAATGAGAATATTGTTAATTTGCTTAAAAAGCACCATGTAGTTCGTATTGTATCCACAACAAGAGAGCAAATAAGACCTGGAGAAAGTGAGGGTGAAGATTCTTTACTATATTTCAGTGGAAGGAATATCGATTGAGGAATGAAGGTCAAGATCATTTGGACGGAGGTTTCTCTTGTACACAAAATATTTCACATTGTAAAGTGAGGTAAAAACTAAAATCTGGTGTCTTTGGGATAATTAGCAAACTAATCCAGAAGGAATGAAGACAAATTATAAAGCATCTGAGTGTAAATGGGTTAAGATTTTATCATTCGGTTTTGGAATGTTGAGAAGAAACTCAACGCAAACATATGAAAAAGAGATACAAGTGTTACGTGAAGAAAGAAATTACAACTCGTATAATGTACTAAAGTATTGATGAAAATAATTTTAAAGAAAGGATTTCTTTGAACACATTGACTTTGATGATGAAGAAAAGGAAAATGTTCTGTTGCTTTATAATTCAGCTGAATGATATTTTCCAATAATAAATGGATGCGAAAGAAAGAGCATCAAGAGTTGGTTTCAAAAGTTGTAAAACAACAGGAAGACATCAAAAAGAAACGCAGACAGAAATAATGGGTGAAGAAGCATTTGAAAAGAAAAACAGGATTTAAAACCACTTTTAAAACTTCCAAGAAAAAAGAAAAGAAAAAAGAATGCTGTCCAAGTTCCCACAATAGAATACTTAACTGCCGCAAAAACCTCTAAATGTTAAAAGATTGTCAATGGACAGAGGAAGAATTAGGGCATATCGGAAGAATTAAGAATATGATGATGGATTATTTCCACAACTGGAAGAGATAAAATCAAACCCCTGATTATATTGTGAAGCTCTTCCGAAAACAATGAAATATCGGGGATTCAAAAACCCAGCAGGACTCATTCCAACAGAACAACCAGCATAATTCATCTTGTTCAAGAAAGGGATTGATATTGTACAATTTTGGAATTCAATTTGCAGCACAACATGCAGGTCCCCTTAAGTCAGCTCTGTCAATAAGTGCTTCCTAGATAGCTCACGCTTCCATTGTTTAAATGTTCAGAGATGATTAGATGCGCCTGCTGATCGATTAATATGTTAGGGGAACGAAACAATGGAGACGTCCCTCCCCCTCTTCTGCCAAAGAGGAAGAAGAAACCCGCGGTGACGTCAACAACTCCCCCCACCCGTGGGAGCGGGGGTGATCACGAGGCTCTGAAGTCACGCCGGGTGCAGGGAGGGGTGCAAATAAGAGGACATCTTTTCTTTGTTCCAAAAGAGTTCGTGTAAAGTCCCCCGTGAAGAGTTGAAAAAAGTCCCGTGGGAGTCCCCGTGGTAGGGCTAAGTTCGTGGCTGATTCGTGGGAGTCCGTGGCAGAATTAGAATCGTGTGCTGAGTCCGTGGGACGGAGTAAGCTATTTGCTTCGCAGTTGGGGGGTCGGGAGGAAGCCAGAAAGCCCAAGTAGCTGCGTGGAAGTCTGGGCGTCGCGAGGAGACGCTAAGCTGGAGGCGCAGCTGCCTGCTGTTCAACGCAAACCGCGCGTCGTGTCGAGAGAGCCGGAGAGAGCTCGCCTGCCACACGGAAGGCCCGAGCTCGACCGCGGCTTTACGCTAAGCTGCCCGTGGGGCAAGGAGCATCGCGGGTCGCCAATGCGCTTCGTGTGGAGAGAGCCGAGAGAGCTCGCCTGCCACACGAGGCCCGAGCTCGACCGCGGCTACGCTAGCTGCTGTGGGGACGGGACTCGCGGTCACCCAAGCCAGATTACACGAGGGGCAGGTAACCTGCACGGTCTGTGGGACTTCGTTCGGTCTGCAAGCCCACGCCAAAAAGACCCAAAAGGTCCAGTCTGACCCATTGCTTTGAACGGGGTCTTTTCCTGCTTTTCTTTCGAAATGAAATGTTTGCGCGCCGATCGTAAGTAAACGTGTAAGTGACTGTACATTAATAATTGCTTAAGAACGTTGGGTAAGCTTTTGTCGTGCTTTTGTTGCTTGTTAATTGGCATACGTGTTGTGCTTATTAATGCATACGTGTTTCCATTATATAAAGCCTTGTCGTAAATGTAAACCTGCCTCGTTGCGTCATTCCTCATTGACTGAACATTTCTGAGTTGGGAGTTAGAAATCCGTGGTTGCCGTAATAGGGGGACATTTGACCGACGGTTTCTGGCGATTACGCCGCTCGGATCTCGCACGGACAAGCTCGCCTCGGCGGTTTGGTTCCATACGAGATCTGAGGCCGTCGAGGGTGGAATACCCGGTAGTTGGATCACGTGGTATTTAGGTACATTGAAGATTGCAATCGATCCCTACCACCCACCGTGGATCTGCCTCATTGGCGTATTTCGGTTCTTTGTACAAGGACCCGTCGCTCTCGGAGTATCGCGGCGCGATCTTATATTCCGGCGACTCGTCGGCCGACTCGACTGCGGCTCCGTTCGCAGCGTCGGTTGGCGCGACCCCTGGCCTGCAAAACAATGGTAGTCAGGAGTGGGGGTGTGAACCCATCCACCTCCGTAAATTTGTAGGTTCGGAATCGCAACAATTGGTTGTTCAGGATGCGGATTTGGCCCCTTCCGCTCGTAGCAAAAATTCACGGAGTTCGGATCAGGGGTATACGGAGCAATACCTCACCCACCCCCCCCGTGTCCCCAAATTACGAGCGTTAAAATTTATCCCAGCACGTAAAATGTTGCAGCCAAGGCAAGCAGGGGCATTGAGGGATTTTAGGAATGGATTGGAAATGTTAAATTATGGCTCAGGACGAATGACCATGCAGGTACACTCCCATATGCGGTTAACTATCCCCCAAATAATGCAGCAGAGTCCGCAATGGGCGCAGCGGCGGGGCCGGCGGTGTAATGACACCCCCCCTCCCCTCCTCACGTCAGAGATCCCTCCCCGGTCCCGGGGGATCCGCGACCGCCGAGGGCGATCGGCTTCGTCGGGTTGGCTGAGATCACAATGGGGGAAAATGCTTGCGCGGGTGCTGCAGCAATAAACAACATAAATGAAAATGCGTGCAGGAGGAAAACGAGATGAAGGGCATGAAATACAAAAAATGGATAAAGAATCGCAACAAAATGGATGAGATGTGCAAACGCGGCGCGGGTGAATGCAGAGCATGG